>OY725337.1:35937881-36537881 GCA_963243735.1 Neocrepidodera transversa | reverse complement strand
GCGCCCCCCTATACCTGTATGGGAGCCACCCTTGAAAACATTTAAAAATATTTTTTACATTTTATATGGCTTTGGGTCAACAAGAACTGTGAAAATTTGAAGACTCTAGCTTGGACGGTTTAGCTGCTAGACCGGTGTGACAGACGGATGGACACTCGAGTGAGAGCAATAGGGTTTTGTTTCAACCGTTTGGGGTACGGAACCCTAAAAAGGGTACATTATAACAAAAAAGGGATCAACAAGGTGCAACCAAGAACAATCAAGAACAAGAAAAAATATTTTCATGCAACAAAACAGGACAAAATCAAATACAAAAACGAAACAAAAGAATATCGTGCAATAAAATAGAAGGAAATCATATACTAACAAAACTACCATTGACTACTTCCGAAACCTTATATTCTCTTAACTTCTCATTGACAAATTCTTCTAGCGAGTTACTCTTTTTTGGTGACACGACATCTTCCGAGAGAATTTTGATTCACCTGCCTATATCTGCATGTATATATCTGCACAGTCTTAGGTCCAGAATTGAAAAATACATGAAAATCCCACTTTTGCGACTGGTACGTCCGAAAAATGATTTCCGGCCCCAATGGGCCATTTTCCCGGACCCAAAGTGGGAATTTCATCTGTTCAAACACTTTTCACATCCAGTCTCAGCTCCAGAATTAGAAAGTCCATGAAAATACGACAGTCGCGATCGGGTCGTCCAAAACAGGATTTTCCCGCCCCAATAGGTCATTTTCCCGGACCCAAACCCGAAATTTTACTCGGCCATAAACTTTTCGAGCACAAATCCGGCTTTAGCTCCAAAATTCAGCGTCGACTTTGCCTTATCTTGGGAATTCGTATTTCAGGACATTTTCGGCCTCTGGGTAAAATTCCAGACGTATAGGCCCAATTCTGAGCTCGGGATCGGATTCAGCGTAGAAAAATACATGGGAATACATAATATGTCACTCTCTTGTGTATGAACTTTTTTTTTATGGGGCCGTGTTAGCATCCAGAAATTTTTATAGCCAATGGGCTACATTCACAGGTCAGAATTTTAACATAGTGGCATATAAAACTTGTTAAATGAAGAGTAAAGTTACTAATAGATACATATTTCCATTAGTGCCAAGATGATAAAGATGTTCAAATATGTTCATGTGGGATAGACAAAGATAACAATATAATCTTGTGTTATAAGAGTACCACCGTAATAGGCTGATAATCCTGCAACATTGCAACAATCTTATTAATGTTATTACGTCAATTACCATTTTGATCGCAGGTTTTCAAATTTCAATATATTTTTTCTGCTCAGTTTGGAATCTAAACGAAGTAATTTTTTCACTAAAGTGTTTATTTGTTGATGACTGAAGCCCATTAAAAAAATCTCTTTTTTGGGATATCAAAAACCACTTATTTCTACTAAGCCAAACAAACATAAACATAACATTTATTTGGGAAAAAGGACACGCTGATATTAAAGGCAATGAAATTGTTGATAAGCTTGCTAAAGCCGCAACCACAATTCAAAACATTCAAAATGTTTTCAATACCACTGATATTATACCGTTATTAAAGAAGGCGCGTAAAAATTGTTGGAATATTCTATGGCAAGAATATTTATTTAGCTGAAAAAATCCATATACATAAATTTACCATAATCTTTCTGACAAAATACTTCATATACAAGAATATAACGTAAATAAATTCTATTCAGGAGTCATTAGTAGACTAAAACTCAATCATGGACGTTATCCTACACATCTTGCTAAACTCGGATTTATCAATTCCTTTACATGTTCGTGCGACCAATCTTCATTAGCTGATCTCAATCATTTAATATTTTTTGCAGTAATCATGCCGATCAAATAAGTACATTCAACAATACGCTTATTGCTGATAATGTACAATTTCCTACGAATTTAATACAGTTAATATCAAATAAAAAATCTGATGTGGCCAGCACATGACCTCTCGCCATTTTTGAATCAAAAATTTACAGGTTGACAAAAAAAAGTATGAAAAAAAATTATATTTTTGTAAATCTGGCAACAATGGCAAAAGTTTCGAAAATTTTAATGAGATGAAAATAAACTATAGGGTATACAAAATAGATGTGTAAAACTTTATTGCCGTTTTGTATAATAATGGCGTCATCACTCATAACACTTCCGGTTGTGCGATTGGCACCAAAATCTAATCAGATCTAATCTAGGGTCTCAGAATCCTGTATGCAAAATTTCAAATTTCAAGAGGTAAAAATAATAAAAAAAAATTTGAGCGCAAAATATTAATATTTACAAAAACAGGAGATTATCTATAAATCAAATGTGGAAAATTATTCAACGAATAATTAAAACTTAAAGTCATACCACATGATTTATTTCTGGTTTAGGAAGAGATCAAAATGGTGATATGTTTCGGCCAAACTATGGCCATCATCACCTACCATACGAAGTAAAAGAGGAATACAACAATACATACTTAAAAAAAAGGTTACTTACAAAATTAATGACGAAGTTACACATGATGTTAAAATTTGATATGAAAAATGAACATTAAAATTGTAAAATTAAGTATACAAAAATATAATGTTGAAAACTTTAGTAATAACCAATAACCCCAAGCCCCCTAAACTAGAGGATCACAAAAATATATGGTCAACATCAAAGTGCATCCAACGATGCACTACTAAAGAAAAATTAAATTTTTAAATTAATTTTAAGTTGCAACTACCATGCGGCAGTTATAAGATGACAGTTGATAGTCAAGCAAAACTGAAATAATTTGACATAAAGAACAAAACCAATAGGGAACGGGGCAACAGACCACAAGTGGAAAACCATAATGTTAGAGGTAAATTTATAGCTTAATTAAAAAAGAAGAAGAAATGGTAAAAGAAGAATTTAACCTATGAAATGGCGGGGAGATAAATAAATTAATTAGAAACGTAAATTAAGAAATAAATAATTTTGAGTAGAATGTAATTGTTCATTGAGACAAATACAATCTCTATTGGAAAGAGCTTTCTTGATTTCAAACATTTCTAATAAATTCAATTTGGTGCTTTTTAAATAATGATGTAAGAGTGAAATATTAAAATCGCAACGTGAATGTCTAACACCCGAATGCACCGTTAGTTGAATTTAATCCAAGTTCCCCAATCCCGTTTTTGTAATCTTTAGCGTGTAGCTATGCACCGTGGGTAGATTATTTAATCCGAATAAGAAATCTGACAACGTTGGTATCGACAGATATGAAACGTCTAAATTGGCAATTTCTCGTCATTCTTGAATGTGTTTTTAGCGTCATAAGATTTTTTTTTTAGGTTTTAAAAATTAGTGTAAATTCGAAAAGAATCCCTAATTTTCCTCCGTCTGAAAACCAGAGTCTTATGACGATACCTTTAAAGTATTCAAATATTATTGAAGACAAGAAAACAAAGTTTTAAATGAAGAAAAATTAGTAGCTTGGAAGCGAGTTACCGAAGAGTTTAATAGTACAGCACCTATACTTTGTTATAGGAAGGTGGAACAGTTAAAAAGGCTGTAGGAAAATAAAAAAAAGAGTTGAGGAAGAAACTTGCTGAAAATAAGCAAGAGGTAGGTACCTGAAGGTATTTTTTAAAGGGTTTTTTATAGGTCTCATAATGGAAGTAATTTTATGGTTTTGTTCGCATTTTAGATAGTGCAAAAAACTACAAACTATGTTATTTTTAGGTTTATTTAACAGGTGGTGGACCAGCTCCAGAGGATATGAAACTGGATGAAAGTGAAAAAAAGTTGTTGCAAATAATAAATGAGACAACGGTATTTGGTAGTCCTTCTCAGTTTGATTGTGACGAGTTAGGACCTTTGGCAAAAAATAAGAAATAAGACCATAAGGAGTTCGAATATATTCCATTTGAAACAAAGAATGAAATTATCCTTTATGTCACTGATTGCGAAGGGATTTTAATGCCAACAAATACCACTCCGGCAAGGCAGCCTATTGAAAGATACCCACCAACTGGCCTCCAGGGGCCTATATACCAGAAATTAAAAGTTCTTTCTCCCCACACACCAAACCAACATCCCAGCAAAAACAATTCAACTGTGGTAAAAAAACCATCATCTTCGTTAAGGTCAACTCCTAATCGAAGAAGGCCAATGGGGCAAGTACGAGTTTTAACCTCCTCAGATGTAGCAGAAAAATATAACCTGCTGTTAGATAAAAGATTAACGCTGGTTGAGAAACAAATAGAACAATGTATTCAAGATCAAAACTTTTCTAGTGAAGAAAAGAAAATTAAATCAAACATTTTAAAACAACAACAGGAAAATCTATACCTCGAGAAAGAAGAGAAACTCTTGAAAGTAGAACTGCTAAAAGCAGAACTCCAATATAAAAAATATCTGATCTCCACAAATATTTAAATTTGTCAAGATTCCGAGATGATGCCTAATGTGCAATTAAGTTTTTTTTTTTGATTTATAGTTTACATGATATTTTGTAAGTTGAAGGTACTTAGTTTCTAAATCTAAATTTGGCTGTTAAAATATTGTTTCCTTTGAATATATCGCTTAATATCAATAAAAATGCTAAATGTAAACAAGGACTAATTTATTTATATTTATATTTTTTTAATCTACAAACGGGCAAAAAAATTATCAATCAAATGCCTTCTACGGTCGAGGATATCTAGGTCATCATCAATGAATATTTCGTCCTCAAATTCCATTTTATCACGAAATTATAAAGATACAAACAAAAACAAACAAATTAAAAAATTGCACTATGCCAAAATGACTTTATAGATTAGTTTAGACGTCATTCATTCGTTAATCCACTCTTCGTTGACCGATTAGATAATCTCAAGCTCAAACCAAATTTTTCTTACGGTGCATAGTCAATTATAATCTAATCCAGGTTTAAGTAACTAATTCGCCAAATTAGCTTACGGTGCATACCAGCATAAATTCCAGAATATGATTAGCAAACGTCTAAGATGAGTTAACAATATTAGTATGCCAGAAGTTATCTATCTGTTTTTTATGTTCTGCAATACGAGTTTCTGATCGTCTTCCAGTCTCACCTAGATAAACAGCATTGCAATCGGAGCAAGAAATGCGATAGAGACCCGATTTATGTGGAGTGGGTACTACATACTACATCTTAAGAATTAATTAGAATCCTTGCAGGAGAAAAGGAAGGTTTAAAGGCAACTTGAATATCTGATCTTCGGAAAATATTAGCTATATGGTACTACGAAACTGGGCCTAAGAAGAGGATTGAGCCAAGATAATTGATTTCGGAAGTAATGACTGAAGTATGGAATGTTAATTTATGTTTAATAAAAAATAATTTATATTTAATAAAGAATATCGTGAATATAGCGCAGCAGGGGACCAGGGCGAAGCGTTCATGACTACTGACGTCACACGGTCGTCTCGCGCATAGGTACGTTTTCCAGCCTATCACCGATACTTGATTTTATAATTCTTACTGCGGATGTAAATATTAAAATTTTGCGCTCAAATTGTTTTTGATCGTTTTTAAATAACAAAACTTCTCGATTTAAGTTAAAATAAAAAAAATAAGAAAATTGTCGAACTGTCTATTCTTTTACAAGTCAGTACAACACTATAATAATCACGCTATCTTTCAAGACAGAAAAAATAATGCGTTTGTAATAATTCAAACTGAGCTGTTCCTATTGATGGATAATGGCATCATTTTTTGAGATAAGCAATTTTAATAATCGTCTTTAAATTGCTTCTATTCGATCTATATGATGCTTATAAAACTTACTCCATAAAATTGAAGCATATTCTAACTTTGTTCTTATGAAAACATAGAATAGTTTTTTAAAGTATATTTTTTTAAGATCACGTGCAATTAAGGACACATATAGATTATAAATTCTGGATAACTTTTTAGTGAAATTTATCCAATTCCCATAATATAATTGATACTTACGTTTTAACCTAATAATAGTATGTTACGCAATGATAATGTTAAGATAGCCATTAATACACGAGCATGTTGTAGGATACGAAACGAGCTGCAAGCGAGTTTCGTATATAACATGCGAGTGTATTCATGGTCATTACATGAGAGTTGCATACGCTATTTTTTTTACTCCCATTAATAAACGAAATACATATTTATTTTAAAACTTTCATATGTTAATTATCTTAAATGAAAAGGAACATTTTTATAAGAATGAAAAGAAATACTTTTTACTTACTTAATCCATATTGAACATCAACCATTACGGGTGTAAGGCTAAATCCTATTTTTCATAACATATATTAATTAGTAACCTTTTAAACAATTTAAAATATTTTGACAGCTGTCAAAATAACTGTCAACTTCGCTAAAAAATAACTCGATTCTATTCGCTAAAAAATTTGTACTATCAAAACCAGTTTCATAATGAATATCATTATGAAACTGGTATTAGTCTTTTAATTAGCGTATTATAAAATAGAAATAGAAAAATTCACTTACAGCTTAAAACCCTTTATATTAAACAAACCTACGCTACTGCCATAAATCTGATTAAACAAATACTTTGCTGATTGTTTGATACAGTTTGAGATGAATTGAGTATTTTGATATCAATTTCTGTTCAATTAGGAATCGAATTGCACTGGGACTAAATATTATATGCTGAGGCAGTTCAGAATATAACCAGCGTTAAAATTTAGAATGTTATTACTTATTACTTATTATAACTGACCTTTGAATAATTTAACGTGATACTAAAATGTGAGTTAAAATCTTTTAATAACAAATTTTATTGATTTCGCGAAAAAAGTTTTTGAAAATTAAAAAATCATAAATACTTTATAACTTGTAACTTTAAAAGTAGATTTTATATTCTATTATCAAATAATCACCGAGTTTTTGGCGACGATCTGATCGAAAAAAGGGCCGAAACGAAGGGAAACGATTCTATTTTGGGGCAACGTAATTGACTATTTATATTTTATGGGTATTCTTGTCGTTCAGTGTGGGCTTTGATAGGGTGAATTTTATTGAAACGATCAATAGGAAAAACAGTCGGATACAGCCGGAGAATATCTGTTTCCGATAACGTCGATTTCGATAATGTTCTCAACAAATATACCGGAAAAATGAAATAAACATATCGTTTTAACAATTCTATAATGGGGACGTATTATGTAAAATTTTTAAATTAGCACTTAAAAGTTTGTTACCAAATATGCCTAGAAAAAATATTTATAAATTTTTTAAATCTATATTTTTAAAAAAAAAAAATAAATTAAAAATATCTACATTAATTGATAATATTTAGAGATGGCAGTATATACGAACTGAATGCCTTATTAAATAGAGGCCAGATGTGAACATGAGAAAAGAAGAAAATTGTATTGTTTTTATTTTCGTCGTGACTAGCAGTACATCGGATCTACTTGTTTATATCGTACATCGGAAAATAAAATAAACCATCTTTGAAAAAAAAAATGAAGAAAAAACACACTTTACTGTGTAAATGAAACTGGTTACCAGTCACCATTTTTATGTAGTTTTAAAGAAGTTAAAAAAGCGAAATCTAATAATCATTAATTTTGGAGAAAAAAGTAGAAAACATTGGAAAAAATTAAAAGAAAAATCAGAAAATTTGTAAAAAAATGAAAAAATCAAACGCTTAAAATCGCAACAACAAAAACTACGCAGAAAAACGTACGAAATTGAAAAATATAGCAAAAGAAAACACAAAAAATTGAAAAAAAAACACAAAAAACCGGAAACAATTGTAACAGTAAAAAAACTTTAAAAAAATTAAAAATTCGAAAGAATTGAAAAAATTGCAAAAAAATCTCAACAGAAAACAAATTTAAACAAAAATATTAAAAAAAAAATGAAACAAAATTGTAAAATACGGAAAAAACGGAAAGACCAAGCGCCCTAAAAATCGCAAAAAAAACGATGTAAAACAACGAAAAAAAAAACACAAAGAACAACGAACAAAACCAGAAAAAATTGAAAAAAAATTAAAAAAACCGAATGAATTAAAAAAAATCTGATGTGGCCAGCACATGACCTCTCGCCATTTTTTAATCAAAAATTTACAGGTTGATACAAAAAAGTATGAAAAAAAAATATTTTTTTGTAAATCTGGCAACAATGGCAAAAGTTTCGAAAATTTTAATGAGATGAAAATAAACTATAGGGTATACAGAATATATGTGTAAAACTTTATTGCTGTTTTGTATAATAATGGCGTCATTACCCATAGCAACTGCCACTTCCGGTTGTGCGATTGGCACCAAAATCTAATCAGATCTAATCTAGGGTATCAGAATGCTGTATGCAAAATTTCAAATTTTTTTATTCAGTAGTTTTTGAGTTATCGTTACTACAACATCCATCCAAACACACACACACTAACATACACACACACACTAACACACACACACACACACACACACACACACACACACACACACACACACACACACACACACACACACACACACACACACACACACACACACACACACACACACACACACACACACACACACACACACACACACACACACACACACACACACACACACACACACACACACACACACACACACACACACACACACACACACACACACACACACACACACACACACACACACACACACACACACACACACACACACACACACACACACACACACACACACACACACACACACACACACACACACACACACACACACACACACACACACACACACACACACACACACACACACACACACACACACACACACACACACACACACACACACACACACACACACACACACACACACACACACACACACACACACACACACACACACACACACACACACACACACACACACACACACACACACACACACACACACACACACACACACACACACACACACACACACACACACACACACACACACACACACACACACACACACACACACACACACACACACACACACACACACACACACACACACACACACACACACACACACACACACACACACACACACACACACACACACACACACACACACACACACACACACACACACACACACACACACACACACACACACACACACACACACACACACACACACACACACACACACACACACACACACACACACACACACACACACACACACACACACACACACACACACACACACACACACACACACACACACACACACACACACACACACACACACACACACACACACACACACACACACACACACACACACACACACACACACACACACACACACACACACACACACACACACACACACACACACACACACACACACAGACATCATCGCGAAAATATTAAAATCGTATTCTAGGGACCCTAAAACGTGTTTATTCATTGAAAACTCACTACCCAATTTTTAGCATGATTCCTATACCTCTCTTATCTGAAGGGCGAGAGGTAAAAATCGCAACAAAATTTGAAGAAAACGGCAGAAAAATCGCAAATAATCACAAAAAGTCAGAGGAATAAGAAAAACTGAGAATACAAAAGAAAAAAAAACAACAATGGGAAAAAATGAGGAAAAATTAGAAAAAGAAACCAAAAGCAAAAATCTGAAAAATAACAAAAAACGAGAAAATGTAAAAACTTTCTCTATCTATAAAATAATTATAAATAATATAAAAAAAAATTAAATGAGAAAACTTATATTGTGCAAAGAAACAGGGAGTAACAGAAAGAGAGGGAGTCGCTTGGAGGGGGCATAATGCTTTTTTCTTATGTGACGCTTTGTTCCGTTTAAATTTTACCACAAGTCGCTCCCAAAAAATATACATTCTGAAAAAATGTACCCGACTGAAAAAGAAAGCAAAACGCCGTTCCGGCATGTTCCGGCCCTAATACACCCACCACTGGACATACTGAACTGTAAATAATTATTATCGTATTTTTTTACCTCAATACAAATAGCAAACACGCCTACTACTGATCAGTTTATTACTATAATAAAAACATAAATAGGTTGACTGTACTGGGAAACAAATTCCGGTCCTTATTCACCGAAACCATATAATATACGCATTACAAAAAAACAAAGTGACAGAAATATTATCAAACTTATCAAGCAGATGCGCAAACATACTTCCATACTTTGTAAACCTTAAAACGCAGTGAACGGCCGATATATAAAATAAATGCGTACATCCGATGTACTGCTAGTCACAGCGTTTTATTATTCACTTATCGGTATAATATAACCTATTATTTTAATGTTTGAGTGTTTCGCTTTTTTCTTCTTCTTTTTTAATAGTCAAAGTCGCTAAGGCTATTTGGTTCAGTAATACTCGACTGATAACTGTAAATGATACCTTGTCGTGCCTACATTACTTTAAAAAAATTAATGTAGCTGACGTCACTTGAAAATTTTGAAAATGTATTTCTTAGTAATCGTATATAAGTCTATTTTGGTGAATAATTTTAAGTATATTTTCATATACTACAAATGAATTTGCTATAGCTACCGCATCACGCGGCCCCATTGTATTAAAATTTAATCTAATTCTAATTTATTTAAAATTAAATTATTATCAATATTTTCAGACAAATTTAACTTTCGCGTTCCTTTATTTCCATTAGGTTTCTCTCACGTTTCAGAAATAAATATCTGAACGTATTCTGCACAACTCGCGAAGACTTGAACAAAACTAAAATTGCTAAAAGAACAAAAACCGACAGAATTTATGGGTTTTGACTTTCACCTAATTGAAACTTAGTTGTGAACATTTCGGCGCACTTGTAATAGAAGAGGTACAATATTTTTATCATTTCTAGCACACATTATTTCAACTTAAGTCAGTGTATAAACTAATAAATATCTAAAATAAATCTAATTATCTAAAAAACACAGAAAGTCTCTAGCTTTATAAAACCCACATTGCTTTTTATTTCTACAATTTAGAATTCGCAACTGAATTTGGCGATACCCTGTATTTTTTGGTTTCAAACAAGTTCCCACGCTTTCCTTGATTCCCTCCTATCTCCTTATACAGAATGGGGACGTATTATGTAAGCTTTTTAAATTAGCACTTAAAAGTCTGTTGTCAAATATGCTTACAAAAATATATAATTTTTTTAAACCTATATTATATTTAATAAAAAAATAAATTAAAAATATCTAAATTAATTGATAATGCTGTTAGGAGATGGCAGTATATGCGAACTAAATTCCTTATTAATAGAGGCCAGATGTAAACATGAGAGAAGAAGAAAATTATAATGTTTTTATCTTATAGATCATATACGCTATGCTAGATACGGCATGTAGATTAATTCTGGGGAGTTTAGCGTACTATGTCAGTGATTGGTCGTTTTCAAATTTCGGCAATAGTTTGACCAATGAGAAATCAGTATCGACATAGTTTGACCAATGACAAATCAGTATCCGACTCATAGTACACTGTAAACATTACCCCTCAACTACCCAACAAATCCTACATGATGCCGTATCTAGCGCAGCGTATATGATCTAAGGATTTTATTTTCGACGTGATGTAACGGTTTAAAATAGATTGTCCCATCACTAATCCAAACTTGCTTTATAAATTTGACCTTTAATTTGTAGTTTTAAAAATATTTCAAATCGTCCAAACAAAGGCAATAGGGAAAAAAACGAATGTTTTTGCTTTATTTCAACCTGAATTTAATTCAAGTCGAGCTTAGGATTGTAAAGAAGCAACTTGTCGAGGTTTCAGTTAACGCACAATTTTGGGGTTTCAAATTTATTTTTTTCTTCGCCCCTTGGGGAATTTGTATTTGAAATCCATTTAAGCGTTTTATCTGTTCAGTTTAAGTTAATAGCTAATTTTTTGGGAATATTTTGATAAAACACGTTCTCGTTGAGAGGATTCGAATCCAAGTGCTGTTCATGAAATTCCACCCTGTTTGGAATTAAGGGTATGTACTTATTTCGTTTTAATAATATTCGTTATTTTCTATATTGTTTGATTTTTTTTACGTCGGTTTTTTGAGGATTGGATATTTATTGTAGGGTTACATCATTTGGAGGCCTTTTACCACTATCCAGCCGTATATTTTAATATCTGTTATTTTGTAACCGGCAATTTAATTAATTTTGTTTTACGTGCCCATCTCAACAATTAATAATTAATTTATTTTCTGCAATTTTAATTGTTCTATAAGATAGTTAGGAAATACTGATAATAATAAATTTTGATTTTAGTTCACTAATTATATTATCATTTTTAATTGGGTATGTGTCGTTAAATTATATTTATGAAATGGAAATGAATTTATTCTTTTTTAATAATAATCAGTTACATCTTTGGTAATTGTACTTTGAAATTTTGGGGTTCTTGGTTGGGATTCAGATTTCTTTGGATTACTTTATTGATCGTCCTTTTGGGACTTTGGGACTTTGATAATTTTTTCGTTGGAAGGATCGTAGCAAGGTGACACCGTTGGAGACAAGCAAGTCGAATTAGTTTTTTTATACCTTTTTTTTATTTTTAAGTACTATTAGCTCGTTTGTCGAGGTTAATCTGTTTAAGTATTATTTTTTTTATATATATTTACCTTAAGTATGTGAGCGGGAATCTAGTGCTTATTTTTTTCGCATATTTTACTTGGTCAAGTCTGCGCCAGAGCTCTAGCTTCATTTTTGATTAACGGTATTTATTCATATGTTTACGCCCAGAAACCTGCAAGATTTAAATTTTCCGAACTGTTATATTTGTTTTTTTGCTTACGGGAGTAAAAAACCTTATTTCTGATTTTGAAATGCACACAGACCTTTTTGGTATGTAATCTTCGACGTTGTTAGATAGTAATAAAATTGGGTTATAAAATCTTATTTGGTATTTGTTTTTCTTGGATCACAATTTTACTCATATCTCAGGTTTAGGGGTACACATAGTTGGTACGTTGGTGTTTGTACCCTGGATATGCTGGTACAATGTACCTGGCGCCCAAAAAAAAGAGAGAACAATAAATTTTGCGGAACACCTCTTCCTCCGCAGTAGCTAGTGGCATATCCTTCAGTAACGTTGCGCAGTGATTAGCAGTACATCGGATGTAAAAAAAAGATACTTTACTGTATAAATCAAACTGGTTACTTATCAATATTTTTATGTGGTTTTTAGAAAGCTAAAAAAATATCAAAACAAAAAAAAATGAGAG
The DNA here is from genome assembly GCA_963243735.1 of Neocrepidodera transversa. Classification (NCBI taxonomy): domain Eukaryota; kingdom Metazoa; phylum Arthropoda; class Insecta; order Coleoptera; family Chrysomelidae; genus Neocrepidodera; species Neocrepidodera transversa. The sequence goes on along the minus strand of OY725337.1, from coordinate 36,524,674 downwards.
GTAATCCCACCCAACTTTTCGAACGCTCGTAGTAAAGCAATTGTTTAATCGATTAGTTTAGTTTTTCTGCATCAAAATACATTAATAAAATTAGTTTACAAAAATTAAAAAAAAGTTAATATTTTGTTAAAAATTTTTTGAACTTTTTATAATTTTGTATAATTTCTACAAATATTATTTTAAAATTATGAAATATTTCACACATAATGTACTTTTTGATCCCTTTCGAATGTACTATTTACTTTTTTCATATTTTTTACCATTTTCGATAAAACAAAAGGACAAACAAATTTTTTATTTATTTTTTTATTTGGTTATAATTACAATGTTAAATGCGAAGAGAACAAAATATTTTCTAAATTTAGAATTTCATATTAACTATCGAATGATATAAATTCCATTTTAATATCTTTAATAATTAAAGTTATTCATTTTATAAACTTATATCAAATTTAAAAAGAAAATTATGAATTCTACAATTTTTTGAAAAAAAATCACAATTATAGTGGTTTTTACTACAAATTTAATGGTATTTTTTTTAAATTTTAATATTAATAGTAACCTTAAAAAAATAAAACCTTAAAGTTAGTTTAAAAAACTTAAAAAAAATAGAATTTTCTGTCAAAAATTCGTAGGTTAACCCATTGAATTGTTTTAACTTTTTACATTTTCTTCTATAACTTTTACAAATACCATGTTAAAATTATGAAATAATTTGCGCACACAGTACTTTTAGATCCTTTTCGGATATGCTATTTACTTTTTTTATTTATTTTATACTTATTGATAAACCGAAATTACAAAAAAATTTAAAAGAAATTATTTATTTTGACTATAATAATTAAAAAATTAATCGACTTACCTGAAGGATGATTAATTGTAATTATATGAACAATCTCCTCCGAAATGATTACATAATGACACACATGTAGTTACATCACCTTGATGTATTCGGGTTCACAATGTATAAAGATACACCTAAATTTTTGTTAAATACACACAACCCCGCCTATGTCTTGGCTAATACCTTATCTCTCTGCGTCACCTGTCCGATGACAAATCCTCACTTCATTTTTTGGGGTATCCACCTCTAAATAGCTCACATATCTAATGGGGTCGACCTTCTGGGGAAGGGTGGGATGTAATCATTTCGGAGGAGATTGTTCATATAATTACAATTAATCATCCTTCAGGTAAGTCGATAAATTTTTTAATTATATTTCACAATCTCCTCCTCATGATTACATAATGACACACATGTAGATGTTGAAAGAATGTGAGCTATTTAGCAATATAACCTTTTTTTTTGTAACAAATATATATCTTTTACGAGTGCCAAATTAAATACAAATTAATTCCTTTACACTCACACTCATATGGTATTTTATGTATATTCTAAAAAATATAACGCATAAATTTACAATTAGAAAGACAATGGCCATTTCTCAAACATCAGTTTCCGAAAGTTATTCTTAGAGATGGTGGGCTTATAAAACTTGTTAGGAGGCCCGCACGCCATGTACCTTTCGTGGTTGCTTGGAAAATGTGCTTGTATTCTAATAAATTGGGTGTATGCCATTGGATGGCAGTAGAAGTAGTTTCTGAAATATATTTTTTTTTTCTTTTCGCTACTAGTAAGTAATCCTACCCTCTGCGCAGAAAGAGATTGAGCGCGACAAAACATAATTATGTGTTTTCGGACGAGACCTCGGCTAGTATAGCGACTAAAATATGCGTTGTAAAAAAAGTGCCATTGACACGCACTTGAGAATTAAATACAGAATCGATTGGTGAAAACCACAGCTTCGTATCTTTAATATTAACGGAGCGTTCGTCCAAACCCATTTCAGAGGCAAGATAACATATGATATTGGCGCCTCTTAAGAGCCAATAATTTTTCAAACCAACCTGCAGTTTTACGGATAGATTCTCTATCCAAACCCTTTATAAATGCTGCAGCCGTAGATACATGGCGAGAACGATACTACCTGAAATTATTTCTTAACCAACGACATAACCTTTGAGTTAGTTTGATATGGTTTTTAAACTTTAAAATTATTGTGAATTTAATCGCATCGATCTACTGTCCTTGTTCATGTATAAATAATACAATATTGTCTTAGGTACACTTAAATTCGGTTTTTCAATAAATAATTAAATGAAAGAGGGGCTGACAATTGACAGATGTCTTAATTCCATCCGAATCTTCTGTAGTTACTGAATCTTCGGATGTTTTTATATTTGAACTCCTTAATTTTGAAAACCTATATGCAATAATAATTTTCCTAAAAGAGTTTCTAACGAAAACCAACTGCTTAATAATTCAAGACTTCTATATTCTCCTCGAGATTGTAAACTAAGGGATCGATTTTTAATCTTAAACAAATATACCATATATTTAAATTATTCGAGTATTTGATCTAACGTGTTACTGGCTATACAGAAGAGAAGATTTTTTGAATGTCCTACTCCAGAAGGAGACCTCTTCTTAAAAATACAATTCGAATATATTGTCCCTAATGGAGAAAAAACCGTGTACCTCAGGGTCTTACACTATTGATATCTGTATCATTGATTTCCGCAACACTGGATTAATGGTTGTGTTTTCCATTAGGGGGCTACTATAATACCCCTGGCTTTTCCTCTTACAATCTTCTTTAAAACAGTTAAAATTGTTAACATTATTTTGGAATGTTGGCAAACAATGTCGCACTTATTATTTTATTTTAAACCCTTCATCGTTTTTAGTTCATACTCTGTTTCAATGTTTAAATATCTGGATTCCATATCTGCTTCAAAATTTTGCTTCGTATTGATTTATGATTTGAAAATAAGAAATTTTTCTATTTTCGCACTACTTCCAGATATCCAGTGCTTATATACCAAGATTTGGATATCTTGTTTATATACGCAATTTCCGTGGTATTGTCCATTCTTCACAGTACTCGACAGTTACTTTATATATACTTTATATAAGAATTGATTTTAATCTGCTAAAGTTCTAATTAGTGAATATTTTAAGCTTTTTGTTATAAGCTTCAAAACCCACAAGTTTGTTCCATCTTACAAACACTACCACAAACTTTTTTAAAAAAGCATCAGAAAACATTTTAACAAAAAATCTTCACCTACTTTTCTGTGACCTTTTAACATCTTCAATCCACCATAAAAATCATGTCGTAAATCACTTGGGATTTTATAAGTCCCAATATATTTAGCAAAATCGCGAATCCTAACCTCTGCATGATCGTTTAGTCACTTTATTAAATCGTGATATAAAAAATCCTCTTATTTAATTTGTTGAATTAAATATGAACCTATAGTGGTTGTTACGTTTCAACCTCTATATAATTAGAAGAACCTTTCAAATATGATTTTTACTTGTAAGAGCACATGTAAAAATATAAATTTGATATATAACAAAATAAAAAATTATTTTTGTTTACAAAGAGAACATTGCTTATATAGGTTTCTGCTTGGATTCCGCTGAATCTTTTTCTTGTTATTCTCGCCTTCTGTGTGGCGAAACCACCATGAAAATCATCTGTAAAATTTCATCCAAACTTTAGAATTGATGACACTGACAGATAGTGAGGTTAAGATTCATGTCACCGCAAAACATTCTAAAGTGCCATCTCCTAAATAAAACGTTAAATGATAAAAGGAAAGATTGGCTGTTCGCCACAACAAGTAAATAAATAAATAAAGAGAATTATTTATAGTGTACGAAGCACTAAAGAACCCCAAGTACCTGTGAATTTGACTGGGAATCCGTATACTTCTATTGGTATTTATTAAAAACGTAATCCATCTTTTACTAGTTTTGTGTGAATTCTACATTTCTTTGAATTTTTCCTATTATTAAAATATTGTTTTACTATGTATAATGACTTTAATGTTCTTATGCCATATTTTAAGAACTGGTTTAAGCAGTTTTGTAAAAGTAAACGGTCTATAGGATAAACCAAATGATAGCCAATTATAAATTTTGGATCCAAAAACACACGTTAGTTGTTTTTTATGCATTTATATTTATTATGTTTAACATTTATATGAATTAAATATTAATCATATCTAAAGTCAGTAGTATAGTGAACACCATTTTTATTACATTAGAGCATAAGCAGTTTTATAGTTTTCCACATTTTTGGGAACCAAATATATTTAAATTCTTTAAATCTTTAAATTAAATAAATATATATATATATATATATATATATATATATATATTGTTATGAAATTGTTCACCCTGTATAGGGAATTTTTGAAGTTAATATTTTTTTTAAAAGTTAATTTATTAAAAGATTATTCAAAGTTAATTGTTATGTTTAGTAAATAAGATAGGAGAGTTTGATATGCAGGGGAAGAATAGGAAACGAAAAGTATTATAGATAGATTGGCAATAAATTTAACAAAAGTGAAAGAATCTTAAAAAATTTTAAATAATGAATGTTGTTATAATAAAATTGAAATTTTGGAATTGTCATATATGAAATTTAAGTCAGATAGTAAAAAGGGAATATAGGGTTAATAAGCTAAAATAAGGCTGAGGTAGTTTTAAAAAAAAATCTAGTGGTAAAGAAAGATAATAAACAAAAAAAAGATTATTGAGAAATAATTTTTTTTGAATTGTCAGAAAAATAATTTTAATAATTGTCATTAGATTATAATTTAAAAAAAAATGTATTGAGAATAAGCTTTGTTAATGAAAATATAAAAATAAAAAGGTAAATAAAAATAAATAAACAGTGCCAAGTGAAGGAAATTTTATTTTACCAATATTAAAAGATTAGAAAAAGACCGAGCAAGAACCAAAACATAAACTAAAAGCGTCATAAAAAGTAAGACAAGATAGAAAGAGCTTAAGAAAAACAAGTTATAATAGTATCAGAAAAGGATTTTACAGACCATAGGATAATGATTTAAGAAATAAAGAGACGAAGCTGATTAGAAGATGGAATACAGTTGCAAGGGTTAAAGTTGGATTTGTGGGAGGACTATTAAGAAGAAAAAGTAAAAATATAGAATTAAAAAAAATAAGGAAGAACCGAAGAAAGAAATTTGTTAAGGCACCTAAATTATAATTTTTTTTAATTTTTTTTGATATTGTTTGTAATGTTTATTATTTTTTTGACTAGGACCCAGCCAAAATTCTGAGAGCATTTGTAAATATCATTACAATATATATATATATATATATATATATATATATATATATATATGTGTGTGTGTTTTGTGAAAACTTCTTTAGAAGCATTAATGTAATGTCTCTTCAATACAATACATGTGTATTGTACGTAAACAAGGTGTAATTGCTAATCATGTGATTAGGGCCATAAGATATTATACATGCATATAATACTTCAGGTAAAATACCGGTATTCTAAAATCAAAAATTTTAAACCTAAAACAAATGATAACTTATTCGTATTATCATATATTTTTCATATTTCGGTCTTTAATTTTCCTAATTTTGTCTTAAATTCCAGTTTCTCTTCCTTGCTTTCGGCCAGGATTTCTCGTTCCCCCTCGCCTCTTTGTAGCGACTATTCCTCAAATGGCGCTTTGAGACTACTCATAGTAGTGCTTAATCCTTTTGCTGCTAATAAACTTAACTCAAGTTATTTATTTAAGATAAGAGGAAAAAAGGGAAGGGTAATTTTTTTTTTTTGATTATACATTCTTCCAAAATATTTTGGCGAATTTCCTTTTTAACTCCATGTTGGAGCACCACTGCCCAATTATTATTAGTATCAAACTCCAACAAAACACAAATATTTTCATTTTTTGAGGACTTTAGATTTCTCTATCGCTCAAACTCCAGGCCATCAGGAGTACGATGAAACTGATTCATCGGAACCTTACTTTTTACGTTTTATTATTATTATTTTTAACAGTCAAAAATAAATTGGTGTTATTAAATTTTTCCCAACTCATGTGAGTGGTTTTTTCTAATCAAATCGTTATTTACATTTATTTCGCTTGGATCCACATAAAAACTCGTTTCTCATTACCGGTTTATTAAATTACTGAAATGGCAACTCTGATTTTAAATAACCAATTCATATGAATGGTTGTAATGTCTCTTCAATACAATACATGTGTATTGTACGTAAACGAGATGTAATTGCTAATCATTTGATTAGGGCCATAAGATATTATACATGTGTATAATACTTCAGGTAAAATACCGGTATTCTAAAATAAAAAATTTTAATCCTAAAACAAATGACAACTTACTCGTATTATCACATATTTTTCATATTTCATTCTTTAATTTTCCTATTTTTTGTCTTAAATTCCAGTTTCTTTTTTAATTTATTTTACCACTAAAATACACAACTTTACCCGAACACACAAAGAAATGAAGTGAGGATTTGTCATCGGACAGGTCGACGCAGAGAGATAAGGTATTAGCCAAGACATAGGCGGGGTTGTGGGTATTTAACAAAAATTTAGGTGTATCTTTAAACATTGTGAACCCGAATACATCAAGGTGATGTAACTACATGTGTGTCATTATGTAATCATGAGGAGGAGATTGTGAAATATAATTACGATTTTAAAGTTTGAATGACAGTTGAAAACAATTTACCACAAAATAAATACTCCAATTCGGATAAGTTTATATGCAATATTTTAGAAAACGCATTAGGCAATGGTTTAGCCGATTCAGGCGCTTTTGGTAAATCGTTCAGAAAAGTTAACTATGCGTTTACATCCCTACATATCGTCTCAACTTTTGCATAAATAAAAGTAAGGTTTTAGAATGGAGCTATTTGTTTTCGAAGCCTACACATTAACTATAATAAGAAAAAATAAATAAATAGCGAAAAAATTTTTTGTTGGTCACTGTAAGAATTTCAGTTATTTCTGTGTCTGAAAGATTTTTAGAAAATGAATAAAATGTGAACTAGCTATAAATTACCATATTTATATTATACAATTTCTATTTCTATTCGACTTGGAAGTCAGTAACCATTGAAAATGTCTTTCCGATTACCCGCCCCTGATTTAATTTTATTGTAAGTATCGAAGAGACCGGGGAAAACTCATATTTTCCACTTAATTTCCTCGATTCCTTATAAACGTTGTGCCTTCCAGCCTAAGCTTCTTAATTATTAAATTAATCGCCTGGAATTTCCTCTTCCTGTTATGAATATTTCCAAAATATATTATGTAACTATAGTTAAAGAATCCGCTACATTATTATTAATTATTTTAAATATTAAATTTCTGCTATAGTGCACAACAATGTTTAAGTTAATGGAAATTTAATGGTAAAATTGCATGTAGTAATATTAATCTATTTAGAGCATTTATTGAAATAAAAATGTATTATTAAGGGTTTATATTTTCTGAAAATTACAAATCCTTCACATGGCAATCCTTCCATGGATACTCCTTTCCGGACAATTCCTCTCTACGACAATTCTTCTATTATCGTGGGAAAGTTTGTCGTGAGCAAGGATTGGCGTGAAAAAATATTATCGCAAAAAAAAATTGTCGCGGGAAAGACTTCTATGGTAAGGATGGAATGAGGAAGAATTTTCCTGAAAGAATTGTTCAAGTGAAAAAGTATTGTCGCAAGGAAAAATTGTTGTAGGGTAGAATTATCCGACAAGGATCGAATGGGGAATAATTTTCGGGAAAGAATTATTCGGGGAAAGAATGTCTTGGGAAAATATTGTCTTGAAAAAGTATTGTCGTTAGGAAAAATTGTCGTTTGAAGGAATTGTCTGGTAAGGATGGAATGGAGAAGATTTTCTCGGGAAGAATTATTCAGGAAAGAATTGTCCGGGGAAAAAATATTGTCTTGAAAAGGTATTGTCGCAAGGAAAAGTTGTCGTGGGGAAGAATTGTCCGATAAGGATGGTATGGAGAAGAATTTTTGGGAAGAATTGTCATGGCCTGAAAATACTTATATAGTAACTAAAAATACTAAAATTTTAATAATAAAAAAATAGTTCATTTGCGTATTCGTCTCAGTTGGCTATAATTTTCTATAAAAATAATTGTGTGATTAATGGTTTATTTAATTTTAGTCCTTATATTAGTTTGTCATCTTTCCAATAAATATCTTTTTTTCTTTGTTTCAGCCTCCCCAACATGCCATAGCTCACACATCCAGTTCAGAACCGGATCATATGGGACTGGTAGCACGTACTATTACGCTGCGATTTACTGTAGATAAAAGAGCACCTCACGGTAACGATATTGAAATTCGGTGTGAATCAGCTCAACCTGGAGTTCCAGAGCCGAAAAAAATAACTTCCCAAAAGGTATCCATTAGGAAACCTGGAGATCCTCATGCTGTCAATAACCAAAAGTGGTAAGCTTAGTTATTATATCACCCTGTAGGTTGGGGTCTAATGAATACGCCTATTGGGATATTATCCAAACCAAGTGGTTAAAGTCTACTAAATTGGCATCTTTTTTTTTTAATCGACATCATTCCATTCGCTATAAAATAATAGTTATATAATTAATTTATATAGAGAGTACGTTTTATCCCCATTTTAACAGGGTTACCCGAAAATCGTCAATGTAAAACACTCTAACCACGGTGTAAATTGGTTTCAGCTACAATTCAGTTTCGGTTTAGCCTTAATTCATACTTGTTTACTACCAATTTGTTTTTTGTTGAAGTAAAAATAAAAATGTAATTTTGTAGTAATCAAAATTATTTGTCTTTCATTTTACAATGTTTTCTCTTATTCTTCCTTCTTGATGCTTTTTTCTTTTCCTTTTAGGTATTCTACAGGATCGTATTCTTCTAAAGCTGGTCCATCTTTTCACATAGCTTGGCTACTTATTTGGAGCTTCGTGATCAAGTGGACCGCCTCGATCCGAATATAAGAAAGAAGTAGGAAATATATCATTTTAACACAGACAATTTGTGATTGTTCAAGTTGATGTTTTACAAAAAAATAGATGTGATTCTAAAGTGTTATTTGTATTTTTACGCATCATTTCTTATATAATTATTCTGTATAAAACAACATTTAATGCTTTCCAAATTATGAACGTTCGCGCCAGACATATTATATGCATTATTTCTTATCTGAAAGCTCCACCAAGGGAGTAAAAGTGCTGCAAGGATACGATATTTTATACAAACGGAGCATCTATTCTTCTGTCTTATATTAATATGATAAAATAAAAAGAGAAAGGTAATAAATATATAGTTTTTGTTAATAAGTGTTATTGTTAAAGAAAGTCATAACAAGTTTTTCTAATTTTGATAATACATGATTAGAATTATTGCTAGTTACAACAATTCAATTTTAAATGTAGAGGATATTTTCAATTTAAAATCCAAAAAAAAAATTTACACCGTTTATTTTACTAAAATATTAAAAACAAACATTTTCTTTACAAAAAATTTTAGTTATTTAAAAATAAATTTGAATATCAATTGTCAGTAAATGAGAATTTTGTGTTTTTTTTTTGTCTATTACAATTATTACTTTATGTATAAAATTATGTTTAAGATGCGAAAAATAAAATTGTTTGGTGCTAAAATTTAGAATTTTATAGTTTTTATTTTATTTTAATTAGGTTTAATATAAGGAAAAAAATATTATACAGATTAAACCTATGATCCTTTTTTATTGTTTTAAATGTCATAATTTTTTTTTTCAATAAGATTATCAAATAAATGGTTCACCCTGTATATAACTAATACATAATCAGTCAAAGACACTGTATTATTTATAGATTAACTCAAGTATATAAGTATATAAATGTTTTTATCTTAATATTAAGTAAGTGTTTTAAATAATAATATTAATAATAAAAAAAATATATATACAGAGTCTTTTTCTCATATTGTCTTGATACTTTACTTGGCCAAATTTTGTAAAAATTATAATAAAGTAGAAATAATATATTTTTTATTTGGTACTTGATTTTGTTATTATTTTTATTAGTTAACTCGCGGATAAAATTACATAAATATACTCTCCAAAAATGATTATTTTAGTTACTTATATTTGCAATTGCAAAAGTACTCTAAAAGTAAACAGAGCAGAAAAAAAATAAAGAAGCGACAAACTTAATCTGTAAAACATGAAAGTACAAAATGCTGTGGAATTACTAAATAATACACTAACCTTAGTCTGAAGAGTACATTTAGGGTCGTTACAATTTATATAAATAATGTGGATGGATCCCTGCAAAGAAAAATATTGTTACTATTTTTAAATACCTGTTAAAGGAAACATTATACTGAAAAAGATATAAATCGTCTATTAATATTCATAACCTCTTATAATTAGCACCACAGTCCATTGTATCTAATTACATATACCTGTATACCTCTCACGTATATACATATACGCAAAAATATTTTACAGTAACCACCGCCAGAGGGTGTATAGCTCACGGGACCCATAAGGATATCTGCGCTTTTGAGAAAGTCGTTCCATGTTTGCCGGAGTAAAGGTTTTTGCCATATATTTTGATATAGTAGAGCCAGGTCTGGCTCCTGGGATGTTATTAGTCTGACAGTCGGGATCTCTCCGAAGGTCCCACAGGATATCTAAGCGCGCCGCAATTTTGACTCTTGCTCGACGTATGCGGATAAATAATTATGGGATAGGGATGGATTTTCATATTTATGGTCTGTAAAAAACGCACCGTTTCGGTAAAAGCAGTCACTCATTTTATACCAATTTATTTATTTACAAAGATTTCCAGAATTTGTCGACTATTAATTCTTGATTACCAAAAAATATTCAATCAATGATAGAACAGTTTTTTCTTTGATACATAAAGGTACCACGCGAGTCGATAACTAACTTTTTTTCGTCTCCTCTTTTACTTTTTACCTGAGCCGCGACGTTTAAAACCCGCCTCCATTATTTGTCTTAGTTTAGGATATTTTCGCTGAGTTACGTATCTTTTACCGGACAATTCTTCCCTGGTTTAATCATTTCATCGGCAATACTTCCTAGCTAATACTTCCCTGAATAATCCTTCCTGGACAAATATTCTCAGCGATAATATTTTTTAGCCACATTCCTTCCCTACAAAAAAAGGATTCTGCCTGGATAATTCTTCCCCGGAGAATCCTTCCCCGGACAATCCTTTCCTGGACATTCTTTATCGTACAATACTTTCCCCGACAATCCTTCCTGGACAATCCTTCCTAATGATAATTTTCCCAACGACATTCCTTCTCTACGACAAACAGGCATTCCTTCCTGGAAAAATTTTCTCAGCTGTATAGCTTCCCCAAGACAAATCTTACAAAGTACTTTAATATTTTTTTCATATGACACATAAATTTTTTATAGTCGTTGGCACCTACTTATTATATATTTTCATACTTGATGATTCGACAGCTCGTCACCTAATTTACATTAATGCATTCACAAGGATGTTCCCTTCAGCACCAAAAGAGAAGTAAAATGAACCCGATAATCGTCCTTGAGTACACATTCACAGGTTTTAAAGTGAGAATGAAACAAATCCTATTATACATCCCTAAATTCAATAGGTGTATTATCCGTAAAGGATTTTCCAGAAATGATTTTCCAGACAGAATTGTCCAGAAAGGATTATCCGGGAAGAATTTTCTTGAAAAAATTATCCGGGAAGGATTTTTCATTATTGATTGTCCGAGAAAGATTTTCTAGGAAAGATTTTTCGGGAAAGATTTTCTAGAACCGATTGTTCGGGAATAATTCTCTTGTCAGAATTGTCCCGGAAGGATTTTCCACTAAAGATTGTCCGGGAAGAATTTTCGAGAAAAGATAGTCCGAAAAGAACATTCTAGGAAGAATTGTCCGGGAAGGGTTTTCTTGAAATAACTGTCCGAGACGGATTTTCCAGTAAGAATTGCCCGGGAAAAATTTCCTAGAAAGAATTATCTGGGAACAATTGTCCGGGAAAGATTTTTTAGAAGGATTGTCCGGGAAGACTATTTCAGGATGGATTGACCGGGAATGATTTTCCAGAAAGGATTGTTCGGGACGAATGTTCCAGGAAAGATTTTGCAGGAACCATTGTCTGGGAAGAATTTTCTAGGAAGAATTGTCCGGAATAGATTTTCTAGCAAGGATTTTTTAGGAAGAATTATCTGGCAAAGATTTTCAAGGAGGGATTGCCCGGGAAGCATTTTATTAAAAAAAAATCCGGGAACGATGTTCCACGAAAGATTGTTCGGGAAGAATTTTCCGGTTAGGATTTTCCAGGAAAGATTGTTTAGGAAGAACTTTCTAGAAAGTACATTCGATTTTTTGTTTAATATGACAAATAAATTGTTTTTAATCGTTTGCACCTACTTATTATATACTTTCGTACGTGATGATTCGAGAGCTCGACACCTAATTTATATTATTGAATTTAGATGTGCGTACACTTCAGCACCAAAAGGGAAGTAAAATAAGCTCGGCAATCATTGAGTACACATTCACAGGTTTTAAAGTGAGAATAGAATAAATCCCATTATATATCCCTGAATTCAATTGTGTATTATCCGGACTAGATTTTCCAGGAATGATTGTTCGGAAAGAATTTTCCAGGAAGAATTGTCCAGGAATGATTTTTTTGAAAAAAATGTCCGGGAAGGATTGCCCGGGAAGGGTTTTCTTGAAATAACTGTCCGGAAAAATGTTTCTAGAAAGAATTGTGTGGAAAGAATTGTTTGGGATAGATTTTCGTGTAACAATTGTCCCGGAAGGTTTTTCCGCGAAACATTTACAGGGATAGAATTTTCAGAAAGGATTATCCGAGAAGGATTTTCCAGAAAGAATTGTCCGGGAAGGATTTTTTTGAAAAAATTGACCGGGAAGGATTTTCCCGAAAGGATTGTAAGGGAAGGGTTTTCTTGAAATAACTATCTGGGAAGGATTTCCCAGCAAGAATTGTCCAGAAAAAAATTTCTAGAAAGAATCGTCTCTGAAGAATTGCCCGAAAAAGATTTCATAGGAAGGATTGTCCGGAAAGGATTGTCCAGGAAAGATTTTCTAGGAACGATTGTTCGGGAAATATTTTCGTGTAACAATTGTCCCGGAAGGTTTTTACACGAAAGATTTTCAGGGATATAATTTCCAGCAAGGATTTTCCAGCAAGAATTGTGCAGGAAAATTATTTTAGAAAGAATTGTCCGAGAAAGATTTCCTAGGAAGAAATGTATGGGAAGGGTTTTTTTGAAAGAATTGTTCGAAAAGAATTTTCAACGAAAGATTGTCGTGGATGGAAGAATTTTTCGGGAAGGATTGACCCTGAATAATTTTCCAGGAAGGATTTTCCAGTAACGATTGTCTGGGAAGAACTTTCTAGGAAGGATTTTTTTTTCAGGAAGAATTGTCCGGAAAAGATTATCAAGGAAAGATTGCCCGGGAAGGATTTTATAAAAACAATTGTCCGGAAGAATTTTTCACGAAAGATTATCGGGGAAGAATTTTTCAGGAAGGATTAGCCGGGAACGCTTGCCGGGAAGAATTTTCAAGGAAGGACTGTCTGGGAAGAAAGTGTCCGGGAACAGTTATGTTAAAATCATTATCCAGGAAGGAGTTCGCATGAAGGATTGTCCGAGAAGGATTTTCCAGGAAGGATTGTGCAGGAAGAACTTTCTACAAAGTACATTCCATTTTTTTCCAATGACAAATAAATTGATTATAATCGTTGGCACCTACTTATTGTATATTTTCATACGTGATGATTCGAGAGCTCGCCACCTAATTTATATTAATGAATTTACATGTACGTGCCCTTCAGCACCAGAAGGGAAGTGGAATAAACTCTGTAATCGTCCTTGAGTACACATTCACAGGTTTTAAAGTGAGAAGGAAACAAACCCTATTATACATCACTGAATTCAATAAGTGTATTTATGAAATTGTAATTCGCGTATAATATACAACGAGGGTGAAAGTTGCCCGAGGTTGTTTTGTGTTTAATGTTGGAAGGCTAATATAATTTTTATTACAAATTGTACATTTTTTTTCATAAAACAAAAAATTATAAAGTCTTCTATATAAAGAAAGGAATACTATTAGATGCTGTTATTTTTGATTTGTTTGGTGATATTGTAGCATATACCCGGGTACGCTAAATATTACCAAATATCTAACAGCCATGAAATTTAATTTTACACTTCAGCTTACTCTGCCTTCGGCTCTTTATTTGTGTGTTCAGTGATTTAATATTAATACGTTCGTTCTTCCTGGCTTATACATTTACGCATATTATTCAATTAGAGAATATTTTTGTTTTTTTAATAAATCAGGTCTTAACCTGGAAAACAAATCATTTTTTGAAAAATGTTTTCTTAATTGAGCTATAAAAAAAACTATCAAGTAGATAAATTCATATATTATATCTTTCTTTTCATAACCAGTTGAATTTTTGAAGTGAAAATCTCATTCACATTTATACAATTTGAAGCATACACAAAGGCTTATAACTATATCATCCGGTGCACATCCATATATCCATCCCGCCTAGGTTTCAGCTTCATTACCGTGCCAATTTATTGCTAATCATGTCATAACTGGATTCGGACGTAATAAAGGCGATGTAAATATACAGACTACGTTTACACATGGGTTAAATAAGTAATTTTTTTATTAATTAATATTTAATACTAAAAATAATACATACTTTGGAACAATTAAAATTTAGTAATTACTGAAAAATTTATAATTAAGCAATTGACTATAATTTTAATTAATTAGTAATACATATAAAAGAATTGACAAAATACAAGTAATAGTAAATATTTACAAAAATTACCTAACTGGAATAACATTTTTGTCAAAATATTAAAATATTATTAAAAAAATTTCATAGGTATAAATACTTCGTGTAAATGTTTCCCCCATCGGCAAATCACCAGCTTTGTACTTAGGCATTAACACGTTGTTTCATATTTATTAATGGACACAAATCGGATATTTCCAAGCTGACGATGTAGTTTTATTTTCGTGTCGCCGCCAACGAGGAAAAGATAATTAAAACGATACTGCTCTTTTTCGCCCACAAACAAGCAAGCTTTCTGTCGTCGCAGTGAATACCGAATGTAATTGATTGTTGGTTGTATGCTAGGGAATTTGGTGTCAAAATACAACTAATTTCATGTTTTGTTTTAAATAAAAAAATCGAAAAAAATATTATACTGTTGAATACGAATTTTTGGAAGGATTTTCCAGGAACAATTTTCTGAGAATGATTTTCAGGGAAGTGATGTCCAGAAAAGATTTTCCAAAATGGATTGTTCAGAAATAATTTTCCAGGAAAGATTGTCCGGAAAGGATTTTCTTGAAAAAATTGTCCAGGAAGGATTTTTCAGGTAAGACTGTCCGAGAAAGATTTTCCAGGAAGGATTGTCCGGGAAGAATTGTCCGGGAAAGATTTTCTAGGAACGATTGTTCGGGAAGGATTTTCTTGAAAAATTTGCCCGGAAAAGATTTTTCACGAAAGATTGTCCGGGTAGGATTTTCCAGGAAGGATTATCCGAGAAGATCTTGTTGGAAAGAATTGTCCGAGAAGGGTTTTCTTGAAATAATTATCCGGGAAAGATTTTACAGCAAGAATTGCCGGGAAAGATTTTATAGGAAGGATTGTCCGGAAAGGATTTTCTTGAATGAATTTTTCGAGAAGGATCTTCCAGGGACGATTGTTTGGAAAGAATTTTCCAGGAAGTATTGTCTAGGAAGGATTTTATAGGAAGGATTGTCCGGGAAGGATTTGCCATGAAGGATTTTCCAGGAATGATTGCCTGAGATTAAATTTTTAGAAAGTGTTGTTCGGGAAGGGTTTTGTTAAAAGACTTGCTCGGCAAAGATTTTCCACAAAAGATTGTCTCAGAAGGATTTTCCAAGAAGGACAGTCTGAGAAGAGCTTTCTATGAAGGATTGCCCGGGAGGGGTATTTTTGAAAGGTTTGTAAACAAACGATTATCCACAAAAGATTTGTCAGGGCAGGATTTTCCGGGAATGATTGTCTGGGAAGAACTTTCTAGAAACTGTTGTCGGGAAGGGTTTTGTTGAAAGAATTATCCGAGAAGGATTTTCCAGGAAAGATTGTCCGGGAAGGATTTCTCAGAAAGGATTGTCCGGGAAGAACTTTCTAGGAAGCATGGCCTGGGAATGGTTGCCTGAAAAGAATTGGCTGTAAATAATTTTCTAGGATGGATTATCCGAGAATAATTTTTCAGGAAGGGTTTTCCATGAAGGATTGGCTGAGAATGGCTTTCCATGAGGATTTTCCAGGAGAGAGAGTGAAAAGAATTATCCGGGAAAGATTTTCGAAGAAAAATTTTCCGGGAAGAATTTTTCAGAAAGGATTGTTCTGGAAGGATTTTCCAGAAAGGAATATCCGGAAATAATTTTCCAGAACCACCTTCCAGTAAAATTTGTCCGGGAATGATTTTCAAGGAAGGATTATCCGGGATGGATTTTCTTAAGGATTGTCCGGAAAGAATTTTCCACAAACGATTGTCAAAGAAGAATTTTTCAGGAAGGATTGTCCGGAAAGGAGTTTTCGGCAAGGACTGTCTGGGAAGGATCATCTGAGGATTGTCTGAGAAGAACTTTCTAGGAAGTATTGTTCATAAAGGGTTTTGTTAAAAGAATTATCCGGGGAGGATTTTCCGGGAAAAACTTTTTAGTAAGAATAGCCCGGGAAGGGATATCTTGAAATAATTGTTTGAGAAGGGTTATTCACAAATGATTATTCAGGAAAGATTGTCCATGAAAGATTGTCTGAGAAGAACTTTCTAAAATGGATTGTCTGGGAAAGATTTTCTAGGAAAGATTGTACGAAAAGAATTGTCCGGGAAAGGTTTTCTAGGAAAGATTGACCAGGAAGAAATAATTGTCTGGGAAATAGTTTTTAGGAAAATTGTCCGGGAAGAATTGTCCGCAAAAGATTTTCTAGGGAAGATTGTCCGAGAAGGATTTTCTTGTAAGAATTATTCGGGAAGTATTTTATAAGAAAGATTTTGCATGAAGGATTGTCTGGGACGAATTTTCCAGAAAATAATGTCTTGGAAGGATTTTCTAGGAAGGATTGTCCGGGAAGGATTTTCTTGAACCAAATGTCCTCCAAGGATTTTCCACGAAGGATTGTCCGGGAATGATTTTCCAAGTAGGATTGTCCTGGAAGAACTTTCTAGGAAGGATTGCCGGGGAAAGGTTTTCTTGATTATCTGGGAAGGATTTTCCATGAGAGGTTGTACGGGAAGAATTTTCGGGGAAATATTTTCTAAGGACTGTCCAGAGAGGATTTTCTTGAACGAATTATCCAGGAAGGATTTTTCACGAAAGATTGTCATGGAAGAATTTCCTAGGAAGGATTGTCCGGAAATAATTTTCCAAGAGGGATTCTCCGCGAAGGATTTTTCAGGAAGAATTATGCGGGAAGGATTTTTCAGGAAGTCTTTGTCACGATTAAAAATATCGAAGTAAATATATTCGCGAACGTTTCGTTTGGTTTATTTTTTTCTGTTTAATTTTTTTGTTTTGCACTGGCCCCAAGCTAAATACTCTGATTTATCCTTTAGGATATTGCTTTTTTTATATTTTGATCTAGAATAATAATCTATTTCAAATAATTTTGTCGTTATATGATCAATTTTGTGTTTTTACTGTCGTCATATGGTATAATATTAGGTCCGTGCTGGTTTCGAAAATATATGTCTGAGACAGTCATGCGCATGTGCAGTATAAGATTAGTTCTCATATTTGTCTCCTGCACATGTGCCTGACTTATTGCGCATGTGCCTGACATTCTCGGGCAGATATTTTTCGGAACCAGAACAAACCTATTAATAGTAGAAATTAGGATCCTTTGTAATAAAATAACACTAATTTATAAAAGAAGATCTACTAAAAAATAAGTCTATGTAATAGGGGAGTATATTTAGTAAATTCATATTTACAAGAGTTAGTGAAAGCCAAAATATAACTGATTTTGAGTCAATTAAAATAATCAACAAAAAGGTTTCAACTGTTGCTGATATTATTTTTAATTTTGCTGATATTGGCGTCTGACTATTTAAAATTTGTATCAGAAACAAAAATCAAAAACAGTTCATTTGTGTATTTTATATGTATGTATCAAATGTTTTCTATAGGCAATAAAATGTATTTTATAAATTTATGATTTAAAAATATGTGTGTGTATTGTTACACCTACCAAAAACACATATTTTCATTATATTTTCACTGAATGTTTTAAAAATGTAAATAATAATGCACTTATCGTATGGCATTTGGAAAATTAATTAGGCCATAATTTAACTTATGTGTTAACAAATTTTAATTATGATACTTAAAATGTTCACGGTTTAGAATTTTGTTTATATTGTATTATTTTTTAAATGCCAATACGATAATTATACTTAAATATATAAAACTAAACTAAATTTTTTGAAATGAACAAACTTATACATTTATTAAACAATGTTATTTGAGATGCACCTATAGATTGACTGTTATTTTTGTGATAATAAACTAGGCACTAAATAACCTGAGAATAATGTATCTATTTGAAAACAATAAAATTAATTTAATAATAATAATAATATATTTTTCCTATCCCCTTACAAGAAAAAAGAGAAAGAATGAACTCATCTTAAAAATTATCGACTCCTCACTGTGATATTTACATAATGTTAATGGCCCGATAAGCTAATGACTCTCATTTAGGGTTATGTTCAATCACAAAGCTGAAATATTACTTTGCTTTTTAGTATTTTTTTTTTTATAGCGATGTTTAAGCTACGTTGAATTTTTAAGTAGATTTATAAATTGTTAATAAGTCTTCTATGTAAAATATGTAAGTTTTTTGAGTTATTTGCGAACAAAAATAATTTAAAAATGTACGCATTAATAAAATTTTATATAGAAACGTATTTTCGAAGACTGCGGAAAATCGTTTTCGAAAATAAAATATTTCGTGTCATCTCCTTGTAGAAATTTTTTTAATCTACGATGCGGATGGAAATTGTTAGAATAGGATTTACTATGAAGCCAAGTAAAATTTTCCAGGAAGAAATGTTCAGGAAGGATTTTTCAGGCAGGGTTGTACTGGAAGGATTTTTCAGGCAGGGTTGTACTGGAAGGATCTTCTAGGATGAATTGTCCGGGAAGGAGTTTACAGGAACGATTGTCAGGGAAGAACTTTCTACTAAGTTTTTTTTTTTTAATGAATTGTCCGGGAAGGAAATTCCAGGGAGGATTGTTCGGGTAAGATTTTCCAGGAAGGATTAACCGGAAAGGATTTTCCAGGCAGGATTGTCTGGTAAGGATTTTCTAGGATGAATTGCCCGGAAATGATTTTTCAAGGACTGTCTGGGTATAATTTTCTAGGAAGGAATTTGTAGGATGAATTGTAATGGTAGAATTATTTTCCAGGAAGAATTTTCTGGGAACGGATTTCCAGGCAGGATTGTCCAAGAAGGATTATCCAAGATGGATTATCCGAGAAGGATTTGCTTGACAGGAGTGTCTGGGAAGGATTTTCCAGAATTAATTTTCCGGGTAAAATTTTTCACAAATTATCAGGGAGGGATTTTTCAGGTAGAATTGTCCGGGAAGGATTTTCATGAAAGAATTATTCGGGAAGAATTTTCCAGGAAGGTTTGTCTGGGAACATTTTTCTAGAATTAGTTGTCCGGTAAGGATTTTTCAAGAGAGTTTGTCCGGGAAGAATTTTCTAGAAAGGATTTTTTTGAAAGAATTTTAAAGAAAAATAATTTAAATGTTATTAAAAAAAAATAGGCAGCAAAAATGGCGATTCCTCCAATAAAATTTTACATAGAAACGATTTTTCCAACACTGCGGAAAACCGCTTGGGAAAATGAAATATTTCATGTCATATTCCCGTAGAAAATTTAATTTTGAATGCTTTTTTTCTCATTTTACTTTTTCAGTCTACCAACCGGTTGGGATTTGTTGTGAAAAAAGTTAATATTTATCTAGAGAAAAATGTGATTTATATTGATTATGATTAGTTTTTATAAGTTATGGGCTAGTTTTCATTTTACTCAAAGTTTGACGAGTCGCCATTGTGTGAGACATCGCCATGACCCTACGGGAATATGGTCGGCCCCATAAAGTTTTTCCGTCTGAAACCGAAATAGAAGAAAATAAAGAGAGAAAAGAATAGATGAATAAAAAAACGTATTAAGCGTTGAGCTTTGTGAAAGAGACAATAACAAACATCTTGTTATAAAAACTGCGGCTGGAGCTCTAGTCCTTGAAAAATCGAGTTTCGTCAAATAAAAACCGGAAATGAGATGAAGTATATATTGAAGGAACGAATATTGCGGGATTTTTTAATCAAAACATGATTATGGAAATCAGATTAAATCAGGAGAATAAAATACGATCGTAAAAAACGGTGCATACTTTTCCTATCTAATTGGACTAGACAATAAGCAACAAATGGAGATTTTTTTCACTTTAACTTATGTTTATATAGTAAAAAAAGCAGCTTTAGTTTTGATCAAATACGATAAAGAATCGATAAATGTTTGAAAAGATTACTCTGGCAGTCGAGGTGTTAAAACCGAGTAATTTGTGAAAGACCAGCCATGTTAATGGATTTTAATATTAAAAACTAGTATTTAACCGAACCATTTTCTAATTCATTTATGTAATGAAGTAACTAAAGCCCCGCTATTATTTATTATCTCTTCCCTGTTCCTTTTATTTTTATTTCATTAACTACGCTGTTATAAAAATTTCGTGGAACCCGTTTTTATTTTTATTATTTAGATAGATATTGACCTACCTACAGAGAGCTCAGACAATAGCGGCCGAACCGTAAGATATTAATAAGTATAACGGCCCCTGGAGTATTTATTTCTCCACTGACGCTACCCGGAACAAGTGGCCTTCACACTAACGAGGGAAGGTGGTGCACAAGGCACTCAACCTGGTCTGAAGCGCCAAACTATCAGATCAATTGTTTTCACTTTTACTGTAAAAAATAAGTACATTAAGTTGTGAAATCTGAAAACATTTTGATTAATAATTTAATAAGTTTAACAAAGAGCATTCATTTAGTAGTGTTCGATCAGAGAACTGAGAAGCTAATGAATGTTTAATATCAATTTCCGCGCGAAAAGGTATGTTAGACCGAGTGGGGGATTTTAACTTTTTTTTTACCTTGTAACTTCAGCCAGTGTAATGATGGGCAATATACATATCCTGGTCAATCCTGCGGTAATAAAAATGATAGAAGAGAGATAAGACAAATAGCAATAAAATTTGACATGCTAATATTTTTGAGCACTAATAATTTATACCGAAACGGGAAAAATTTTCAAGGAAGAATTGTCCAGACAGGCTTTTCGAGGAAGGATTTCCCGGAAAGGATTTTCTAGGATGTATCGACCGGGAAGAATTTCAAGGAAAGATTGTCCGGAAAGGATTTTCTAGAGTTATTTAGCCGGGATGGATTTTATAAAAGAATTGTCTGGAAAAAATTCATTAGGAACGATCTTCTTGAATGAATTGTCACGGTAGGATTTTTCAGGCATGATTCTTTAGGAAGAACGTTTCAGAAAGGATTAAAATAATAATAATTGTCCGCGAAGGATTTTCTTGAAAGAATTATCCGGGAAAGATTTTATTAAAATTGCCCAGGAAGATTTTTCTACGATTTTCCTACGATCAATTGTCCGGTAGGGATTTTTTAGGATGGATTGTCCGGGAAAAACTTTTTAGGAAGGATTTTCTTGAAATAATTATCCGGGAAGAATTAACCTGAAAGAATTATCCAGCAAAGATTTTTTTGAAAGAATTGTCAGGGAAGGATTTTCCAGGATCTGGAAGGATTTTCCAGGAAGGGTCCAGAAAGATTTTCTTGAAATTTCCCGGGAAGGTTTTTCTACGATCAATTGTCCGGTAGGGATTTTTTAGGAAGGAATGTCGGCGTTAATTTTTTAGGAAGGATTTTCATGAATGAATTGTCCGGGAAGGATTTACCTGAAAGAATTATCCGTCAAGGATTTTTTTGAAAGAATTATCCGGGAAGGATTTTCCAGGAAAGATTGCCTGGGAGAGGTTTTCCAGGATGAATATTTCTGGAAGGATTTTCAGGCAAGGATATTGCAAGAATGATAGAATGAAATTATCCGGGAAGGATTTTTTGAAATTGCCGGGGATGGTTTTTCTACGATCAATTGACCGGTAGGGAGTTTTTAGAAAGGATTGTCGAGGAAAAACCTTTTAGGAAGGATTTTCTTGGATAAGATGTTTAGGTAGTATTTTTCAGGAAAGATTCTGCGAGAAGAACTTTTTATAAAGAATGTTCTTGAAATAATTGTCCGTGAAGGATTTACCTAAAAAAATTATCCGGCAAGGATTTTCTTGAAAGAATTGTAAGGGAAAGATTGTTCGGGAAGGATTTTCCAGGATTGGAAAGGATTTTCCAGTAACGATTGTCCCGGCGGGCTTTTCTAGGATGAATAGTCTGGGAAGGATTGTCCGCGAAGGATTTTCCTGAAAGAATTATCTTGAAATTGACCGGGAAGGTTTTTCTACGATCAATTGTCCGGTAGGAATTTTTTATGAAGGATTGTCTGGAAAAATATTTTTAAGAAGGATTTTCTTGAAAGAATTGTCTAAGTAGGATTTTTCAGAAAATATTCCCGGAGAAGAACTTTTTAGGAAGGATTTTCTTGAATAATTGTCCGCGAAGGATTTTCCAAGATCGGGAACGATTATCCTGGAGGTATTTTCTAGGATTAATAGTCCGGAAGGATTTTCTGGGAAAGATTATCCGGGAAGGATTTTCTAGGAAGAATATTGTCCGGGAAGAACTTTTTAGGAAGGATTTTCTTGAAAGAATTTCCCCCGAAAGAATTTCCCCCGAAAGATTTTCCTTAAAAAATTGTCCGTAGATTTTATTGAAAGAATTGTCGATAAAAAATTTTCCAGGAAGAATTATTCGGCAAGGCTTTTTCGGGAGCGATTGTACAGGGAGGATTGTCCGGCAAGGATTTTCTAGAATGATTTGTCCGGGAAGGATTTTTCAATAAGGATTGTTGGAGAAAAACTTTTTAGGAAGTATTTTCTTAAAAAAAGAAGGATTTTCCAGAAAGGATTGCCCGGAAAGGATTTTCTAGGATGAATTGTCCGGAAAAGATATTCTGGGAAGAATTGTCAGGAAAGAATTTTCCAGAAAGAATTGTTCGGTTAGAACGTTTTAGGAAAGATTTTCTTGAAAGAATTTCCCTGGATGGAATTGCTTGAAAGAATTGCCGGGGAAGAATTTCCTAGGAAGAATTGTCCGGCAAGGATTTTTCGGGAAGGATTATCCGTGTAAAACTTTTTAGGAAGCAGTTTCTTGAGAAAATTGTCCGGAAAGGATTTTTCAGGAAGGATTCTCCGAGAAGAACTTTTTAGGAAAGATACTCTTGAAATAATGGTCCAGAAAAGGTTGTCCGGGAAATATTGTCCGGCAAGGATTTTCTAGAAAGGATATTGTGCGGGAAGAACTTTTTAGGAAGGATTTTCTTGAAATAATTGTCCGGGAAAGATTTACCTGAAAGAATTCTCCGGCAAGAATTTTCCTGAAAGAATTGGCCGAAAAGGATTTTACGGATTGATTGGCCGGGAAGGATTTTCCAGGAACGAGACGGATTTTCTTGGAAATATTGTCCCGGAAGGGTTTTCTAAGATGAATTGTCTGGGAAGGATTTTCGGAAAAGGATTTTCTTTGAAGGATATTGTCGGGAAAGGAATTTCCTTAAAGAATGATCCGTGAAGGGATTTTCTTGAAAGAATTATAGGGGAAGAATTTAGCAGGATAAATTGACCGGCAAGTTTTGTTTAAAAATACTTATAAACTGCCATATAAAAAATTTAAAAAAATATACCATAGTAGGCAAACGATTTCCTTATTCAAACATCCAAACGCGTTCGCATCTCTTCTCAGTTTAATTCCTTCACGAAATTACTTTTCCTCTGCTTCTGTTTTTAAATAATTTTTGAAAACGACTCTTGGTTTTTGGATTTCAAAGTGTCAGCAGTCCTTTCTTTATTTTGTTCTAACTTATTTTTTTGTATTTTCTTATTTCAAATATTTTAAGTACATATATAGTAATAAAAGTATCATGTTTTACACCATTCAGTTCATTATTCTCCTCTATAATTCCCTAATGTAGCATTTGTCGTGAAGATAAACTTCCTCCAAACGACTTCCTGGAGCTTTGCGATTGTCCTAACAACTCACAACAAACTTTTCCAGAAGGAAACCATGATAATACGCTAGATTAAAGCGGAGTTAACAGTCCTTCCGGTTATCACTCAAATTTTCACTCTTCGTTGAAATAATTATATATTTTCTTTAAATATTTCAGAACATCTATTCTGGTGTCTGATCCAGGAGCCATTTGGTAAGTTTTAACAGTTTCATTTCCTCGGATTTTATTTGAGAATAATGCATGAACCGTCGCATAATTTTCTCATCAAAGGCCAAAAGAAGACTAAATGGTGAAACGTTCGGACTACCGATAGCAAACATTGTTGTAAGACAAATTTCTACAAGCTATGATAAGAATTCGATTATTTTACTTTATTAAAATGGTAATAATTTTAATCTAAGCAGAAATAATAATTCATTTATAAGATTTATCGTGTATTTGCAAAAAAATGTGCTAAAACTGTAAGTATAGGGCTCAAAAATTTACTTATATTTTTATTTTTTAATTCATGTTGTAACAGTTTCGTCAACAACAATTTCTTCTTTAGTTTTAGTATTTTTTAATTAAGTTCTACAGATCAATATAAGCCTTGCGCCACACCTAATTTAAACACTAATAACAAGGAATCCAATTTACAACAAAAACTCTGATTGCTGATCCTGAAATAACTGGGAGTGTGTAAAAAAGTATCAATTACCTCAGTTAATGGATTAACATCATTGGAAATAGTAGAGCAGAGCGCAGTGGCGTAGTCAAATGGGATTCATTATAAATTATTTGTTCTACAACCGTCACGAAAATCCAACAAAAAATTTTTTACTTTCCCGATCCACTAGGAGGGAAAGTGTTGTGATGGAGCCAATATATTTTTTTCGAGGTGAAGATGAAAATATCCATTTTGAGGTCCTCCAATTTCCAGATACATACCTGTCTGTCTGTTTGTCTAATCCGATTGAGCTGAAATTTAGTATATGGGTTTCGGTTATCCGTCGGAAAGATCTGTTAGTTTTTGGACAACATCTGTCCAACGGAGGTGTAACTGTCAAAAAATGATAGGAATTTGACTTGCAATATGTCGTTTGAAAGCCCTTGAAAAATCGTTAATATTTGTGCGATATAAACGGAAGTTATAAAATGACAGAAGCTAGATATCACGGAATTTGACCTACAATGTATCATTTAAAAGACCTTGAAAAACTCTATTCAGAAAAGTCAAAATTATTTCTCCAACTGTCACCTGGCCAAAATAAGAAAATGTCAAAATTTGAAATTTTAACATTAAATATCTGAAAAAGTATTGACTTGATTAGAACCATTTTGGGCAAAAAGCAAGGAGATAATAATCAATATATATCGATTGAAATTGACTTTTCTTTCAATTTTGAGTTTAAAGAAGAAAACTTTGCCATTTTTTAACCAATTGACTTCAAATTTAAAACCTGACAATTCTACAATTTTTTACCACCCTCAAAATTATGCCATTCGTCGGGAAAGTTTTGGGTCGACACAACCAAATTTTTAATTATTTTTATGGTAGGTACGCCATTGTCAAAATAAGGACAGAAATCTTAGTTGAAAGTATCTATTTCGCAGGTGAAAAATAATTAATGAATTTATAAGCTAATAGAAATACATACCAAAGCTGCGATCTAAATTCACAAAAAAAATGGGATTTTCTCAGGCAATGGTATAAATTTCATTTTAGGGCTTTGATAGAATCTAATGAGTTCATTTTATCAAGTCGAAGATCAACAAATCATATACAGAGTGGATTAATTAAAATTGATTACTTCGTTACACGCTATGGTAAAGTATATGGAAATGTTAAATTCATTCTTTCCACAGAATATTACTTTTTATATTCTAACATTTAATGCAAATTCAATTTAATAAATACAGAATAGCAATTTTGGTTTTTTGGAGTTAAAGAGTCTCGTAACGACCAACTGAATACCTGAAAGTTCAAATATTTAATTAATCTAATACGTTCGAAATATACCAATTTTACTTGATACGTTTTCCTTTATGGCCGAAAAAAAGAAATTTTTTCACAAACGCTGTAATAGATCTTTAATTTGTCGCAGACTAGGGAATTATCCGGTTGACCAAAAATAATCAAAACTCGTCCGTTGGGAATGAAAGGAGACTCTCGATTTTTAACACGATAATTAAAAATATTATCACGTGCTAATAAAGGGATACAAATGGAACTCCAATAAATTTTGTATGTCACTGGAAAATGGAATCAAAAGAAATTAACCTTTATACATATTGTAGTGTTTTGATTTCTTTTATATTTTCTCTATTATTTTATTATTATTATTACTATTTTAATTGAATTTTGACAAAAAACTTTAAATTAAAAAAAATATTTGTATTTATTTTATTTTGTATAAATTTCTTTTGTAATTAATATTTTCCAAAATTGTTGGACGCCATCCTATTTAAATTATAGGAACAGTTTAAATGGTAATTTAAATATTATAACACTTTTTAAAATACAAAAAAAATATTTTATTTTGTCTACGATATTTTTTTTATTCAGCATTGACTTCTTAAAAAATAAGGTGGAGTTCAAATACGAGGTTATTCGAATCACTCAACAATTTTATTAAATGTATTAAAAAAAAACAATATTACCTTTATAAAACCTTTGAATCAAAATAATGATATTATTAACTTTTTTCTATTGATTTTTATAAACAATATTTAAATTAAATGTTGATCTTTTAAACGAAGAATCGGTTAGAAATGATATTTCATGTTTACTACATAAAAACTTTTTTTCTCATCCGCCTTCTATTCCATGATATCCAGAGGTGGAACTCTGTAAGTGTATCGTTGTCTTTTCGTTAACGAGTTTTTCATTTGTCAGTTTTCTGTCACTGACGGGTAATCCGTAATCCATAGTCTAACTGATACAGATAAAGGTAGCGCATTTGTCGTTTTTCTAATTTAAACATAATACTTATAATATTTTGATTTATTAACATGTTCCAAGGAGATAATGAAACTCGAAGTCAATACCACATAATGTATTTTAAATAGAAAAGGTCTTAAAGATCCAGTAGCGAAGCGACATGTTTCGGCTCAGATGGCCATCTTCAGGCGCTAAAATTACAGAAGTGCTGTCATGAATACAATATTTAAATTAGAATTTAAAAAAGTTACAATGCTTGGAGATTAATTAATTATGGTAATTAAGTTATACTAAGTGGCATGAAACTAAACATAATTATAAAATTTATAAAAAAATTGTTGAAAAAAACAAATAATGGTAAATAAAATATTTCACTCCACAGGAGGAATTACACATTATCAACAATAAGCTTATCGCCACAAGTAAATATCGAAGTACATCGTAATGATGCACTGAAACAAAATTCAGATAAAAGAAATTTTTTGGTAAATCACGCTTGTACTACTACCATGCACAAATTAAAATGGAGGAACAAGCCGGAAGTAACTAGGTAATATGAAATTGAAATTGAAATATCAAATTAAAAAATTATGCGCGGTAAATTCAAAACCGAAACGAGCGAAAATAGATGATAGTGTTGGTTGAGACCACGTGACCGGGTACAAGACAAGGCAAATAGAGAGAAGAGTTACGGTGAAAGGAGAACAGTGGTAGAAAAGAAGGTACAGGCAAGAACTATGGAAAAGAAGAAGAGGTGAAAGGTGACGAGAGGTGTCAATGTCGATGTTGACAATTCAAAGGAATGCATTGAAGGTCAAGGTAAACAATGTCCAAAATACTGAAAAATACGACAGGAAATGAAATTTCTACTAGGTTCTGAAGACAGGATGAAGTTATTAAAGGTATGTGAGAGGAGAGGTATCTATGTTGAGAGTGTGAGGAAGGTTAAGGTTAAAATCTCAGGTTAAGAAACATATAGTTTTCTGACGGTCTGAGTTGATCATTAACACAAGTTAAATTATTATTTAATACGGCGTTACTAATTTCAAACATTTCTAGGTGGTTCAGCTTCGTACCTTTCGGACAATTGTGTAATAGGAACATGTTGATGTTGTCATGAGAGTGTCTAGTCTCTAGGAAATGATTAGCAAATGACGAAGAGGAATTAATGATGTCGGTGTCCCAGAATTTGTTATTACAATAATAAAATGTTTACAGAAATTCTTCAGGAATTTTACGAGAATTCTGTTTTCATTGTATTGTTAATCGATTAGCTCTCTCACACCTTTTCTGTCACTGTTTATAATGAATTTTTTTATTATTTATACACGTAGAAAAAAATTCACTAACTGTAAGTGAAAATTCGTTTACTCAAAGTAAAAATCTGTATTAAATACGAGACAAATGAACGGTATACCTCAATCAAGAAAACAAAAGTTTCTAAAACTGGTAACTTGCTGTAAGTGAATTTATAGATCACTTAAAGTAAGTAAATGTTTTTGCTAAAACTGGTTACCATTTAACTTATAGCAGGAAATATCGCAACTAATCGTAGCAACAAAATTAACTTAGAACAGCTTAATTTTTATTGATTTTCGCTTAAAGTAAGCGAAAATTTTGACGGAACTAAGTAAACGATTCAGTTGTTTTAAGAAAAACCGGAACTTAAGAGAGCAAAAAAATTAATTTACTATAGCTAAAAAATATTCTTGTTCTAGGTAACACTTTAGCTACCCCAAAAAACACTTTTTCTACTTTAGCATTTTGGTTTAACCTGAATCAGGTGGTTATTTTAGGTTCTCTTTTGAAAAAAAAAGAAACAAAAATTATTTTGGATTAAAGGAGGGACAGGGCATTAAATATACAAAAGGTATTCAATACAAAAATTTTTTCACTGAAATATTAATTAAATTTTTACAGGTCTTCAGCATACAATAGTTAATTACTATTTCCACAGCTATCACTTCTGTATTCCCAATAATTATTATTAAATATGAGTTTGGGTCCAGTTTTTATAATCAGGCTGTTAATGGTCTCATTATCAAGGAGTTTAAACCATCTTCAGTGATTCCCTGGTCTAAAAAAATTTACTGTGGTTAATACTGCAAATGTAACTATTTCATGTAGGTACCTCCGTTTAAAACTTATAAGATTGTACAATAGTGGAAAATATAAATAATGGACAGAAATCCTGCAAATAACCTCTAAGAACCTAGCTGATAGCTTTTAATATTTTACGTTTTATTTCTTCTAAAATCCCGATTAAAAACAGCTGATGTAATACTTTTGTTCATTTACCACTGATAATATTAAATTTTCTTATTTTGTTAACTTACCTTCAAACTGAACAATTAAATCCTGTAAATCTCAACGAGTAAAATTTTATAATCTTCCATCTCACAGCAGCTGTTTGCCAAATGCCCACTTTCACTCACAAAACGAACACGAAAACCGTTTTTCCCTATTTAAATAATCGAAGAAACTGGACAACCAAACGAGCCTGAAATACCTGTTTGCCTATTTCGGTTATCGTTCGATAATTTTCGTTAAAACGAGAGTAACGACTGTTAATGACAATTGGCAATGTTTTTACCTCTCGCCCTTCAGATAAGAGAGGTATAGGGATCATGCTAAAAATTGGGTAGTGAGTTTTAAATGAATAAACATGTTTTAGGGTCCCTAGAATACCATTTTAATATTTTTTCGATGATGTCTGTGTGTGTGTGTTAGTGTGTGTGTGTGTGTGTGTGTGTGTTAGTGTGTGTGTGTTAGTGTGTGTGTGTGTGTGTTTGGATGGATGTTGTAGTAACGATAACTCAAAAACTACTGAATAAAAAAATTTGAAATTTTGCATACATGATTCTGGTACCCTAGATTAGATCTGACTAGATTTTGGTGCCAATCGCGCAACCGGAAGTGGCAGTTGCTACGGGTGATGACGCCATTATTATACAAAACGGCAATAAAGTTTTACACATATATTTTGTATACATTATAGTTTATTTTCTTCTCATTAAAATTTTCAAAAAGCTTGCCATTGTTGCCAGATTTACAAAAACGTCATACTTTTTTGTGTCAACCTGTAAATTTTTGATTCAAAAATGGCGAGAGGTCATGTGCTGGCCACATCAGATTTTTTATATACAAATCAGTCATTATCTTTTTCATACGTCTGGCGACCGTTAAATTTAAACGTCTGTAAAAATATTAACTTAAAACAAGTGAACTGTTTAGTTAGAATAAGTAAAAATATTTCAAGAGAGTCAAAGAAACGTGTAGAAAGTTTGTTCACTTGTTTTAGCTACCTGAGGTATATTTTTTTTATTGAAATTAACTTTTAGGATAACAGTTAGCTTACAATAGTTTAATGGGGTACCTATTCTAGATTGTTATGATTAGGAAAAATATTGTTTTTACCGCAGCATGAAAATTATGCTGATGTAAGAAAAAAAGTGATTGGTATAATTAAATAAATGTCTGGAAAAAATGTTCTTGGCCTCGTTTTCTCTGTGTATTTTTCCACTTAAATATGAGTAAAATCTTTGTGAAATTGATTTATTGACAAGGTGAGTGTATACAAAATCTTTATTTCTGGTAACGTAGGAATGAGTTTTTTTCTATAGAGTTTATTTATTTTTGTATGTATTGTTATGAAACACTACGTTGCTCTCAATTTGGGGTGAGTTCTATATAAAAAAAAATAATAAACATTACAAAAAAAATAAAGAAAATTAAATTAATAAAAGTCCTTCTGTTCACATTTCACTCCAATCTTCTGAACCTATTTTATGTCCTACCTTGACCAATCACTTCTTTCTTCTTAAACTGACTTCCTAATCTCCGCTTTCCAATTATTAAAAGTCTATACTTCTCCTTACGTTCTTTTACTATTAGTCCTTTCTGTTAGTTGCTTTTGTTCATAACTTTAATACGTTTTTTTTATTAGTTAAATAACATTTTAGATTTTATCAGTGTATAATTTGTATTTATTTTTCCATCATTCCATAAATTCTCTTACAAATAAACCATCAATTACCATTCTAACAATTTTCTTAAAAAATATCCCAAAATTGACTTGTTTATTCTTTTTTTTATTCAACTGTCCGTCTCTAAATTAAAAAAATTTTTTTGTTACTTGATTTCCGAATAAAAATTTTTTTTAATCACTTTTGACAAACTTGCCATTTACCTTTTAATTATACAGCAAAAATTTACTTTGATATTCTATCCAAATTTTAACTTTCTCTATTAAATTATTATACAAATAATAATCATTCATATTACAATAATGATATGATATTACAAATAAGATTTTTTTTTCATACTACAATTGTTGATTTTAAATACTTTTTTAAATACATGTCCCACAATTTGTCCTTGACAGTCAACAACTTCAGGGATTATTAGAAAATACATATGGATGTAATGATGTCTTGGGCATTGCCAAAGATTACACACCAGAAATCCCGGCATTAATAAATATGTTGAACGACGTACACTCGCAAGCTGTAGATAGAAGTATTAAAATAAGATGCACTAAACTGAGTAAAAAATTAACTAAGCAATTCGACGCCGCCACATACGACTCCGAAAGCGACTCATCTACTAGTTAAATATATTTTTCTTTTTTTCTTTTTTTTCTTTTTTCCTATTCTTCAAAATGTACAATAATATATTACAGTGGAATATTAACAGCTATTACACTCGGTTACCCTTATTTCAACTTCTAATTAACAAATTATCTCCAGACATTATATGCCTTCAAGAAACCAACTTCAAGAACAGCAATGTACATAAACTAAATTCCTACAATGTCCAATTCCAAAACAGAATACATAGAGCACATGCCAGTGGCGGCGTCGCCATCTATACTAAAAATAGCATTCCAGTGACCAAAATACCCATCAATACAAGATTAGAGGCGGTTGCTATATCTATAGGAAACACTCAGAAAGTAAATATATGTAATATATACATACCACCTGATGAGCAAATAGACGAAAACGAATTAACGGCCCTAATTACCCAAATACCATCACCCAAATTTATAGTAGGGGACTTCAATAGCCACAATCTTAGGTGGGGATCCATTAAAACGACCAAAAAAGGAAAACAAATAGCTGAAATCGCGAATACCTTAAACCTTGCTATAATGAATGATGGATCCGCAACCCGATTCTACGCAGCGACAGGCAACTTTTCAGCCATTGATCTAACACTCTGCGATACCACATTGATGCTCGGCCACACTTGGAAAGCTCTGGACGATTTATATGGAAGCGACCACTTTCCAATTCTAATTTCAAACCTCAACAACACAGCTACGAACGATAATCCCGTACAAAAATGGAAACTAAAACATGCAAATTGGCCTCGCTTTAAAGAACTGATTAAAGAAGGAGTAAAAGATATGGGAATACACGAAGATATAGACCAAACATTAGAAAAGTTCAATTTGATTATCCAAGCTGGTCTAACTGCAGTTGGGAAAACAAGAATTATAAAAAAGGACAAGATAGTACCATGGTGGAACAGCGAATGCGAACAGGCAATCAAGCAGAGCAAAAAGGCATTAAATACATACAAACGCCACAAAACTCCAGAAAATCTCACTGAACTTAAGAAAAATCGAGCACTAGCTAAACTGGTAACTACAAAAGCAAGAGAGATTCTTGGAGAAAATATGTACAAACAATAAACTCAAATACCAACATGTCAACAGTCTGGAAAAAAGTAAAGAAAATAACAGGAACTAAGGTAATGCATGGAATCAGAACCTTAGAACGAAATAATAATATAATTACGGATAGCAGGGCAATAGTGGAAGAAATGGCAGAGACATACCGACAACAATCCGCAAATGAAAATTACCCTAAAGATTTTTTAACTTATAAAGAAAGTGAGGAAGCCAACAAAATAGTTACTCAACACAATAACGATGCAATCAATAAACCCATTACCAAAACAGAGCTTTCAGAAGCTCTTGCAACATTAAAAAATACTTCTCCAGGACCAGACGATATTCCACCATCCTTCTTAAAAAACCTGCCAGAAGAAGCAGTCTCTTTCCTATTAAACTTCTACAACATCATCTGGACTAGAAATAAATTTCCCGCGCTATGGAAGCAATCCATAATCCTCCCTATCCTACAACCTAACAAACAACCAAATATAGCAAAATCGTACCGACCAATATCACTTACATGCACCACTTGCAAACTCTTAGAAAAAATCATTAATAATAGACTCATGTGGAAGCTTGAAGCAGATAATTTATTAATACCAGAACAAGCTGGTTTTCGCCACCGCAGATCAACTAGTGACAACCTAGTATACTTAGAAAGTCAAATTAACGAAGCTTTTTGTAACAAGCAAAAATGTATGGCCATATATTTCGACATACAAAAAGCATTTGATATGGCCTGGAGACACTAAATCGTATCAACGCTGAATACTTGGGGCTATCGAGGTCATATACTAGAGTTCATACAAAATTTTCTTAATGACAGAACATTCAAAGTACGCACGAACGGACTTTACTCAAGTAGAAAACACCAAAACAATGGAACTCCACAAGGCTCCATTATAAGCCCCACACTATTCTTAATAGGAATCAATGACATCTTAAAAAATCTTAAAAAGCCGGTACAAGCTAGATTATATGCGGACGACATGATAATTTTCGTCAAGGGAAAGAATATTAATAACATGACCAAACTTCTGCAAGAACAACTCGACAAAATCAATAACTGGTCCAAAATGAGCGGATTTGCCTTCTCCAAAGAAAAAACAAGGTACATAATTTTCTCCAAAAAACCGATCACAATCAATAGACCTACTCTAAGCCTAAATGGCAGCAATTTAAAATACACCACGGAGATCAAATATCTCGGATTAATATTTGACGAATCGCTAAATTGGAAATCGCATATTAGGCAACTAGTGGTAACCTGTCAAGGAGGTCTTAACCTTCTAAGATGTCTGGCAAATAAACATTGGGGAGCAGAGGGGGACATACTACTGACAATATACAGAACCGTCATCCGCTCAAAAATTGATTACGGCTGTGTAGCCTACTCATCAGCGACAAAATCAACCTTAAAAGCTCTAGATGTTATTCATAATAATGCTCTTAGAATAATCTCCGGCGCATACAGAACTACCCCCATAGAGAGTCTTCACTGCGAGCTAGGAGAACATTCTTTAGATCTGCGAAGACAAATTATGATTCTATCACATACAACGAAGAAACAATCATTTCAGCAACTTTCAAATCATACAATACATGCTAATTACCAATCCAGATTGCACCTGCCATTTCACAAGAGAATCCAAAACATCCTAACAAGCATTGATCTCACCAGCATCCCACAAGTCCAACAAACACAGATCCCAATCCCTCCTCCATGGCTTACTCCCATACCTCAATCAAATTTTCAACTACTCACTTACAATAAATACGAAACCCATCCCCAGATAATTCTCAACTCATATCAAAACATAATCGCTTCTTATCCTGATCACATTCCAATTTTCACAGACGCATCAAAAGCAATTTCTGGAGTGGGTTGCACAGTCGTTACACCAGAAGAAACATTCAGATTTAAGCTCCCTCAAGAATCTACAATCCTAACAGGAGAACTATACGCAATATACAGAGCTTTAGTCCACACCAAAACGACACCTCATAATAAATTTCTAATTATCACTGATTCAGCTAACTCCATTCACGCAATTTCAAAAATTTACAACAATCATCCAATTGTCATATTAATCAAAGCACAATTACATCAGCTAAGTAACAAGGACATTGTTTTCATATGGGTACCATCACATGTGGGAATAAAAGGCAATGAACAAGCCGATGAAGCAGCAAGTAACGCAGTATTGGATCTAAACTTGACACCAACTATAAAACCTCTTGACGTAGACCTAAAACAATTTTTTAAACAAAAATTAATAAACCTATGGAACACCAACTGGAAAGAAAAACAATCGAAATTAAAAGAAATAAAGCCTTCGTTTGGACCATGGAACAACCACTCACCTAACCGTTTCTCCCAGGTATTAATAACAAGACTTCGACTCGGACATACCAGATTAACCCATGAGCACGTGATGACAGGAGAGCCACAACCGGAATGTGCAATTTGTGAAGTGCCACTAACAGTGAAACACATTTTAGTTGAATGTAATAATAATACTTTCGCAAGACTTTCACACAAAATTCCTTATAGTTTAGCAGACATATTTCATACTTGTAGTACTGAACAAATTGTGACATTTTTATATGATTTAGGACTCTTATATCGTATATGAATATCGTTGTCATTGTAATGTAACAATTCCACCGCTAATAACCTATTGGTTGATGCGGGTAATAATAAAAAAAAAAAAAAAAAAATACTTTATACACCAATTATTTTCAATAAATGCTTTAAAATTATACTTTTAATAATAAACTCTGTTTATAACATTCAAAATTCACAAATGTTATTCAAACCTTTTAACAAATAACTAATAAAAAATGACTCATACAGAGTATTTCATTACAGTATATATATATATATAGTAGCGCTATATACGTATAGCTGTCTAACATCCATAATTTTTACTTCATTAAATAGAGAGTCAGAGGGATATCTTACCATTTTATTATGTATTATTTTTAGTATTCTTTTTTGCAATATTTCTAATTTGTTTATATGGTTTCTTGTTGCACCACCCTGAAGCCTGCTTTGAAACAACGAGTAATAAATTATTCTTAGATACGTAGTATGTATTATATTGTTAAGATATCTAAATTTAAATAATAACATTCTTAGAGTTTTCGTTAAACTATTTATATGTTTATCCCATCGTAAGTGGCAATCCAATGTAACGCCCAAATATATTATTTCGTTTTTTCTTTGTAGTGCAATTTTTTCGTTGTTATATATAAAACTAAGTACACTAAAGGGTGGTAGATGATTAATGTATCTTGCAAATGCAAAAAAAAATGATTCCGCGTAATTTATTGTTAATTTTTTGTGCGTACACCAATCTACTATTTATTTATATCATTTTCTTTCCGACTTCTCTTTTAATTCTTCCCATGTGTCCGCTTCATAATAGATGGCTGTGTCATCGGCAAAACTCACTATTTGTCCTGTGGTCTGTTGAATATATAAATTGTTAACGTAGATAGAATATAAGGTGGGTCCTAGAACAGTACATTGAGGGACCCCAGTTTGTATTACTCTCTCACCGCTGAGTCCTTTATTGATTTTAACTTTCTGGTACCTATCTTCAAGGTAACTTTTGAATAGATTTAAGGCCAGTCCTCGTATTCCTGAGTCCTCCAAGGCCTCTAATAATATTCCGTGATGTACGGTATCAAAGGTCTTGACTAAGTCCAGAAATACAGTTAACGATGGTTTGTTGGTACCTACGGATTGCTAAGTTTTTTTCAATAGTTCCAGAATTGCATCAGTTGTAGACAGTCCATCTCGGAACAAAAATTGTTTATTGGAAATTATTTCGTTTTTGTTTATATAATCCTTTAATCTAGTGTTTAGTGCTTTTTCTACAATTTTTACGAAGGTTGTGATTAAAGTTATCGGTCTGTAATTTGTGAACATTTGCTTGTTGCCTTTTTTAAATATCGGTATTACTAATGATTGTTTTAAGTTCAGTAGGAAATTCTCCATTTATAAATATTTGATTAGTTAAATCTGTTAACAGATGTGTAAATATTTCAATATTTTCATTGATAATTTTAGTAGTGATGTTGTCTATTCCTGGCGATTTTTTATTTGGAAGAGAACTGATTATATTTTTCATATCTGATTTAGTCATTGGTAATAGGACCATCGAGTTTTTTATGCATTTCTAATTGGAAGATCCATATGTGGAATTCCCACTTTATCTGCCAGTGTCACGCCTATTTCAGCAAAAAAGGTATTGAATTCTTCTGCCAGTAACTTTGGTTCTGTTATCGTTTGTCCATTTTCAGTGACGATTTCTTGTATTTCTCTATTTTATCATTTGTTTCACCTTGTAGTTATTTAATCACTTTCCACAATCCTTTAGAGTTGTCCTTATTTTGATTTAATTGTTGTGTATAATAGTCCTTTTGGCATTCTTAATAAGTTTGTCTGTTACTGTCCTATAATTTAAATATGTGTCCTTCTTTTCTTTATTCTCTAAATCACTTTTATGAATTTTATATAATCGGTTTCTTTCTTTAATTGAATTGATGATACCTTTAGTTATTCACTGTTTTTTTTTTCTTTATTTGTTTATGAATTAATGTGAGTTTTGTATTTGCGTTTGTGGTGCAATTTTTTTGTTGTTCGTATGTATAATTCAATTAAATATAATTGATTAGGGCAAATTTAAATGTACGACTTAAAGGTATTTCTTAATAAAACATAAATAGATACCTCCAAAGTTAAGAAGGACTTTGGTAATTCAAATAACAAACGGTAGTTGTAGTTTAATACACAGTGTGTCCACTTAAGTTTGCACAATATGAGAAATTTTATTCAAAAACAAAAACAAATAGAATAAGTTTTCGAAACTATACATTCCGACCATTACCATACATGTTTCATCCTTATAGGAATTTTCAGTGGCACTTTGTCGGAATGCATAGTTCCAAAAATGTATTCTATATACCCCAACTATTTTTATGTGACACCAAAATGATAGATAGTCACGCCATCTATCGTATTGGTTGATGGGTCCAACCGGGCAGTGCGTTTAGCAGAATACAATTCTGTAAACGCGTCTCCAAATATTGTATTTTAAAACTATTATTTAGAAAACTGGTTTAGAAATAATATTTACCTATAAATCGAAAATTACCGCCTCCTATCTCAAAACAATATTTTTTCTAAATTTATTCTTGTAGTAAAGTTCGATCTGTACCGATCGATATAAAATTAGTTTCCACACATTATTTTAACCTATTTGTTGGCTATTAGTTGAAATAATAGATTTAACCTAGTTTAATATGCCATTACAGAGTAAAATACTAATTTTTATTTAAACTAAAGACCAATAAATAGTCTTAAAATAATATCTGGAAACTAATTTTGTCTTAATTCACTACGAATTTTGGTGCAAGAAAAACATTCGAAAAAATATTGTTTAGACATTTGAGGTAAATACTGTTTCCAAAGAAGTTTTATAAATATCATTTTTCTATATTTTTCTTTAATAATCCTACTTTACTCTTGAGCAAAATTTAT
Source organism: Neocrepidodera transversa (assembly GCA_963243735.1). NCBI lineage: Eukaryota > Metazoa > Arthropoda > Insecta > Coleoptera > Chrysomelidae > Neocrepidodera > Neocrepidodera transversa. The sequence continues at coordinate 36,486,348 of OY725337.1, read as the reverse complement.
ATTTTTTGACGCACCTTGTATAGTAGTCAAAAAAAGTATTATTATAAACTAATAATAAAAAAGTTTTTCATATGTTGCGAATTTAAGTGTATATACTATAAAATGTGAAATAGCTAAACGAGACTATAGAGAAGCTTACCGATGGAGGTGTTCTTTTCGTTTGAAAAGACGTATTATACACAGACAAGATTGGATAACCAATTTCATCGTCGATGACTTTATGATTTATTATTGGCCGTGTTTACGAACACAATGTACGTGTGTGTATCACTGTAATTTTTATTACCACACTTACTTCAGCTCAAAGGCCCCCACGCCGGAAGCAGTCGTTTTCGTTTATTTAATTGAATCCATCCCATCAGCGATCAAGATAGGATCTACAAATGTATTTTATATTTGTCTAAAGATGGCAGTCAAACAGATTTAATACATTTTTTAGTAACAATACGTGTTTAAAGACAGCATCTACAACTATTCTCTACACCTATCTAAAACAGCAATCTAACACATTTTCATTTCTCATTTTTCTCTTTTTGTTTTTCTTATTTTTCAGTACCTTTTAGCACCTGCTTTTTTCTCAATTTTTTTCTTCTTTTTTGTTTTTTTCCAGTAAGTAGCTTAATAAACATATTTTTTACGTGTTTTCTTTTTTCTTTTTTTGGTAACTAGCTCCATTAATCCCCTTTTCTCAATTTTCTTTCTAAATTCTTTTTTTTACAATTTTTTTTTAAATTACCACTTCAAAAATTATCTCTTCTTCCCGACCAACTGACACAGATTAGCTTAATATCAATATTTCCATTTTTGGAAAAAAGGGGAAATCAACTAGTACAAAGTATCAAATAATTGCAAAACTGAAAAAAAGATTTAAAGAACTTTAGAAAAAATAAAAAAAGTATGTACGTATGTTGGGAACGAACCTTGGACCTATCGCTGGAGTGTAATATAAACAACATACCTACTATTATTATATCTTGATATGTGTGTTTTTCCGCTAACGGAAACGGAACATAGTCTTGAAAAACCGCGCAGCCGAAAAAGGTGATAACGATGTTAGGGTACACTCAATAACTTCGTTAATTTTAAAGGTAAAGGATTGAAATTTGAGATAATTATATTAGATCTAATTATCGACATTTATACCATTTTAGATCAAAAATATCACGTCCGGTTTTTTCGGAAGTGGTACCAACTTTCTACTTTTTAATGGTACCCTGTATAATTTTGTCAATTATCGCATTCCGATTGTTAATTTTGTAGCAACGATGTATCACACGACCATATTTGTTGAAAAATAGCGCTGAAATGAAAGAAAAATGGATTTTCCTATAATGACTTTGAAATGACATTATTAATGAAAAAATAGACAATAAAATAAACTTAAATTAAATGTAGTTAGGGCGTATATTTCTTACTCACAAAATATTTTTTAATTTTAAGTTTCATTTAAAATTTAATCAATTTCAAACCAGAAAAAGGAATAATCTCTGCGCAATTTTTGAAGATTACTGCCTGTTTCCTTCAGCAGAAGAAAGTCCGATTCCAAAAAATAGGAATATTTCCATAACAAAATTTTTTTTTCAAATTTTTTAATTTTTTTTTCAACGAGTCCCATGCGATATGGATACCAATCGATGCATCTTGACTTGCACAACGCCGTAAAGGAAATCAGTATCGACAAATGTGCTTTCCTTATCCAGACATCTCGAATAGAAGTTTCACTTAGTAAGCGGGCCCAGAATCCTCGGACTCGAAATAGCTCATCGTTTGATACAGTCTACCTTTTTTGAATAAAAGCCGATGGCCGAAAGAATTTTCCGAATCGGACGTACCATTTTCGAGTTATAGTTCGCACAGACATCCACATAGACGGAAAATCAATTTTCTTTAGGTTTCTTGACATTTTAAGTGATTTGGAGCAAAAAAAAATTTTTGAAATTTTTGCACGATTTTAATACTACTTTACCAAAGGTGAAGTGTGGGCGGGCCGTAGTAATTTTTATAATTCATGAAGGCTTCTTTGATTTTTTTTCAATGGAACTACCCATTTTTTATTTTTGTCCATCAATTGGACTTATCTTAAGTTTTAAATTTAAATTAGCAAATTGCAATACATAAAATAATGTAACAGGAAAAAAATCTTTTTTAAAAAAGTCAATTTTTTATATCGACATAAATGACATACACCAATGCCGTCACTAAAAGTACTTTTTATTAATAAAACCGGAAGTCATATTTTCGATCCAAGATAGTGGAAATGTCGATAATTAGATCTAATATAATTATCCTTTACCTTTAAAATTAACGAAGTTATTGAGTGTACCCTAACATTGTTGTCACCCTGTATAGTTGTTTTAGATAGAACTGATTACCTTCAAAAAGTTAATAACGTTATATCTAATAACTATACTTTCGTTCCCCTATCCTTATATAATACGATGCCCTATTACAAATCCTGCAAATCTAAAACAAAATCATTCACTGGCATAGAGATAATAACCAGATCCGTCCTGTCATTAGGTTCCTTAATTCTTCAGTATCTAAGCTAGCCTGTTTCTTGAATCTGACTCTTAAATACGTAACCTAATTTGATAACCAATATTCAATTAAAAATTATGGTGATCTATCTAAATGTCTATCAAACATTCCTATTCCACATGATTCTTTTCTACTCTCCCTGGATGTCTCTAATCTATTTCTCAGTATCCCTCCTAATAAATGTATCCAGTAAGTCAACATTCTTCTCTGCAATATTAATATCAACCCTAAAGATTTAATCTCGCTTCTCGCTTTAGTATTTGATCAAAATTTCTCTCAATTCGACAACAAATTTTTTAGACAAACTTACGGTCTTGCTATGGGCTCGAACCTCTCACCCCTTTTAGCAGAAATCTTTATGAGCAACCTAGAAAACACCTTTTTTTATCACCCTTCTTTCACACATAAAATTCTTTTCTATGCTCGATATGTGGATGATTACCTTGTTCTCCTTCGAGGGTCACCAGAAAAGGCTTTCTGCTTTTTAGCTTATCTCAAAACGCTCCACCCTCGCATCTAATTCAATATTGAGTTTGACTCTAATTTATCCCCCTACCTTTTCTCGATTTATTAATCAAACGCAACCCTTCGTCTTCCTGTCTAGAATTTCAAATCTATATGAAACCCACAACTACTGACTCCCTTATTAACTTCCACTCTAATCATCTCATGCACTCTAATCGCCCCATGTCACACAAGCTCGCTTCATTCAACAGTTTTCTATCAGAACCTTTTCCATTTCCATCTCACATTAGGCTTTTTAACCACCAAACTCAATATCATCAAACAGTTGGAAATTACCAATAATTTTTTTCCCTTATAGTTAATTAATAAGTTATATATAAGATATATCTCTAAATTTAGAGTGAACTCTCCTCTTCTAAATAGTGACAGGTCTTTTTCAGGCTTGCTGCATTTTGTAGATAAAATTTCTTGTAAAATTTCCAAAGTGTTTCGAAAATATGATATTAACGTAGCTTTTAAAACTAATAGTTAATTTCAAAGACAAAATCTCTCATCTTGACCGCTCAGATGAACTTGATTTAAAGAACATTTTAGAACGATTCATAAATATAAAGAAATTGACATTACTAAGACTCCTTCCTCATCACATTCTTTCTTCTTAACAATCTTTCTCCGTTGCAGACTTTAAAGTTTTTCTCGACTGCCATGAAAGGAATAATGTTGAATAATATCGTCACCACTAACCAAAATTACACTTTTTAAAATACTCTATGTACGTTTCGCTAACTATAATCAGGAGTCGATGAGTAGAGTGTTTTAAAAAGTGTAGTTTTGGTTAGTGGTGACGATATTCTTCAACATTGTTGAAAATCCAAGGTTCCAAATTCCCAATTCATGATAAATGGACTAGACTAAACCTCCTTGAGATGTATGAAATCAACTCTTGCCTCCACAATCCCAATATCATTCATCTTAATGAACAATTACGCCCTAAAGAGAACCACATTTTCTTAACAGATCGTTTCAAATTCTATTTTTTTTCCTCTTCTTGTAACTACCTTTGGAACCCTGCCTTCTCAATATTATTATTTTCATCGTCCATTTTGGGTTTCCTCCATTTTTTTGTCTCTACTATTTCCTTAAATTTACAGTTACTTCCCCTTAAGCCCTTTATTTATATCTTCACATTTATTTCCTAACCTCTCTCCTTCTTACCACTTGTCACTTATGAACCTCCTCTTCTTCCATCTTAGTCTTCTTCTTTCTTACTTTGCCTGTACCGAATCTCCACCAAGCGTTTTGTTTTAAATCAACTTGTTATATTGTTCAAAAATTTTCTCTTTTCAAAAAGTTTTTTGTATTTTTTTAAAGCACACTTGTTTGTTGGTACCATCATTATCATTATTATCTACTTATTATTATTTTTTTAAAAAAATTTTACCCCTTACTTTAGCGTGCAGGGTGGTACTTTCACTGTCACCTGTCTGATTGCTGGTGAGACTTGTTGTGACACGTGGCGACTTTCTCCCTAGCTCTCTAAGTTTGGAGCATATAATCAAATTTCATTACCTTTCTTCGCTCAATGACCAACCACCTTGCTGTCTTTTTGGTGAGCCCCCATATAGGGTGGCTTTTTTCCAATTTTCAAGTATTCCGGGGTGATGATCTCCCCCACTAGGTTTTGTCCTTAGCTGCTGCCCAGGCAACACAAAGAGGTTCCAAGGATAGCTCGATGAGCTCTTTTTAGGAAATTGTGACAACTTTTGTAATGTTTCTGAGAGGTTGACGAGAGCTCTATATCTCCTCCAAATGTCCGCCGCCGGAATTTTCTTAACGAGGTCTTAGCGATATCCCATGTGGAAATTCTCGAACAATATATTCTGGCGAGTTCTCTGCGAAATTCTCATGTCGAGGTCTCTGTGAGCTCGCAAGAAAGCTAGTTGTGTGATCATCGCAGGCGGTGCCTCTGGCGAGTTCTATGGGAAATTCGCATATATAGCCGTTTGGCGAGTTCTTTGGGAAGTTCACGTCAACTGCTTTTGTTGAGTTCTTTGCGAGGTCGCTTTGTGATATTCGCATACAGTGCTTCTGGCGTGGTCTTCAAGAGTTCGCATAAAGATTTATATATATTTAAAAAGGAAACGATACCTACCAATTGAAAATTGAAAGAAAAAATATTTTTTCAGTTTTTCAGAATTATTTTTTTCAGGTGAAAAGTAAGAGATTTCACAATATCTAACAATGTGTTTTCTGTTAGATATTACAAAAAGTAGCATCCAATTTTTCTTCATAGATTTTTTCTAAATCTGAAAAAATATTTTTTCTAATTTTCAATTGAGAATGTATCCTATTTAATAGGAAAAACCTCTTATAACTATAGCTGCAAGAGAGGAGGAATATTGATTGAAACAAAAAATGAGATCACATAGTTTATTATCTAAAATAAAAAAAAAATAACAAAAAAAATATAATCCAGCTGTCCCGTTTGGTAGACCTGAAAGCAAATGATAAAGCATTAATATTCTGAATATTAATACAAATATACATTTCACTGCCCATTGAATATCCCACAGGGTATTGGATGAAAATTAGAAATTGAATTAAGAATTTCTGAATTATTTCCATTAAAATTAAGTAGTGATTTCCTCCTGAAAATTAAAATTATTTACTTAACCCACAAAATTGTCATTTCTGTGAATATCTCGATAATGGCTAATTCGATTTTGGCAAGGTGAACCATCATCTGTTTTTTTCCAAAGAATTCAAAAAACAAATTTAAAAACTGAAAAAGCTACCATAAGGCAAAAAAATTAGCGCAGTCGAAAAAATAATTTACCAAAGTTTAGTGAAAAATATTCAGCCATTAAGTTAAGTCTCACTCTTCTTTGTATTATGCTAAAAAAAACTTAGGTAGCGATTCAACTTGCAAAGTAACTATAACATTTTTACGCGAACGAAAACTGCAAAGTTACAGATTCTCAAAGGTCATATAATAACTTCATTTTTTGTGAACAGACTCTTCCCAAATTATTATCACAAAAGTTCTTTTGGATAACTACTGGAATCTTTGGTATGATAATCATTATGAGCACAGTTTTAACAAACAAAAAACGAATTCTCCAACACCTTGAGACCTGTTTTGCTGAATATGTCAACATCTTTAGATCATCAATAATAAAGGGTAGTTTTAGTTGATCACAATGAGCCGTAACAAACGGTTCATTCTAGAAATTAACTCTTTTCATTTTTCAGTGAAGTATTAAAGTATGATAGTCGCATAAAACAATATAGTTTTAATTTACCGCTGCAAAAAACTGTATTTAGGTATTGAACAATCGGTTTGTTGGGTGTGCCCATACAGGTATCATGGTCAAATCAATTGAAAATGAGCTTTAGCAATACCTTTACAAAGGAATACGTTTACTTGCCATTTTCGGATTCACAAAAGAATATCATTTTTCGCTTCTTCCCTCTTTTTTCGTTGGGAACAGTGCCTCAGCCAATCTTGCGAGAATATTTCGAATTCCTTGTCGGTGGTTTTCCAGGTCTGCTTCAGTACATTTACAAAAATACAAATGACTAGTGATTAGTGAAAAAATATTTAGTTACTGTACCCATCAAAAATAATCATAATCTCAGACTCCCAAAATTTCTACACGCCAATTTCTAATAGAATCGAACCATACTTATGAATCTAGTCCCTCATCAATTAAATATTGTTAAATTATTTTCTATTGAATACAAATTAAATAAATAGAAATTGTAAAGAGCAAAAATTTTAAACATTCTTAAGAATAGTGTTTATAAATTATAGAAGATGAAATTGAAGGTAAATGATATATTTTCTCAAAATATACATGTTACATTTCAAAAGCACTATAATTATGACCGAAAAAATATTCATTTATGACATATTTTAGACCAATTTTAGTTAATCAACTTTCCCATATGAATATCACAATATATTTGTAAACGAACAACTTAACACTGAAATGGTTGTGAGAATAGGCAGGACAAATGGGAGAATATTTCAAATTAACTTGTACTAATGAGCAAATTAACCATTATAAAACTTTACTTATACATACAAGCCTCAATGAAGTTCATATTTTCTAATCTTATGTTGCCTCTTTGCCCCTTCCATGAAAATTTCATTCCTAGTACATTGGTAAAAATAAGACTTGAACATGCGTCCATGGTGGTCCTTGGGATTGCTAGTTATCAGGATGAGATGAATCAAAAATAGCGCCAAGTTAACAGTACTTGTACGCCATCAGTAGACCTACACAACAAAAACACCCTTCATAAAATGAATAAAAGCTATAAAACAGCACTTACCTATCCTCAATCACCAACACAAAAATATTAAATACACGATAAACAATCACTTTATTACTTGTTTTGTAGAACAGGAACACATCAACGGCAGTCACCATCAACATCAAAAACTTGTTCGTTATTTTTTATTTTTAACAGGCGCGAATAGAGCATGCTCGCGAATAGAAGCAACAAGTGACGGGATGATGTTCATGATTCACGACTCACTATTACGATCTGTCTCTCTCTTTATCATAGAATTCGCCGGTGTGCGATACTATATGTTGCGCGTAAAGTACTCTGTCGTCTTCAATCATCTTTCCACTCCCTTGCAGTGTTGCCTCTCTAACACCGGAAATAAAAGTGATTATTATAACAAAAACAATAATAAACGGATTTTCTTTTGTAAACAATTGATATTGAAATAAAAACATCTTATATATTGGATTATCGCCCAAGCGGCAACGTTGCAAGTTTTCAATGTTTTCGGCGGGTAATTTGAATGGCATCATTAATACAACGATTAAACCTTGGATCATGTCTATTAGATTAATAATCCGGTATTAGATGAGAACTAATATAATAATCTATATCTGATCAATTAATGAACTAAAGAAATATTAGATTTAATTTATCCACAACAGTAAGAACATTTATTACCTTTATTTCAAATACGTGAATTTTAATATTAATTTTGTAAAGTATGTCATATTCAAATTAATTAGACAATTTTTATACTTTTATTTCATACTTCCGCTCAAGGGGCAACAGAATAATTCCTGTCGTGTGCCATCAGCATAGGTTTTTGGAGTTTCTTGGCGACTTTTTACATTGACATTTTACTCGGACTTCTTTATATTAAAATATTAAAAAAGAATTAAATATTACTTATATGGACATTTTTACCTCTCGCCCTTCAGATAAGAGAGGTATAGGAATCATGCTAAAAATTGGGTAGTGAGTTTTCAATGGATAAACACGTTTTGGGGTCCCTAGAATACGATTTTAATATTTTCGCGATGATGTCTGTGTGTGTGTGTGTTAGTGTGTGTGTGTGTTAGTGTGTGTGTGTGTGTTAGTGTGTGTGTGTGTGTGTTAGTGTGTGTGTGTGTGTGTGTGTTTGGATGGATGTTGTAGTAACGATAACTCAAAAACTACTGAATAAAAAAATTTGAAATTTTGCATACAGCATTCTGATACCCTAGATTAGATCTGATTAGATTTTGGTGCCAATCGCACAACCGGAAGTGGCAGTTGCTATGGGTAATGACGCCATTATTATACAAAACGGCAATAAAGTTTTACACATATATTTTGTATACCCTATAGTTTATTTTCATCCCATTAAAATTTTCAAAACTTTTGCCATTGTTGCCAGATTTACAAAAAAATAATTTTTTTTCATACTTTTTTGAGTCAACCTGTAAATTTTTGATTCAAAAATGGCGAGAGGTCATGTGCTGGCCACATCAGATTTTTATTTAATTTATAATATTTTATACATTATATAGTGAGCTCTTTTGGTTATTGAAGTTCTCTGTGATTTTAAGGGGATAACTTTAGGAACTCGCAATAAGAATTTCTTATTCAGGTTGCGTTGGGGACATCTTTAGGAATTAACAACAAGATGAAACATGGCAAATTGAATGTGAGGTCTCCAAGATTTCTGATGGGTACACCAGTGAGAATTTCGTTTAGTTATGGCACATAGCGATCACCGAGACCTCGCAATAGGAGTTCGCATAAGATCCTAATTATAACCTCTCAGAGATATCGTGGAGAAATATGTGTTACCTGGGTGGTAACTACTGCCAGCCTTATTGAGGAACCTAGTCTAGTTTTAGTCTTTTTAACTAATACTTGAAGTTGTTCTTCTTTCTCAACTATCAGTTATATTTTTTAAATTAATTTTTTCTTTAAAATGTTTTTTTTACTACCCTTAACGGGTGTCACATATGTGACATTTTCTTTTTCTCTTGTGGAAGTACTTAATAATGGTAAGTTGATACTTCTGAATTTTTATTGTATTCATGAACTTTTGTATCTATAGGCCTGATGATGGTCAATAACCGAAACTAGTTGCCTCCTATTATTTTTACATTAAATTTTGTGGTACCTGATTTCTTGCTTTATTTCCTTAAAACTTGGACCACATTTTAGATATGGATAACCTTTGGGATTTAGTATTTAAATGCATATAAATTAAATAATTAACTTAATTGATATCTGATCAGATTTTCTTAATCTAATCATAAATTTATTACAACCCACCTTAAACACGGTCCTGTTACGTTATCCGTACTAACCTTGAACTGTTTATTCCACACGTTTTGGGAACATTTTCAATTATCTCTCTCTTACCCCTATCATCTTGGTCTCGCTAGTGTAAATCAGATCGTTCAAATTCGTCTTCCTGTGTTTTTAATACTTAGAACTGCTGTTCATGATTAATGGAGTCTTGTATTCTGGCTTATTTTGTTTTTTTATAACCCCTCATAATTATTTATTAATACAACATTTGAAGTTGAATCCGGGAATTGTGAATGTGTGCACTTTATAGTCAAGATAAGTATTTTAATTTCAGTTTTTACCTCTCGCCCTTCAGATAAGAGAGGTATAGGAATCATGCTAAAAATTGGGTAGTGAGTTTTCAATGGATAAACACGTTTAAAATGTCCGGTTTCTCCAGTGGAACTTAATATAAATATTATGAAATATCGACTTAAAAGTACTATGAGCTTAAATCAAAATTCTGTTGCACCACGTTAAAAATTGGAAATATTAGCCAAGATCAAAATTAAGTTCGATAAACTTGGCAACGCTGGCACCATTTAATCGTAAGCTCAAAATTTCTTTTTGTAACATTTTCCACCCTGACTAGTTTTCGGTGATAATTTGAATGAATGTATTTGATTGGATGCTAAAAGATAGTGGGATGATGTGTGTGTATTACCACTTGACATTTGTCATCCTTTTTTGCAATTTGCACATTACTCATTGTCAATCACAGCAAATAAAATAATATTTAATATGGACGGTGATAAAAAAAGAGTAAATTATACCAAAGAAGAAAAACATTTGTTGGCAAGCCTTGTGGATAAATTTAAACACGTAATTGAGTGTAAAAAAACAGATGGAGTCAATAATATTAATTACATTTAATAAGTGCAAAGTTGTTTCTTTTGTTAACCGAAACCTGGCAAAAAACCTTTTCTCACATAAAGTCTCAAAATAATTGTTGCGATTATAAATGTGACGAGGAATTTGTATCGCATTATCATCCACTACATTTACAATGTCTACAGCATCTACATCTTCAATTTCAAACATGTTGATATAAAAAAAGCGGTAAAAATGTAGCTGTGATTGATAGACACGAATTTTATATGAAAGATGACACACAAACGTCAAATTTTCGTCTTAAGTCGAAAAAATCGGTGACTGGAATTTAAAGTCGGCGTTAAGCCATTTTCGACTTAAAATACAGTGGTGCAACATTATTTTATTCTAATATCGACTTAAGTTCAATATTGATATTAAGTTTCACTGGAGAAACCGGACATTAGGGTCCCTAGAATACGATTTTAATATTTTCGCGATGATGTCTGTGTGTGTGTGTTAGTGTGTGTGTGTGTGTGTTTGGATGGATGTTGTAGTAACGATAACTCAAAAACTACTGAATAAAAAAATTTCAAATTTTGCATACAGGATTCTGATACCCTAGATTAGATCTGATTAGATTTTGGTGCAAATCGCACAACTGGAAGTGGCAGTTGCTATGGGTGATGACGCCATTATTATACAAAACGGCAATAAAGTTTTACACACATATTTTGTATACCCTATAGTTTATTTTCATCTCATTAAAATTTTCGAAACTTTTGCCATTGTTGTCATATTTACAAAAAAATAATTTTTTTTCATACTTTTTTGTGTCAACCTGTAAATTTTTGATTCAAAAATGGCGAGAGGTCATGTGCTGGCCACATCAGATTTTTTTTCATACTTTTTTGTGTCAACCTGTAAATTTTTGATTCAAAAATGACGAGTGGTCATGTGCTGGCCACATCAGATTTTTTACTTTTATTTTCTCAATTTTATAAAATTTAAAATAGCTCATCTAGCGCTTTATAACGTGTCTGCCGGTAATTTTTTTTTTCCTTCAAAATATTAATAATAAAATTCATTACCATGTACAGCACTAAATCTTTTAAATATTTTTATTGATAATTTTATACCTTTTCTATAAACGTTTCTTTTAAATTGATTATTAAAATTTTTCTTACAAATTTTTTAACTTGTATTTCTTTTCTTCCCTTATTGATTCCTCTTGCCTTCCTTTATTTTTATCTCAAACTGGTTTTTTTTAGTTATTTTATAACTAATGTTTTAGAAATATTTACGTCAATAGTCGTATTGATTATTTTTGAAGGTCACTAAATTTAAATAATTTTTTTTAATTTATTTATATGCTTTTATGATGACTTTCTAAAGTTTAACTATCAATTTTAAAATCATACTAATTAAAATTATTATTGTTGTATAGAATTTATAGAGCCAGTAAACTTTATTTTCGAAAATGTTTACGATAACTGAATTTTTCTTAAAGAACGCCTTAAGCGGTTTTGCAATCAGAAACGGTCGTCTGGTGGCGTCTTTTTTCGTAGACCAAATTAATTAGGAATTAAATATTCATTGAAAATCGAAACGTGTCACGATGGCCAATTCTTGTCGAATGTAATTTAAAAATGCCTAATTAGTAATGCTGGAACAATGCCAGACGTTTTTCGTGAGTCTGACATATAATTTCCAAAAGAAATTTCGATTTTCGAATTTATTTACGAGACCTAATTTTTTTAAAGAAAAAAAAATTACGAGTCTGTTAAATGAGAAAATTAGACAAGGAGAATGCCTCAACAAATTATGATGTGGTCATAATAGATGGTTTTTTTTGGTTCATACGATAAAAGATGTTACAAAAACATTTGGTAAAATTTCGCTAGATGTAATATTTGATCGATATTAGCCATCATCGATTAAGGAGATTGCGAGGTCACGCAGAGACGAATATTCAACGAATGAGTATATCATTTATGGTCCGGATCAAGTGAGGAGTGTCGAGTTTTCAAAAGAGCTGGGCAACACGAAATTCAAAGAAGCTTTTGTTAAGTATGCATTGGGCAAGTGATGAGGCCGTCCAATGTATTGGAAGGAAAGTAATCAAATTAAGCCATGGTTGTAACAATAGATAACCAATTGCGATGTGATTCCAAAATTGTGTTTCACATCTTCAAGCTTCATATCGACTCTCGTGTACTTATAAAAGCCTCTGATATGGACAATCTCATAATCTTGTTCGATAACATGAATCACTTAGAAAGTGATTCACATATTTGGAAGTAGAGCGCCGTCTGGAATAAAATACCTGAAATTGACATCACAATCCGGTCTTCTTTCGAAAGGGCAAAAACAAGCAGTTGAAATTACTTCTAAAATCTGAAGAATACCAGGAGGCATTTGTTTCATTAGCCTCCTTTATGTCGTCGTTCTAAATACGTGCAGTTTTTTAAATTTTGAAACAATTTTTCTGTCAAAATGGTGTATCGCATATGAAAGAAGTAAATACTGCAAGATATGAATTTTTTTTGAAGGCATATCGGACAGCAGAGGAGAAAGATTTGTTTTACACAAAATGCAAAAGTTTCGACGCACAAGTATAACCCCTTGTCAAACTAAACTCGGTCCACATTTACTGAGGTCGCAATATATCAGTATGATATGGAGAAACATACACAAGAAATATCCCACCTGTTTGATGCCGAAGAAATAGGATTGGATCATTAATGAGGATAAGTGGGACGGTTCGAGGGTGAACAACTTTCTAAATTGATCGCTGAGGTCATCACTTTAAATAAGAATATAACGTAAATAACCTTCTCGTCAAAAGTAAAAGTTTCATTACAAAGTTATGTTTCAGATAAAAGACAGACGATGAGACAGGGGAAATTGCCGATGAGAGAGAGATAGATCCACTGAGATTCAGAGGGCGATGAAGTTGATCAAGGAGATGAAATACATAAATAACTAAATAATGTAATAATAAATAAAATATTAGAATTTTAAAATTGATATTAAAATATTTCTGTCTAACTCTAACTCTCCAGCTCTCACACGCTCGCTTCTTTGTCCGTGGCGCGCTGCATGTGTGAGTGCGCCCACGGACGCTTGAAACGTCAAATTTCCACGTTATCTGACAAGGGTTTAGACTCAACTAAATCGTCTGGCATTGAGTATGTTAAATTAAAACAAAGTTGGCCATCGTGAATGTGGTGGATTGGCATCCATCACATATTATCTCGTTTTAAGTTTTATTTGATACGGTACGCATTTCAATCTCTGATCGAGTTTTGATCGTCTACCGATTAACCTATCCTAGGTGACGGTTAACATAGATGAACATTTCTATGGACACACAAAAAATAAAAAATCGGTCAAGTGCGTGTCGGATTTCGCACATTTAGGGTTCCGTATCAAATGTACAATATAAGCCAAAATACTTGGTAAAAAGATTTAAAGAACTGAAAAAAAATAACCTGGCGGTGTGCGTTTGATGAAGAAAACAAAATTATGAGACGAAAAATGCATTTTTTAACAAAGTTAATAATAGCACCGATAAAAATAATAAAATATCGAATATCACAATATACTTAGATATATTAACCAATTTTGAAATGCTACGAACAAATTTGTTAATATCAGCGTAACCGACAAAGATAGAAAAAAAATTATAGGATGAAAAATGCATTTTTTAATGAAACTAATACGATTGCACACATACAAATAATAAAATATCGAGTATCACAATTTACATATATACCAAGGTGCGGAACCCTAAAAATGAGGAAATGGTAAAGAAAAAATCATACTTATTAATATATTGATATTTGTTGGTAAAATATACATAACAATAAACATTATCACCAAATTTCAAGTTTATAGGTCAATGGAAAGTTAAAAAATTCTTCGGAACAAAATTTTGTAAAAAATGCTGATTTGGCGGCTTCTCATGCCTACGTTTTGAAATATTTCTTAAAACAAAAAATATGCCTTTTATCTACTCAATGAGCTCTATTCAACGCTACCTCACTCGATGGGGTAGGCCAATTTTTTTTTTCAGCGCCCCCCATCTAGCTGTATGGGAGCCCTTGAAAACTTTAAAAAATATTTTTTGTGACAGACGAACGTACGGACGGACGGACGGACGGACACGCGAGTGAGAGCAATAGGGTTCCGTTTTTTGACCCTTTGGGGTACTTAACCCTCAAAAGAAGGTAAGAAGTAACCAGAACAATGAAAAAACAAGATTATTATCCAGACCTTAGAAGAAGCATCGTATTTTTTATGGAGGGTATAGAAGGAGGCATATCTCAACGTTAGAAAAAGTCAGCCGATTTTGGAAGCCAATTATGGTACTTTTTTTAAATAATAATTTTAATTATTTACGTAAATTAAATAAATTTAGATATCATAAATCAAGGAGAATTTATGATTGTTCAAATTATTTTGAATAATTAGATAAAATAAGAAGATGTTAAGGCGCAATTATACAAAGCAAGTTGAACTTCGGTTTAAGCTAAACTCAGTTTATGTTCATCTAAAAACTTAAGAAAGCGGCCACATATCTTGGTGTAAAACAAGTTCGGTTCCATTTTTCTGTATGTTTGTTTTGATTGGGACTATTCATTTATTAAAAAATGGCTTAACACATATCAAAAGATGAGAATTTCCGAGAATTACTAGATATTTTGCAACAGCCAAAATGACAACCACAACAATATAGACAAAGGGAGAATCGTGTTAATAAATGGAACAATTATGAATTTTAAAAAGGTTTGGGTTTTCGAAAAAACCAGTTCGCTTTATCATTAATCAAATATCTCATCTAATAATTTCTCCAACAGAAATGTAGGACATGTATATTTCATTTTAATACTATCATTGTTTTATATTCTTTTTCAAAAACAGAGGCCTCGAAATCTGGTAATTTATAAGATTTTTGTCTTATATTTACTTTATGTGAACTTTTAGGGTTTTCCTTTGGACAAAGTTTTTTTTTCCTTTGAACCAAGTTTTTTTTCCCTTAGACGACATTTTTTTCTTTGGGACTACGTTTTTTGGACCAAGCTTGCGTTCCTTTGACTACATTTTGTCTGGACTACGTTTTCCTGGACTACGTTTTTGGACCAAGCTATCCAGTTTCCTTTGGAGAAGGAAGATAGGAAAAACCCTAAGAAATGTTATGTTTTTTTTTTTAAGAAAAATAAAAAATCTAACGTTTAATTTCAGTTTAATTTCCTTAAAACCACAAAAAGAAAGAAAGGACGGATTTTGAAATATATCATATTTTTTTGTCAATTGTTTCGAATTACATCAAAAAATAAATTAGACTGGCGTCCAAATTTTTTTTTATTTAATATTTTACTTCTGATACATTTCAAATTCTATTCGTGGAACGAACCCATAATGAAAATATTTTAGCTTAAATTATATTAATTATTATTATAAACAAAATAAAGTATCGTATCACTTACTAACTTTTAAACTAATTATATTATTCGGTTTTATTTTTAATTATAGTATTGCATGTTAATACTATTATAATTTTATTCTTCTAGTTTTTTCTTCTTTAATTAATTTCAAGAAATTCTATATTATAATATTTTCTACCCTTGTTTAATCAAAATAAACTATTCTGTATGATGTTGAATACAAAAGTCATAAATACTTTTAACGCCATATTTTTAGCTGATTTCAATTAATTCTTAATGTGTTACAAATTATTCAGTAATGCATATTTACGTATATTTAATTAAACGAAGATAATGAAATTTTATTAAAAACTCCCCTTCCAGCTTATTACGGTCGAATGGCGTCATGTTTTCGTTTCCACTGTTCGTCGAAACTGTGGCCTCAAAATGGGATTTGTGATGCCATCAAATTATTGCTTTTTCCCGTTCTAAGAATAATCTGGTCAAAGTTTTTGGGGAAAACCGAAACAGAAGGGTTGACAGTGATATTGCTGTTTATTTTATTGCGGGTTATACAGATGTTGTTCTGTGTTTAGGGTTTTTGTTGTTGGCAAGAGTTTATTGTTTCACACCGCGAAATTGAAAAAAACAACTTCAATCTTAAATCAAAATAGCGATCATTTTTTATTTTTTGCATACATAATATCGTTTTTTAAATTCACCCACCAACATAAAAGTAATAGTGAGAAGTGTTTGATTTTAATCGGCCTCTCACAGTTGACATGCATACACGTATTTGTATCATAAATCAACTAAAAATCCAATTTCAGCTACACACGTTAAGATTCTCCCGACAGCGATGTCTTACTGTAATATCCTCCTCATTTAAATTCATAGCGAAAGAAAGAGAAGCGTTACACTAGCGACCTCTTTCACCCGAAACGAAAGACGTCGACTGGAATATAATTCCCTTGTAGCTTTAGACTTACCTAAAAAATTAACGCACACCACTCAGGATTTTCGTCTGTTTTCTTTTCGTTCATTCTCACTTCTCTGCATATCTAATATGTATCAAACATAACGTTGCCATTTTTATAACGAATATAGTATATCAAAATTATAAAATATTTTTTTTTTCAAATTAATCAGGTATTATTTTTATGTATGTATTAAAAAGCTATTTCCATGAAATTCTGGAAAATTTGACAACATGGCAGGAAATAAAGTTTGATGGTGAAAAAGTGAAGATCATCAACGATAATAAGTACAAAGGGTTTATTCTTACAAATTTCCGGACTTTTCCCAGTTTCGGATACAGGAAATAATATTTTGTGATCCGGATGGATCCTTTTGTGGTAAAAACGTACAATGGCACTCAAAAATATTGGTAAAAAAAAGTTTGTGCGAACGAATGACCCCGTCAGGAACGAAGTTCCTTACGTTATTTTTCAAATTTAAACGTGTTTTTTAATATCTCCCTATCTTTTCGTTGTTTTCCTTTTTACCTCTCGCCCTTCAGATAAGAGAGGTATAGGAATCATCCTAAAAATTGGGTAGTGAGTTTTCAATGGATAAACACGTTTTGGGGTCCCTAGAATACGATTTTGATATTTTCGCGATGATGTCTGTGTGTGTGTGTGTGTGTGTGTGTGTGTGTGTGTGTGTGTGTGTGTTTGGATGGATGTTGTAGTAACGATAACTCAAAAACTACTGAATTAAAAAACTTGAAATTTTGCATGCACGATTCTTAGACCCTAGATTAGATCTGATTAGATTTTGGTGTCAATCGGACAACCGGAAGTGACAGTTGCTATGAGTGATGACGCCATTACTAAACAAAATGGAAATTAGGTTTTACACATATATTTTGTATATACTACAGTTTATTTTCGTATCATTAAAATTTTCAAAAAATTTGCCATTGTTGCCAGATTTACAAAAAAGTAAATTTTTTCCATACTTTTTTGTGCCACCGTGTAAATTTTTGATTCAAAAATGGCGAGAGGTCATGTGCTGGCCACATCAGATTTTTTTACTACTTCTTTCTCTTTTTCATAATGTTTTGATATTTTTCCCAATTATGCCATATTTTTCCCAATTATGCCATATTTTTCCCTACTATTATTATTTCTTTCTATTATTCTCTATATTTCCTAATTTCCCCATTTTTCAGTATTTTTCTTTATTTTTTCCTATTTCCCCTATTTTTCCCTGTTTGTCTCTATTTTTATCTATTTTTCATTATTTTCTCTATTTTTTCCTACTTATTCCTATTATTTGCTTTTTTTCCCAATTTGTCGCTATGTTTCTTAAATTTCCCAATTTTTTCTCATTATTTGTACCTATTTTCTTTATTTCTAGTACTTTCTTCTAGTATTCCCTATTTTTCATTATTTTATCCTATCCGCTATTTTCCCACACTTGTATGTCTTTTTCCCCATTTTTGCTATTTTTTCCCATTTTTTTGATTTTTTCCTAATATTGAGGCTCAAAAGTCTCAATATAAGTTTCGTTATGGCGAAAAAAATTATAACCCCATGTTTTTATCAATTTTCTCGACATTTTCGAGCTCCCTGAGTCAGAAAATTCAAAAAACTCCTGTCCGACACAAATTAAAGTGGTTTGCATGGCAAAATTTTTTCCAATTAAAATTTTTTGAACTTTTTCCACTTCACATCATGTATAAGGTCCACTTTACATTGCGCTTAAATTTTATGCAAATTTAATTCCGAATTAAATACTAAATTTCTTAAATAAAATTGTTAGAGTATAAAAGTAGTTATTTAAACTAAAATTTAGTAACAAAACTTTTATCAAAAGTGGTAATATTACACTTACACTGAAATTATTTATAAATTTCGATTCATTTGCATATGATTGCTTTAAATAATAATGAATGACGAAGACTTGTTACTAGTAGGTACTGCAATTTACTTATACAAATTTGTAAAGAACAAAAAAAAAGAAAATGAGGAATCGAAAGTTGTGGTGTCGCTCATGGTTACAAAGGTGGGAGGAAGGTACAGGAATCTTGCACATGTTAAATTCCGAATTAAAAGCTGAAGACCCAGAGAGTTACCAAAACTTCCTTCGATTATGAGAGATGCGATTCCTGTACGTAGCAAGAAAGACGTGAGTTCTATTGTATTTTGATGTGTTACAAATTTGTTTATTAGAGAGTAGAAGTTCCACTTCGATTTTTGGCAACTGGAGAGTCTTTTCGATCTCTAATGTATAGCAGCAGAATACATGAAAGCACTATTTCTTTATTTATACTACTAGTTTGTGATGCCATTATCAAAAGCTTAGGCCCATCATACCTTAAAGTTAGTATAAGAGTTGATATGAAATATAAGTATTCTTAATTGTTTAACAGTTACATAAATCCAGATTATATTTTGTAGATACCTACTACTGTAGAGGAATGGGAATAAATAGCTAAATATTACCAAAATATATGGCAATTTCCTCAATGTCTGGGTGCCCTTGATGGTAGGCACATAACGTTAAGACCTCCAATAGCTAATGGTTCATACTATTTTAATTATTAAGGTAGACATAGCATTGTTTTATTAGGTTTAGGAGATGCTAATTACAAATTCTTGTATGTGAATGTTGGCTAAATGGAAGAATAAGTGATGGAGGTGTTTTTAATGAAAGTAAATTGTCAACAGCATTAAGGACAAATGCTTTAAATTTTCCTAAAGAAAAATATTTCCCAGGTCGACAGAAAAAAGTACCGTATGTCCTAGTTGCTGATGATGTATTTCGTCTGCTCCCTAATTTACTGAAACCATTTCCTCAACGAGGTCTTGATCATGATCAAACAATCTTTAACTACAGACTGTCAAGAGCTCGTAGAGTAAGTGAAAGCATGTTTGGAATATTAGTAAACAGGTTTAGGGTTTTACTGAATCCTATACATCTTGAAGCAGATAAAGTTGAAAAAATTACCCTAACTTGTGTTATCTTACACAACTATTTATGTGCAACTTACAGATCTTATACACAAAATATAAATAAAGTTCCATGTACCTTAGATAAAGCATCAAATCAATTTGGCTACAAATCCTCAAATATTGCAAGGGCAACTAGAGAAGAATATAAAAGATATTTTAATTCAGCAATTGGACAAGTTGAGTGGCAAGAAGAATCAATAAACAAACATAATTTGTAACACTTTAAATAAAACAACTTAATAAAAAAAATCCCAGTTTATTGAACACAATAGTACAAAAATACTTAACAAAAATAGTTTGATACGTTCTATTCACAAAAATGTACCTAACCATATACCTACTAAAAATAAAATATATCTATGAAGTTTTAAAACATAATTAGTTTTCACGTTGTCTACATTTCTTTATTGCATTATGTAATATGGTGGTAATTTCTTGTTCAGTTTCTAACAAAATTTCCTCATCCGTTATTTGATCAAATTTATTGATCACAAACTCTGCATATGCATAATTTTTACTTTTTTCTGGCCCACTTTTACATTTTAAAATAGTTGCAATATCTTTCATTGCATCTGTTGCAGGATCTATATCAGTTTTCTTTTTTTTCCGTGGTACTGGAGGTCTAGATATAGTAGGAGTTTGCGTTTTACTTATACTCTGTTTTGTTGTAGTAACATCAGTTTGGTCTGCATTGTTATTACTTGATCTTTTGACCAAGACATATTTTATCACTCCTATCAAAAAGTAAAAAAATACTTGTTATAACCGGGGGAAGAACTTAACCTAAATTTCAAAAACATAACCATAAATAATAAATTGTATCTTGTGCGCATATTTGACGAGTTGATTTAAGATGGAAAATAGAACATGTTCTAAAAATTTTGTACATAATTTACAATCTAAATTATGTTCTAAATTTTTACGTTTTACACGATTCTAAATATCCTAAATTTGAAACCAAATTAAATTATAAAATAAACATAATGTAAAATGGACCTAATATATGAATATGAAAAATGTATCCAGTAAAGCATAAACCATTCCAGTACCCGCCCTACAACGATCCATAAAAATCAAGTTCTTAATGGATAAGCTTTTTACACAGTAAATTAAATGGTAGATTACATACCGAGGCGGGAAATGCATCATTACTGTCGAGGGCAAATAGAGATCATCGAGGCGCTCGCGCTGAGGTGATCTATTGCCCGAGACAGGAATGATAATTTCCGCCATGGTTTGTATACTATTTCATTCACTATCATTTTATTTTAATCCACAATTTGAAAAGAATATATTGTTTTGAAGTCCCTAATTTTTTAAAAGAATTTCCATTCCTTATCATGCGTAGCTCTCCTTAGGGATGTGTTCACAATACTAAAAAATTTTATAAATTTAAATTAAATGTAATTAAAATTATTTCTTCCCGGCGACGGCTTCCATTTTTATTCCATTTTAATCTTCCATTTTTTTTATAATTTATATCTTCTAAATTCTATCACTGTCCAAATTATTTCTTACTGCTTGTCTTCTAACTCAGCTTCCAATCTTGTATTTTTTTATATTTTTTTTTAATATTATTAATCTCACCTTATAGATAAAAAAACTTTATTTGTTCAAATATATAATATTAAACTCAAATCATAAAATGAATTAATTTCTTTTGATCAACTTTTTAAAAAAAATCTTTGTCCAAAAGAAACTTGACAATTCCAATCTTATTTATCTTTTCATATCTCAGTCTTTTAAACTGATTTCTGCCTACCTAATTTTTTTAACGATTTTCTAAATTTCTAACCCCACTTACCAAAAAAGACACATCCACATGACAAGGAACATTCTCTTTCCCATCACAGTGACATTTTAATGCTTTTTTTTGCGAGGTACCGCTGAAGCTTCGGTCAGCTGTTTTACCTAACCGTTCCATTTTCGCGTAAAAACGGTACTGAATTTTTGTCACAGCCTATACTCAACGGTTCGCCAAATCTCTAACCGTGTTATGAAGTTCGGTTCGCTGACGGTTTAATTGCAAATTCACAATCTTTCAACATTGGATCGCGCTTAAACCTCAAACGATATTGTTAATTTAAATTTTTACGTTTATTGTAAGAAAAATCAGTGAAACTGAATATGTTGAAATTTTTATAAATTATTTCCATCTTTATTAAAAAAAAACTTTACAAACTCATCAAAATAAAAACAAATCTAACATAATGAGGTCGTAGCATATTGTTTGCACGGCTTGTGTTAAAAATTCCATGTTTTTATTCAAGAAAAATTGAAATGTAAACAAATAAATCAGTCAACAATACCGTTTTCTGGAACCGCTGCGTTTTCACGAATTCTTGCAAAAATGAGAATTGAAAAGGATAGCAGATATACCGCGGAGTAGTCAACGGTATGAGATCGGTACCTCGCAAAAAAAAGCCTTTAGTAATTTACAATTTAACACCCAATAAAGGCTCTTGCACGTAAATTTACACAATAATTAAGCAGTAAAAATAAGAAATAAAAATTAAGCAGAATAAATTATTTTTTCTACAAGCGTGCGGAAAAGTATACTTTTCCGCACGCATTTGAGTGCGGAAAAGTAAATTTGTTAAGTTTTTGGGGAGTATACTAACATTTAAATATTTAAATACATATTTGTAAAAGCCTTCTAGAATGACCTCTTCCAGCCAAGTTCCCATGGCCACAGTTGCAACAAACCGAAATCTGACTTCGTTAGAAAACATTTTAGCCTCTGCAATTAATTAACAAAATGCCACAAATTGCACATTTAATATTAATATTAATAATAATTAATTTGTTGATGTTAGCTTTTGTGTTTTTTCCGCACGCTAGTAGAAAAAATAGTGTACCTAACACGTGCGTAAAGTGACTTTTCCGCACGCGATTGCTGGCCGAACTCCGCTACGCGTCGTTCGGCCATCTGCAATCGCGTGCGGAAAAGTATCACTTTCCGCACTTGTTAGGTAAACTACTATTTTATCAACCTACATTCGTTTGAAATAGGCTGTCAGATACCTTTATTAATATAATTATACATAGTAATAACCTAATATTTTTGTAATTTTATTTGTACATATCAAAAGCAAGTCATAAAAAGGACCTTTATGGTATTTTCACGGTGCGAGGATTTTTATTAAGTGAAAAAAGAAAAATAGATAAATATCTTAGCAGCTAACTGCCAAATGGTCAAAGTTATCAACAAATACTGTTTTTCATTGGTCAGAAATAAAATTTTCATAATTGCGGAAAAAAATTATTTCATATGTATTATTTCTTAATTTTTATTTGTTAACGTGCCTTGCTAGATAACTAATCGTGGAGTGATAACGATCTGTCAAAGTTAATTTTTTATTTTTAACTGCTTATTTCTTGTGTAAATGTACGTGCAAGGGCCTTATATTAAAAACGTTATTACTTACATCATTCCAATTTAAAAAATCTGATGTGGCCAGCACATGACCTCTCGCCATTTTTGAATCAAAAATTTACAGGTTGACACAAAAAAGTATGAAAAAAAATTATATTTTTGTAAATCTGGCAACAATGGCAAAAGTTTCGAAAATTTTAATGAGATTAAAATAAACTATAGGGTATACAAAATATATGTGTAAAACTTTATTGCCGTTTTGTATAATAATGGCGTCATTACCCATAGCAACTGCCACTTCCGGTTGTGCGATTGGCACCAAAATCTAATCAGATCTAATCTAGAGTATCAGAATGCTGTATGCAAAATTTCAAATTTTTTTATTTAGTAGTTTTTGAGTTATCGTTAATACACCATCCATCTAAACACACACACACACACTAACGCACACACACACACACTCACACACTAACACACACACAGACATCATCGCGAAAATATTAAAATCGTATTCTAGGGACCCTAAAACGTGTTTATCCATTGAAAACTCACTACCCAATTTTTAGCATGATTCCTATACCTCTCTTATCTGAAGGTCGAGAGGTAAAAAAGGAAAGGATGACAAGAAGAAATATAAATAAGATAGGAATTGTCAAAATTTCTTTTGAAAAATAATTTTATATATAAAATTATTTAAAAGAAATTAATATAAAACCTATTTATGTGTTTAATTTATATATTAAAATAAATATAGAATTTCACATATAAGGTGAGATTATTTAAAAAAAATTATTTTTAAAAAAAAAATATAACATTGAAAGCTTAATAAGAAGACAAACAGTAAAGAACAACAGATAGATAGCAGTAAGAAGTAAGTTAAAATGGAACAGAATTCAGATAGAAGATTTAACTTAAATTAAAAAATATGGAAGATTAGAAATGGAATAAATGGAAGCCGTCGCCGGGAAAAACATAATTTTTTAATTGTATTTAATTTAAATTTATAATTTTTACCTCTCGCCCTTCAGGTAAGAGAGGTATAGGAATCATGCTAAAAATTGGGTAGTGAGTTTTCAATGAATAAACACGTTTTAGGGTCCCTAGAATACGATTTTAATATTTTCGCGATGATGTCTGTGTGTGTGTGTGTGTTAGTGTGTGTGTGTGTTAGTGTGTGTGTGTGTGTGTGTGTGTGTGTGTGTGTTAGTGTGTGTGTGTGTGTGTTTGGATGGATGTTGTAGTAACGATAACTCAAAAACTACTGAATAAAAAAATTTGAAATTTTGCATACAGGATTCTGATACCCTAGATTAGATCTGATTAGATTTTGGTGCCAATCGCACAACCGGAAGTGGCAGTTGCTATGGGTGATGACGCCATTATTATCCAAACGGCAATAAAGTTTTACACATATATTTTGTATACCCTATAGTTTATTTTCATCTCATTAAAATTTTCGAAACTTTTGCCATTGTTGCCAGATTTACAAAAATATAATTTTTTTTCATACTTTTTTGTGTCAACCTGTAAATTTTTGATCAAAAAATGGCGAGAGGTCATGTGCTGGCCACATCAGATTTTTTTAATATTGTGAACCCACCCCAAAGAAGAGCTACACGTGATAAGTATTGGAAATTCTTTTAAAAAATTAAGGGTTTTCAAATCAATATACACTTTATTTTTCACCATTTTCCGTACTTATCCTCATTTTTAACTAGTTTTCCTTATTTTCAATATTTTTTTTATTATTCCATTATAAAATTGCAATAATTTCTTTGTACAGTTACTTTTTCAATATTTCATTTTTCGTTACGTTACAATTTCTGATTGTTAAATCCTACCGCATTCCTCGTTAAGGAACTTAGTTCAAAAAAAATGTTTTAATGTATAAATAATATTGAACAACCTTGTTTATCTTCTTTAGTGAACTCACAGCTATATAAACGCCATTTCGCCAACTATTTCTATCTCCAAATTGTCTTTTTATCTTTCGCTCTCGCTCTCTCTCTTTCTCTCTCTCTTTCTCTCACACACTTTAGTATTCCTTATCTTTGCCTAATGTGCACAGAACTATATGAAAACTTGAGCTGCGGATTCTAATAGATGCCTTCTTAGGCTTATTTATTATTCATAATAAATTTCGCTTTCCTCTTCATGTATAATCGTAGAGCCGTTTTGCTGCCGGTTCCCCTGATTTGAATTCGAAATTAGACCGATTTGGGTTTATTTTGGTTTATCTTTGTTAAGCGCCAAGATTTTTGAAAAATATTATTATTTTTTATATATTACAATCTTTTATGGATACTTTTTATTAAATTAGAATTTAAGTTTAGACACACCGACATATATTATATAAAATTTTAAATCTAAATTAAACGTTGCATTTTTAAAATTTTCTAAATCACTCTATAACTGCTTAATTTTCGTTTTAAAAGTAATTTAACGGGAATGGCGGCCATTTTATCTAGCGCGTTCATTTCCTGTTTCCGCGATTCTCTTCCAGTCCAGTTGTTCACTTAAGTGCTTGGACCGGAAGTGTTTCCCGGAATTGAAAGAATGGCACGTCGATTTGAGACCGAAAAGGGTCAACAAAGTATCTTAGACAGTTTGTCGATCTAAATAAAAAAATTGTTTTAGGAAAAATAAAGAAAAATTTACATTGAGAACAAAGTATTAAATCATATTATAGAGATTATTTTCAACTCGTACTATCAATTGATTCACTCTCTGGATCTTATTTAAAACCAAAAAAAAATGTTTGTTTGTTTTGATTTGTTTTAATCAGAATGTTTAAAATATTTATTTCATTTATACAAATAAACAAGGTGTTATTGTTTTGGGCAGTTAATAAAAATGATTTATTAAAATTAAAATGAGTGCGGTTTAATTGTACTTGTAAATTATTTATTTTTATGATGAGAACTCCATTCTAGAATTAGCCGTAACTTTTGTGATTGGACCAATCAGACTTGGTCCAATTACTAGCGAAACTGGCCAAAGCAAGAGGCAGATCATCGCTGAAGGAAATTGATAATTAGAACATCCGAACATCGGAGTTACACACTCTTAATTTATTTCGCGGCGAGAAAATTGAATAGAAACTCAACAAATTGGAAATCGTAAGTTTTTCTGCTAATGTTTTAGTTTCTGAGATTTACTTATTTACTTTTTTGTTAAAGAGGTAAAAGTGAAAAATAGAATTGAACATGAAATAAAAATTGGAGGGTGGGAGTTAAGTTAGGTTGAGTTATGTTTTTTTTTCGTAGTAGTAGTAGTTAATAGACATACTACTACTAACAGTATTTAGTAGTAATAGTAGTAGGTCATGTTAGTTTAGCAGAGAGATACACTGTGCCTGACGGTGGCCACAGACATAAGTGTGAAAGAATTGATAATGAGATTTAAGGAAGAACAGAAGTCCACTTCCCGAAGGGGCACTCCCATGAATCTCCAACCAGTGTAGTGGAACGCAGCGGTATAATAGAACAGAAATTTTTGCGTTATGAAACGAAGGGTCCTAACCAGTGGAAGGACGACCAACCTGTCCACTTACCACACTGGATTACTGGAGACTAAATATAAAGAGGCTAGAAGGAACCCCAGGAGGGAGATAAGAGAAGCTAAGGAAGCATGTTGGAGAGAATTATGTGAGGAGAAAACGACCCTTTTTTCAGATGATATAGCCTGGTAACAAACAAATTCAAGCACATATTAAAGCCGTACGATACAGCAAATGACATTGAACTGGTAAAGGCTTTTGCTAACCTAAAATCGGGGAAAGCTCCGGGACCGGATGGAATATACGCGGAGAGCTTGAAAGTTGCTGCACTGGAATTCCCGGATCTAATACTGAATATCATGAAGAGCATTTTGTTCAGACAAGCCCTACCCGCAGCTTGGAAAAATAGTAAAGTAACCTGCCTTCCTAAGGGAGAGCAAGACGAGATGAAGTTCAGGATTATTTGCCTCGCAGACGCGTCAAGCAGATTATTTATATACCTTGTCAAAGAAAGATTACAGGATGAACTCGAGACCGTAAATGGACTTTCCGATAATCAATTGGGCTTTAGGGAAGGTAGATCCACGATACTGGCCATCGAACGAGTGACATCTTTGGAAATAAGCAGAGACTGGATCTGAGGAAACGTTGACCTCATAGACATCAAGAATGCCTTCAATACCGCCAAGTGGGAGCGAATTCTGGAGAGACTGGAACACATAGAAGTAAGTCAATACCTGCCAAATATAATCAGGAATTATTTTTAAGACAGAGCTCTTATTATAGGGATAGATTTGAAACAAGGGGTCCCACATAGCACCGTCCTTGGGCCATTTTTATGGAATGTGATGTACAACGCTATTTTGGAGTTGAGACTCCTTGAGGGTTCAAAGAGAATCGCGTATATAGATGACCTTGCCCTAATAGTTAGGGTGATCAGTATAGAAGATCTCATACATAAAACCAACTTCGCATATCATCCAACTTCTACTGGCTGCATAAGAGTGTATAATCCAGAGTGGCCCTAGGAAAAGGAAAAACACCGCCTTCCGCATGGGGGACACCATCATCAGTCCAAGTAACATATTTAGGGGTTTGGCTCGATAAACTTTTATATAAAGAGCACATTAGAAAGGTCTGCGAAAATGCTAGACAGACAGCTGCACTATGCAGGATTCTCCCCAATTTGAGTGGCCAGAGCTGACAAAAGAGGAAAATGTTAGCGAGGATGTTATCGTCAATAATTCTATATGCTGCCCCAATCTGAGGATCAGTCCTCTACATAGAAAAATATCGGAATATGCTTCTTTCTACCCAAAGAAGTATGCTAGTTAAAGTAGTGCGCTCATACAGAACAGTGTATACTGAAGCCCTAGCGCTGATCCCACCAATCGATCTGGTTATGGAAGAGAGGGGTATAGGCTACATGAGGGTATACGTTATATCAGAGGCAAACAAATCTAGAGAGAAAATGGAGACCACTAGGCAATGGCAGGAGAGGTGGAATAATTTGACGGATTTGGGTCAATGGACGAAATGACTTATCCCTAAGCAAAAGAGAGAGTGTTGAGGGAAGTAGATATATGAAGACAGCTGCCAGTTCTGAAGTAATGCCCTGAACGGATCTTCCAAAACGAGGGGGGTTTTAGTGTTAGTAGCGTCCTACACTACCTGGACCTTTGCGGCCAGGTGACATGCGGTTTCCCCCACCAAAAAAATAAAGTTAGGTTAGGTTAGGTTCAAATTATATGGGGTGATTCTTTTAGAGGGCTAATTAGAGGTTTCAGGAGAAGTCTAAAAATTTTAGATATGGGGTTTCAGGGATGCCCAATCGATCTAAAATATTTAGAATAACCAGCTACTTCCGGTTATACCGAAAGTGAATATCATCTTTGTTATTTTAAATGGAACACCCTGTATTTTCTTGCATTTTTAGATTTGTCCTGTAAAGCTAATTTCAAAAACCTATTACACTTTTAATGTATGTGTATGTTATAGACAATTGAAAATCGCACTTTTCCAAGTTTAAGTTAAGCTCCGGCCAAACGACATAAAATCGAACAAAACGGCTTACATGCAGCTATCTTAACTTTTTAAGTTCTATTTGATGGCATAAGAACAAAATGCATACAGGGTGATCAAAAGTACTAAAATTTTGATTACCCAATATACACTTTCTTCTTATGCCACCAAGCAGAACTCAAAAAGTTAAGATAGCTATATATAAGACGTTTTGTCCGATTTTATATTGTCTGGCTGTAGCGATTTAAAGTGGGAAAAATGCGATTTTCAATTACCTATAACTTCAAAAATAGTCGGTTTACATTAAAAGTATAATAGGTTTTTGAAATTAGCTTTTCAGGATAAATCTAAAAATGTAATAAAATACAGGGTGTTCCATTTAAATTAACAATGTCGAAGTTCACTTCCGGTATAACCGGAAGTAGCTGGTTGTTCTAAGTATTTTAGATTGATTGGAAGTCCCTGAAAACCGTATATCCCAAATTTTCAGATTTTAATTACGCCTACTTTTCCTGAAAGCTCTAATTAGCACTCTAAAAGAATGACCCTGTATCACATAAGAGGGGTGAAGGATACATTCAAATGAACTTCAAGAACTGGATACTATATAACTGTTATTTCTCCCCAAACGAACACATGCAGGACTTCAAATAACGCGTTGACAATTTAATGAAATAGATTAGGAGGGAGAAGAGGGAGATAATCCTAATAGGCGATCTAAACACCAAGTCAATTATGGGGGGAGCAGCTAGATTTGACCATAGGGGGAATACCTCGAAGACACCTCACATGGAATGACAGTCCATAACGATAACAAGACACTGATTTTTGTGAGGGGCCACAAAAATTAATCATAGATGTCACTATTTCCACGGCAAGCATCGTTAGAGCAATCGAAGGATGAAAAGTTTCCCAAGAAGAGGCACTGAGTCTCCACAAGTATATTCTCTTTAAGGTACACAGAGAGGAGAAAAAACCAGCAGTGCAATGAAATGGAAAAAGAATGCTAGACAGAAACCCATTTGCAAAGGCATTACAAATAACATACGGTAATCAAGGAATCGCTAGTAAGGAATGCCAGAAACGCACAGGAAATTGTAACTGCGAGAAAAAGTGGTAGGACGTACTAAAGAAGGACATCGTCCTGATCGATGTGAAAAAGAGATCGGTATTAATCAATACATTATTAACACTGTATCAAATTATTTAAGTAATAGAACTCTTAAAATAGGATATCATTCGCTGCAGGCCACACCAGGAGTTCTACAGGGATCGGTCCTGGTTCCAACTCTGTGGAACGTAATTTATGACGAAGTACTCAGACTGAACTTAGGGGAAGTTCTGGGACAGCGGTATACTCAGATGACCTTGCAGTGGTGATAGGCATATACTCAATAGACGACCTAGTTCATAAAGAGAGTATAGAAAAATGGATCAGCCAAAATAAACTCATGTTGGCCCCAGAGAAAACGGAAGCGGTTGTGGTTAAGGAAAGAAGGAAGAGGACGGAAATTGAATTTCAACTAGGAGACAATACAATAACCCCCAATAAGAAAGTCAAATATCTGGGAGTATGGATAGATCAAAGCTTTAGATCCCACATCCAAAAAGTAGTTATGAAAGCTGTTCTATCTAAAATAATACCCAACGTGCATCGAAGATAGTCCTATTATAATAATAATAATAATAGTAATACAATTTATTCACAAAAATCTACAAATTTTAAAATAGTTATACTATATATATACAATAAGTAAATAAATATTAATCACAAAGGCTGAGCCTGTAAGCCATTTTTTAGTTGTCTGCACCAACAATTTAACAAAATAATTGTTTAACAATTTA
Organism: Neocrepidodera transversa; assembly: GCA_963243735.1. Taxonomy (NCBI): domain Eukaryota; kingdom Metazoa; phylum Arthropoda; class Insecta; order Coleoptera; family Chrysomelidae; genus Neocrepidodera; species Neocrepidodera transversa. The sequence continues at coordinate 36,455,799 of OY725337.1, read as the reverse complement.
CACCATGAAAAAAATTAGGAATCAATCAAGAAACAATTAAACGATGAATTATATTTCTTTCACTGGATATCAAGAAATTTTTAACTTTTTTTAAAGATAGGGAGTGACCTGCTATTCTTAATTTCAATATTAAGGAAGTTACGTAATCGATCTGAAATATAATCATACCCTCTTTGACCAATTATTTTATTTACGGTTATGTTTTTTAAATACATTGTACTTTTTTGCCTAGTGTAATAGTGATGATCTATAAATTTATTTTTACCTGTCGCCCTTCAGATAAGAGAGGTATAGGAATCATGCTAAAAATTGGGTAGTGAGTTTTCAATTGATAAACACGTTTTGGGGTCCCTAGAATACGATTTTAATATTTTCGAGATGATGTCTGTGTGTGTGTGTGTGTTAGTGTGTGTGTGTGTTAGTGTGTGTGTGTGTTAGTGTGTGTGTGTGTGTGTTAGTGTGTGTGTGTGTGTGTGTGTGTTAGTATGTGTGTGTTAGCATGTGTGTGTTTGGATGGATGTTGTAGTAACGATAACTCAAAAACTACTGAATAAATAAATTTGAAATTTTGCATACAGAATTCTGATACCCTAGATTAGATCTGATTAGATTTTGGTGCCAATCGCACAACCGGAAGTGGCAGTTGCTATGGGTGATGACGCCATTATTATACAAAACGGAAATAAAGTTTTACTCATATATTTTTCATACACTATAGTTTATTTTCATCTCATTAAAATTTTCGAAACTTTTGCCATTGTTGCCAGATTTACAAAAAAATAATTTGTTTTCATACTTTTTTGTGCCAACCTGTAAATTTTTGATTCAAAAATGGCGAGGGCATGTGTTGGCAACATCAGATTTTTTAATGTATGTTTAGTTAAGACTACCTGTCCTGATATAGTCAATTTGTTGGATATAAGGTAGGTTTGTTAAATCATTTTTACCTCTCGCACTTCAGATAAGAGAGGTATAGGAATCATGCTAAAAATTGGGTAGTGAGTTTTCAATGAATAAACACGTTTTAGGGTCCCTAGAATACGATTTTAATATTTTCGCGATGATGTCTGTGTGTGTGTATGTGTGTTAGTGTGTGTGTGTGTGTGTGTTAGTGTGTGTGTGTGTTAGTGTGTGTGTGTGTGTGTGTGTGTTAGTGTGTGTGTGTGTGTTAGTGTGTGTGTGTGTGTGTGTGTGTGTTTGGATGGATGTTGTAGTAACGATAACTCAAAAACTACTGAATAAAAAAATTTCAAATTTTGCATACAGGATTCTGATACCCTAGATTAGATCTGATTAGATTTTGGTGCCAATCGCACAACCGGAAGTGGCAGTTGCTATGGGTTATGACGCCATTATTATACAAAACGGCAATAAAGTTTTACACATCTATTTTGTATACCCTATAGTTTATTTTTATCTCATTAAAATTTTCGAAACTTTTGCCATTATTGCTAGATTTACAAAAATATAATTTTTTTTCATACTTTTTTTTGTCAACCTGTAAATTTTTGATTCAAAAATGGCGAGAGGTCATGTGCTGGCCACATCAGATTTTTATTTTTTATTTTTAGAGAATCATAGCTTGGCAATGAATTTGAATAACAAGCGAATGGATGATAACAGGTTTTATTGAAGTTGATGGTTAGAATTCTTTGATTGAAGCAGTCGATTACTGAACTCATATCATTTTCTACAGTTGTTTAGAAATCATCCCAATCCTCACCAGTGTATATGATAATAGTGTCACCAGCAAAGCTACATATGGTTCGCCTATTTTTAGAGGTAAATATTCCATTAAAGAATATTACGGATAAAATAGGACCTAATACCATTCTCTGAGGGACTCCATACTCCACTGTTACTTCGGAACGAATAGCGTCATCAACAAACTGTTTTCATCCTTCTAGATAGCTTTTAAGTAAGTGTACCTCTAAAGCCCATATCCTCCAAGATGTCTAACAATTGAGTATGACTTATTGTGTCAAATGCCTTGACAAGATCTAAAAACATAAATAATGTTCGCAGCCCTTTATCTAAATTTTGATGTATTTTTGACGTCAGGAATGAAATAGCATATTGGGTCCTTCGCTAAAACCAAATTGTTTGTTTGATAAAATATTATGTTTTTTTAAATAATCTGTAATACGTGTTTTAATTATTTTTTAAAATTTTTTGTAAAATTGGTGATTAAGCATATTGGTCTATAATTACTTGGAAAACAGCATAATATAATCCACAGTGCTGTATGCAGGACTGGTTTAGAAAGGAGCAATGATTGTAGGAAATTATATGGTCTTACTACTTAGGGTACAAGGGAAAATGCTACTCAGGGTAGCGTCAGCCTATCATACAGTCTCATCAGAGGCTCTGCAAGTCATTGCAGGATGTATCCCGACAAATATTCAAGTGGAAGAAAGGGGTAGACTAGGCAATAGAGAACGGACGATGTAGCTAAAGGGGTAGAAAGATCAGTAAAAATAAGGAAATTACAGGACAGATGGGCAGCAACCAACTCCAAGGCAGACTGGAAAAAAAGGCCAATCTCCAGCATAGAGCAGTGGCAAAAAGTGTATAGAAACACAAATTACTTTATTTTTCAATTTATTTCACGGCTCCTTTAGCGAATATATCTTAAGGTTCAAACTGTACTGACCACAAATCAGTACAGATACTGAAAAGAAACAGACTCGGTAATACCAGAGAATATAATACGGAAGCGCGTAGACAGTAATGAGAAATGACAAACGGGTTCTAAAATAATATCGGGATTAATGGAAGAAAAAGAGAAGGAAAAAAGGGAGTACTAGGCAAGATAGAATATAGATTAGGATGCAGGATCGCAGCAGGACTTGAAGCAATATCTTTTAAAGGATAGTTCCGGTACCTGTGGAGCGAAATGTGGTTTTAGTGGGGTAAACTGGATTTACACATTAAGTCCGGAGTCTACCACACTACCAGGAAAAAGGAGGAACTTGAACCTGGTGTCGATAAAAGATTTTCACCTGCCAAAAACAAAAAAGAAGGTTAGTTGGGGAGGAATTAGTTTAGGTGAGGTTTTTTTTTTGTAGTAGTAGTATGTTGGTTGAGGGGTATATCCCTTAGGTTAGGTTAAGGAGAGTGGGGTGGGGGAGGGTTGAGGTAGTTAGGTAGTGGTTAGGTTATGTTTTTTTTTCGTAGTAGTAATAGTAGTAGTATGTCGGTTGAGAGGAAGGTCCGCTCCTTAGGTTTTTTTTGCACAAGTAATAGTAGTGGATTTTGTAAAACAAACAATAAAGCAATAAATCCTTATTAACGCTATTTTTTAGGACACGATTCTTTTTTACGCATTGTACAAATAATTATTTAACTTCTTATTCGTTTTTGTTCTATATTTCATTTTTAAAAGGATAATAGTGGTATATATTAGCAAAGTTTTATATAGCTTTAAGTTTTTGAGCAGATTTATAGGTAAAACTTTATGTGTATGTAAAATGGGAAAATTATGAAACTTTTGTGCTATTGTACTTAATATTAAGGGAATAATATATTAAATGTGGCATCACCATTTTTATACTCAGAGAAAAAAATTATTATATTATTTAAAAGTGCCACTTTGAATTCCGATAGTGAACTTAAATTTCCAAGTACGACACTGTTTAAAATCGTAAATAATTTAAGTGGAAACAGGCAACACGTTGTTGAAAAGTAAAAATAAAAAATCCGACTCGGGCTCAGAAAACATGCGAAGTTCATGCAGCAAGCCATGCATCTCAGTTAAGTAGAAATCGATTTATTTGCAGATAGGCATCCTGAATTATCCAATACTAAAATCGTATGTATGAAATTGCGTTTCATGGTCTGATAAATTTTGTTTAATTAAGGATGAAAATAAAATAAAAATATCAAAGTAAGATAAAAAAATTAGTCCGAACAATATGATAACAATAAAAATACTTGTTTCACTGGATAATACACCTCGTGCATTATTTTAATGTACATTTCGTCAGTTTCTCTTCTTTTTTCCGTTTTTTTTTCATGGTGCCGTTACCGAAAGTAAATTTTTGTATGTATGGCTGTTTATTATTTTTTCTGTTGCCGTAGGTATAAGTGTCGGTAACGTCGCCTAGTTAGATGAAAGCTACATTTTCAAAGAGACTAATTTTAAAATATTTATATAAAATTAATTATTTTTCAACTTCTCTTACTAAATAAAGTTTTCTTCGCGTCGGTTTTGCCTGGCCTTATATTATTTACCAGTACTTCGTGCTTCGTTTGAACAAAATTTTATTAAAATATTTAAATAATATGTATATCAGAATGCATATTAATAACTTTATAGCTTAAAAATTCATATTTTCTTTTATTTTAATTTTTATTCAGATTTATGTACTACGATGTACTTGTATAAAAATTCATAACGCAGTTTCACAATTTAAAATGGACAGTACCGTCTTTATAAGATTTATATATAAAAGTTGTACCGGTTTTCGCTACATTTATTTTTAACATTATGCATCAAGTAGTCAAAAACGACTATTCGCTGGAAATAAATAAGAAGCTGCATTTTTGTATATTACGTCACTTGAAATTTTTTCACGTGTCGATTCTATTACTTTATAAAACCAGTCAACAGAGAAGTAAACAAGAAAGAGCGAACATCATAGCGATTTTGTTAAGAAAAATTTAGGTAAGAATTTAAGATTTTGTTCAATTACTCTTACTTAAATATAAATTTTATTGCTGCTATTATCTTAGCACTTATATTGGGCACTATCTTTGATAGTTTTTATTTATTTTTACTTTGTTTTTCAAATATCTTTTATAGTGTCACATTCTGAAATATCTTAACATGATAAAACTGATAATGGTCATCGGGGTGGCCACTATTGGTTCATTAAATTCCAGTTATGGCCACTATTAATACACCTATTTTTAGTTTTAAACATCGTATGTTACAAGGGTGGTTAAAACAAGTATATGTGTAGGCATATAATTTGTTTTATCGCCAACCGTCATTACAATAGCTATTTTCGGAAGTAAAGAAACACTTTATTTTACAGTAAAAATCAAACACTTTACCTGCCACATTTGCGGCAGTTAAAGTTCTCGATTTTTACAGTTATATATTTTAGTATGACATTAAATAGAAATCTGGGGAGGAACTGACTTGCTTGATTTTTATAGTTATTTATCAACATAGCCATGACTATGACATTAAACAGAAATAGTTTGTAGCTGTCATTTAAAAGCATTTTTCTTTCTGTTCACTTTGTCGTAATAAAATGTAATAAGTAATATATTTTTTCAATTATAAATTTTTATGGTTATAAAATGTTGTATGCACCACGTCGGTAAAGTGTCTTTATCAAACTCGCCTGTTACTCGCCTCGCTCCCTTCGCTGGCTTGGGTCATAATCTCAGAGTCGTTCGATAAAGTATCACTTTACTGACTTGGTACATAAATAACTATTATTAGATTATAAAATGAATGACTTAGCTTAGAACTTTTAATAGGAATAATGTGTTGCAACATTATTTGTGGGTTTTTTGATAGAGAATGAGTCCATTTTCGCTTGTTTTAGAACGAATAATTTTGTATTCCTTCGTTGATAGATATATACCCATTTTAGTATTTTTATTTTCCTTTTGCTAATAATGATATATTTCAGTAAAACCCATAAGTAATCAAATTTCAGGAGCATAATTTGTTTATTTTTCTATTAAAAACTTCTACGTAAATCCTTTTGGTCATAAGTCAACATTAATTTTACATTAGTAATTTGTTTGTCAGATAAATGGCCAACAAAAACAAAACCAAATCAAAAAATATAGCCAGAAAAACGATTTTTAATTATTCACCAATGCAACTGAAAATAGCCGCAGAAAAAATAGGTCCGGATCCAGTTTTGGAAGAAATTGAAAACAGGTCAACTACCTGGATAATAAATATGGCAAGAATGGGATTTCCAATTACGAAGGATAATTTACTATGTTCTTTTAAAAAGTCAGTAGAAGTCGCAGAGATATTAAACATACATTCAAACATAATATGCCCGGCCGAAAGTGGTTTAAAGGGGTTTTAAGATGAAATCCACATATTTCTCAAAAGTAGTTCGATTATATTAATAAAGCAAATTGACTGATAGACGAGGAAAAGATAAGAGGATGATTTAAATGGAAAAATAGTTCTTTCAGAAAAAGGCAAACCTGTATATAGAGCTTCTTCTAATTCTGATAAAGAAAATATATATTCCTTATTTACTGTTAATTCCCAAGGAGAAATATCACATGCTCTCTCAGTTTTTAAATATGAAAAGATACCAAACAAATTGATTAGGAGTGCTCCTTTAGTATGGGGAATAGTCGTAATATTTTGCCAGCGTATTTATTCCACATTTAAAAGAAAAAAGCGCAGAATTTCCTGTTATAGTATTTCTGGATGGCCATGATTCTCACTTAAGTCTCCATCTGTCAAGACTTTGTTACGAAAATAATATTATGTTGGTTTATTTTTATCCTAACTGTACCCATATTTTACAACCACTAGATGTGGCATTTTTGAAATAAAAATGGAAGACAGTTTTTTTCCAATTTAAATTTCAAACTAGAGGACAGGAAAAAAAGACGTGCCACGGTTTTTATATCAAATAATTTCTAACAAATCGTTTAAAGAAGCAATTATAAATGGTTTCAAGGTAACAGTAATTATCCTTTTTCGCCAGATACTGTTAGCTACAAGAAATGTACATTGAAATCTTCCATTGAAACTTTAAAATACAACCGTTACAATTAGAGTCAAATCACTTATTTTACTTAAAATCTAAAATTGGTGTAAATATTTTAGAAGGCTTTAAAAATTAAGAATAAATATTGTACCAAATGTTGTTATTGTTTAGAGAAGACCAAGATAATGTACAAAAATTGATCATATATTAAGGATCTCCGGCTGTATCACAAAAAAAAATTTTGGAGTTAAATACCAATGAGTTGCTGGTTTTTTATTTCCCAGAATTTGATAGTGCATTGTTTGATGACGTAATTTCCTTAGAGCAAGAGCAAAAAATACCAGATTCAGAAGCAAATTGTAGCAATGCAGTATCTTCTGTTTGTTCTACTTCTCTCCGTAAAAATGAACAACGTAATCCAATACTAACATCCAGTCAGAATTCTTTAAAGATAACTATTTCCAACTTAGATTGTAACGTCAAATTCTCCTAAAGGATCGGTAGATGTTACACTTGCGAACGGCTGGCTTTTATAGTCGGGAGCCCGTGGGTTATTAACTGGTACAAGTTTTATCTTTATAAGATGTTATAATGGGCGCCATACAAACTTTTAAGATATTTATCTTCGTCTTAGGAAGTTTGTAAAATCTTTGAAATAGTTAATTAAATTAAAGTTCGTAATTCAACAGTCTCACAAATGAAACGAAATAAACTTGATCGATACTTATATTGATTCTATGTACAGGAATATGTAAATATATGAAATTGTAAATAATTATAAAACAGTAAATAAAAAATAAAATAGGGTGGTTAAGTAGTGATGAAGTACATATGTGATAGTATTTTATGTTAAAACAGGTCACCTATTTAAATCAGAGTTTATAATTAAATCTCATTATTTGTAATTATTTAAATTAAAGTGATTGTAATAGGGTGTACCTACAGATCATACCAAATAAAGGAGTGAACTTATGTTCAATTACCTGTTGTCGTAACGTTACGTATTCAAGTTTACATATGTAAAACTGTATCAAATTAATAAATGTACTTTAAAATATACAGAGTAAGTCTGTCACATAAAGATCTGATTATTTATACATAAACATAAAAATAAAAGGAAAAGTGAATTATAAAAAAAAAATCTTAAAAAGTTACCGACTTCAAGATGGTGGCGAAAACGTCTAACTTGTAAATTTCATGTATCTTGGATGTCGTGATCACAAATGGTCCTAGGTAATTGTTAGTGCTGGGTAGTAATTTCCCAAATATCTTAATAACGAAACTGGATAGTAAAAGACTGCTAGAATCCACAGAGCCGGGAACCATAATCCATGATGACAAGATACAAACTAATCCAAAATGCCGGACGAAAGAAAAAGTGGTTCACCGTCTTTTGATAGCCATAAGAGTTCCTTTTAACGACTAAGAACGAGTTATAGATTATATTCTGCAAAACTCCAGTTCGTACAAAGAGGAACAAAGAGGAACAACCCTAAATGGAAAAAATCCATTAGCTTCAAGAAACTACGCCATGCGTTCATAAAAAATATGTCATAAAAACGAAAGACAATTTACTCACCTTTTTACAAAAAGGGCATTTACATCTGTTTTATAATCAACCAAAATTGCTACAGGCTCGCGAGATGAAATCCTCTGCCTTGCTCAACAAATAAAACGACTTGTTGTATGGTGTTGCGAAAATCTACTTTATAATCCCACTTTTAAATGGTAGCGTGTAGACTCAACGAGCATTCACCAACAAGTGGCCTTTAGACAGCCCAAACGGAAAAAGGAAATACGCGTATCTGCTGCGTCATTTCTCAGAGCCAATCATAACAACAGAAATCAGTTACTACGAAACTTAAGACCACAGGAAAAGAAGAAATATGTGACTAAATAGTCGACAACGTATCTTGATCATTTGAAGAAAGAACGTAAGTGATAACAGAGAGACAACGTTTACACTACAAACTAGAAACCGGTGTGCTAAATTAAACAGAAAGATATGTTCTGGAAATTTAAATGCTACAAGATAATAAAACAAAGCATGACCTTGTTACACTTTTTTGTGCGACCCTGTATTTCCATTATTCCTCTACTCAATATAGTTTAATTTCTTACTCGCTTCATATCCCCTCCTTATTTCTTCGCGTCATGTACCTCTCTTCTCTTGGTATTTCTATAAAATGTATTTCCCATGCTAATAATATTCTTCTCTTTGCCTACTCAGTCAAAATAACTGACTTTATATCGTTCGCGTCTACTGAAGATTTTTTCTATTTTCTCCCCCTCATCTTGTAGGGTACGTTTTTATTATATTATATTATATTATATTTCCACTAAAATTCTTTGATATCATTATTAATTATTTCGACGCTCTTAACTTTTATTTACTGTTATTTTTAATTCTATTAATGCCGGTATATTTTTTTTTTATTTACTTAAAAGTTCATATATTATCATTTATAAAATTATACATTATCTGATTTCTGTGTGTCTCATACAAAAAGAGAACCGATTTTTTAATTTTGTTTTTACAGATTGTTTTAAAATTTAATTCATTTTAATTATTTTTGTATTTCATATTTTGATCTAAAATTCATGTTTTTCATTTTAATATTATCATTATTTTGTATTCTTTTTCAAAAACAGAGACCACTAAATCTGGTAGTTTATAAGATTTTTATATTTACTTATGTAAACTTTTAGGTTTTTTTTCCTGGCCAAGAAGAATTTTGCCTGTGCCAAGAAGTTTTTCCTGGGACATATTTTTTTTCCTCTGGAATTCGTTTTTTCTTAGGACAAAGTTTTTATCTCTGGACTACAGTTTCATCAGTTTTTCGTTTGGACCAAGTTTTTATCTCTGGACTACAGCTTCTTCAGTTTCTCCTTTGGACCAAGTCTTGGACTACAATTTCCTTTGGAAAAGGAAGAAAAAGTAAAGAAATATCTCTTTAATCCTATTTTTTATGAAATAAACAAATATAAAGTTTAATTTGAGTTCAATTTCCTTAACCACAAAAAAAAGTGAGGACGGATTTTGAAATATATCATAGTTTTTTTGTTAATTGTTGCTAATAACATCAAAAAATTAATTTTACTGGCGTCTAATTTTTTTTTAATTTAATATTCTACTTCTGATATATTTCAAATTCTCTTCTAACCTAACCTAACCTAACAAACCCATCATAAAAAGATTTTAGCTTAATCAAATTAATTATTTATTAACAACAAAATAAAGTATCGTTTCAACCTTCTAGAATCTAGTGCGAAATATGTATCCTGCTGAAAATATTTCAACCAAGAAAAAAGCAAAAAAGAACCGATTGCCTAGTGTAATAACCAGATGCGCAAATGGGGAGATAAAGTTGAAATAAAACAGAAAGAAAAAGAAGAGATTAACAAGACAAACGAGAAAAGAATTAAAATAAAAAACGAAAAATCTAAAAAGCTGTAAAAACGAAACTAGACGGCAAACAAATAAGTCTAACAAAAGTCAAGGAAAAGAGAATGTAATTAACGTTAAAAGCAAATATCAAAATGAAGTTACCTTAGAAGAATGTAATGTCAAAGAAGATATATGAGTTTTTGTAAAATTTATTATTGATGGTGAGAAATCTGAAAATTTCATGTTATATTGGAAAACTCACCAAATGTAACTTTATACATAATCAATATAAAGCTACATTTTTAAGTCAGAAACAAGATGTATAAATTTGAACATATAGTGGGTCAGGTGTTTTCTTTACTAGAGTCTCTTAAAAAAATAGGTCACAGAAATGTATTTCAGTACTACGTTCAGAGAATATTTTATTTTATTTTTTAGTTACTTTTATAAATTTATAGACACTTTTTTATTCTAAATAAGTTGTATTTTTAAATAATAACAACTCCGTGGAAGGCTGGAATAAAAGATTAAACATGGCTATAAAAAATCCCCACCCACATATTATCCAATTAATTAAGTGCCTAAAAGGCGAGTCCACATATTATGATTTATTATCAAAAAAGAAACTATTAAATTTAGAGGGGAAACGAAGAAAAAAGACGTACATTCGATTGGATGAACGCATAGAGAAAATAATGAACGAGTACGCGAAAACAAACGACCTTCGAAAATGCTTGAAAACTCTTGCATTTGTACAAAAGCTGGAGTAAACACTCAATATTTGAAAAAATATAAATATTTACATAGTAATAAAAACAAACAAAAAATAAAATGTCCAAATTATTTCACCATTTTATATACTCGATATAATCATTTACTCATTACTAATAAAATGTTTTAAAAAACTATATAACAGATTTTTACTAAATGAAAAGATGTATTTAAAATTATTAAATTTTAAGGGTGAAAATTACTCCTAAACAATTTTTTTTTAATATTTAGATAAAGATCATTTTAACCATTTTATTTAAATTAAACTCAAAGCACACAGTAATTCGCGTAGCGCGTTTTAAACAAACATACAAATTTTTGATATTTTGTGTAGAATTGTATAAATAATTAAAATGTAAAATAAAATAAAAAATGATTTTCCCTCTAAATATTAAAAATATATGACGATATCTACTAGATATATATGTCAGTAAACCAAAAAATCTTTAATTTTACTTTCCCGACCCCCCTCCTTGAAGGGAAAGTATAGTGAACGAGCTAAAAAAAAATTCGAGATAAAAACAGAAATATCCATTTTCTGGTCCCCTGAGACGATTAAGACCATTTTCAGATGGAAGTCTGTCTGTCGGTCTGTGTGTGTGTGTGTATTCTTCCACGATAGAGACCACACGTTTATTCCCATTGAGCTGAAATTTGGCATAGGGTTTTGGGTTACCCGTCGGAAGAACCTATTAGTTTTTTTTCGACATCTGTCAAACGGAAGTACCACTATCAAAAAATGACAGATGCAATATGTCACAGAATTGGACATGCTAAATGTCATTTGAAAGCCCTAAAAAAACTCTATTTAGAACAGTTAAAATTATTTCTCCAACTGTCGCCTGTCAAAAATAATAAAATGTCAATGTTTGAAACTTCAGCATTAAATATCTGAAGAAGTATTAATCCGATTGAGCTGAAATTTGGTATACGGAATTGGACATGCAATATGTTATTTAAAAGCCATTGAAAAACTCTATTTAGAACAGTCAAAATTATTTCTCCAACTGTCACCTGTCAAAAATTAAAAAACATCAAAAGTTGAAAATTTAACATTAAATAGCTGATAAAGTATTCGTAGATACTCATCGGGAAAGTTTTGGGGTGACACAACCGATTTTTTTTATTATTGGACGTCTACGGTTATGCATTATTAGTAGGCAATAGTAGGTAGGTAACCCATTAATTGAGGTAGGGGAGCAACTCTCTCACTTAAATTTTATCATTAATCGAAAAATTAAGACAGGGGAGCAAATGTATCGAGAGAGCAAATGTACGGGGGAGCATCTGTCCCGACACGCGCCAAAACGGGATATAATGAACGCTAATTGTGGATTAAAGTGGCCTGTACTGGTGCATATTGACTTTTGTGCAAAATTATATCAACAAAAATTAAAAACAAGAACTTTTGGTTACTAATTTCTAAACATATAAATACGTTAACAATCAAATAATGTTACAAAGCCATTGGTTACCTAATAGTAAACAGACCAATATTAGCGCCAGTTCAAAATGCTAAAATTTTAAAGGTGGCCAAACTGGTGTATCTACCATACGTAGAGTAAAATTAATAAAAAAAATCTTTCTTACTTTTATATAACTCCTTGTAGTTGAAATGTATAAACATATTAAATGTTAAAATAGCTCGTATTATAAGAATTTAAAAAGTTATTCCATGGAAGAAATCGTATTTGCTGTGTGGAAGAAGGCGGAGCATCTTGACAGCCGATGGTAGCGCTTGCCGTGATCAGCACCTGAACTTTTATTCCGAACATTTTTCGACGGACCAAAATTTCAACAACAACATGGAAAGCTCGCCGAAGTCTAGCAGAAATATATTGTATCGTGGACTGTCAGAATAATAGTTTAAACAGTCAAAATACAAAATTTTAAAGTTCATACAAATGTGAACACAGATAAAACGAACCGTAAGTAAACTTCTTCCAACTACTAAACCGACTGCTTGGGTACAAATGAGAGAAGTGGAGAATGAAAAAACAAAGGGAAATTAGAGAAGAGAGGACACTGGAGGTGTCGTTTTAGTTGTTGGACAATCTATATGTGAACTTTGTCGTTACTTGGATTGAAAACTTTGTCCGCGAAATTAAACTCCTAGTGATTCTATGGCAATGAAAATTTCACTGCAGTTAGTTATAACGAAGCCAAAATTTTTAAATTTAACTTAGTTTAACAGCTAAAAATTAAAATTTTTAATAATATATAGTTACGTAAGTTATATTAAATTAAATACAAAATGTTTGCTTTGGTTCAATGGTTATGCGGTTTAAGGTATGGATTTGAAAGCAAAGGGTCATCGGTTCAAATCCCCAACACCTTGGTATTATTTTTTCAACAAATAACTTTTTTATTTTTTTATTATAATTTTGGATAATTATTATTCAGAATCACTCGAAGCAGCTTAATTTCGCGGACAAAGTTTTTAATCCGAGTCACTACAAACAAAGTTTTTATTTACGGTTCATTTTGATTAATATTTTATTCAAAATAAAAAAACAGATTTTTTTAGGTTTTCTGAATAAAAATTATCCAAAATTATAATAAAAAAAAATTAAAAAAGTTACTTGTTGAAAAAGAAAATTAACAAGGATTTGGGGGATTTGAACGTACGACCCTTTGCTTTCAAATCCGTGTCTTTAATTGCACAACTATGGAACCAACGCAAAAATATGGTCATTAATTTAATATAAATTACGTATCGATACATTACTTAAAAATTTAATTTTTAGCTGTTAAACTAAGTCGAATTTTAAAATGTTGGCATCGCTATAACCCTATTTATGTGGTCAGCCAACTGCAGTGAAATTTTCATTGTCATAAAATCACTGGAAGGAGTTTAATTTTCCGAACAAAATTTTCAATCGGAGTCAGGGCAACAGACAGCTTACGGTTCGTTTTAATAAACATATTATATATTGTGAATGTTAAATAATAATATACATAGAAATATGTATTTCAAAGCGCAATACATTTACGTTTAATGAAATTTTATACACTTCTTTTGCGACTTTGTTCGCACGCATTTCGCAGTTATTATTTTTGTTTTCTGTTCAATTTTTTCCTCCACCGAGCATATGAAGCGAAATACTAGTTTTGCACCGTTCTTTAGGGCATTTTGTTTGAATTTTATATCATGAGCAATTTACTCAAAACCAATTCTTATAATTATATATCTTTTAAATATCAAAATGCCTGGAATTTGATTTTGATTGTACGGGACAAAATTTTACATTTCAGCCTGCAGGTGTCGCCACATGCCAAGTTGCACACAGCACATAGCACAGTTGGAGGCTTATCAAAAGAGGAAAATAACAAAGCATTTCGAATTATTGTAAAAAGCATATCAAAGGAATAAGTTTTTAATAAAATACATTTATATGGAAATTTTAAAAAAAATTTAAGTTTATTTTTTGTGTTAATTTTCCTCAATAATAATTTTATCTAAAAATAGAAATAATTTTGTATAAAATTGTGTGGGAAATATCAGACTTTTACTTCCCTCATTTGAAAAATAACAAGTGAATTTAAAACAAAAGCATCTCGTTTTGGTTTCCTCGATGATAAAAGAGCCCAGGTTTATTTTGTTTTTAATATGAAAGCATCTACTTTACCCAATCTTTTGTATCTCGCGTTATTAAATTTAATAGATTTTTCTTTTTACTTGTAATGAGAAAATTCTTTAATGGAGTTTTTTTTAAAACTTGTAAAATAATAATAAAAATTTATACAGCACTAACTGCATACGGAGTCTCTTTAAGATTAGTTCCTGGACGACCGAGCTTTACTTGTATTTCCTGTTTTTCCCAATTTTTGGCTATTGTTCTCTATTTTTTACCATTTCTCTCTGTTTTTCTCTATTTTTCTTTATTTTTCTCTATTTCTTCTTATTTTTTCCTGTTTTCATTAAATTTTTATATTATTCCCTATATTTCCGAATTTTTCCTATTTTTCTCTAATTTCCCTATTATTCCTATTTTTCTTGGTTTTCATTATTGTTCCCTATTTGTATTTATTTTTTCCTATTTTGCCACATTTTTCACAATTTTTTTCCCTGTTTACCCCTTTTTTTTACTATTTACCCATTTTTTCCTTATTTTCTGTTGCGATTGCGACTTTTGAGATTTATTTTAAGGTTACAATTGTTTGCAATTTTTTTTAATTTTCCTTGCGATTTTTTGCGATATTTTTGGATTTCATTCGTTTTTTTTTCGTTCTCTTTTTCATTTTTTTTTGTTTTGTTGTTTTTTACAATTTTTTTTAAATTCTTCTTTTTTTCCACTTTACAATTTTATTTCTTCTTTTTTCCCAATATTTTCTGATTTTTTTTTCAATTTTTTCAAACGTTTTTCTGATTATTTCTGATTTTGTTTTCGACTCTTCAAAGTTTTTTCTCGTTTTTTTTTTAATTTTTCTGATTTTGTTTTTTATCTCTTTTTCTTTTTTTTTCTATTTTTCTTCCATTTTTTCTAATATATTCTCATTTTTTTTAATCCTCAAATTTTTGACTATTTTTCACTTTTTTTTCATTATTCTAATTTTTTTCGGTTTTTGATTTTTTTCCCGATGATGCTAACATAGTTAGCGAAACGTACGTAGAGTGTTTTAAAAAATGTTGTTTTGGTTAGTGGTGACGACATTCTTCACTTGTTTAAAATCAAAGGTTCCAAATTCCCGATTTAAGTAGAGAATATCCGATAATACCGAAAACATAACATCTCTGTACCTTCCTAGTAAACCAAATAACGCAATTTCAACGTTGTTACAATAATACATTGTGATTCCGTTATATTTAATTAAGATACATTTAATGTTACATAAACGTTGTTACAACAGCACTTTTTGTCGCTTTTTACCTCTCGCCCTTCAGATAAGAGAGGTATAGGAATCATGCTAAAAATTGGGTAGTGAGTTTTCAATGAATAAACACGTTTTAGGGTCCCTAGAATACGATTTTAATATTTTCGCGATGATGTCTCTGTGTGTGTGTTAGTGTGTGTGTGTGTGTGTTAGTGTGAGTGTGTGTTAGTGTGTGTGTGTTTGGATGGATGTTGTAGTAACGATAACTCAAAAACAACTGAATGAAAAAATTTGAAATTTTGCATACAGGATTCTGAGACCCTAGATTAGATCTGATTAGATTTTGGTGCGAATCGCACAACCGGAAGTGGCAGTTGTTATGGGTGATGACGCCATTATTATACAAAACGGCAATAAAGTTTTACACATATATTTTGTATACCCTACAGTTTATTTTCATCTCATTAAAATTTTCGAAACTTTTGCCATTGTTGTCAGATTTACAAAAAAATAATTTTTTTTCATACTTTTTTGTGTCAACCTGTAAATTTTTAATTCAAAAATGGCGAGAGGTCATGTGTTGGCCACATCAAATTTTTAATATTGAATTGTAAACGTTGTAAATTGAAATATCACAAAAATATTTAATGGATATCACAAATACAACTTCTTAATATTTATTAACATTGCAGTGACGTTTAATTAATATTTATTTGTGATATTTAATTAATATTTATTTGTGATGTTTGTTTAATATTTACTATATTACATCAATGGGCTTCAGTCATGAACTGAGATAAAATTCAGGGCTATAATATACGATAAAATAAACACTTTAATGAAAAAATTACTTTCTGTAAGTCCCAAATAAAGCAGAAAAAAAATATTGAAATTGAAAAAGTGTGGTCAAAATGGTAAGTGACGTAACACCAATAAGATCGCTTAATCTGCTGCTATGTTGTAGGATTATCAGTCTATTCCGGTGGTACTCTTATAACACGATATTATATTGTTATCTTTTTCTATCCCACTATGAAATATTTGTTAACAGTTAACGTAACCTAACTTATTTATATCCAAAGATCTGAGTTCTGGTTTATGTGTGAATTTTGTAAAACAACTTTTATATTTTGAAAATTTATTTGTGAGCCTTATAATTATTGATTAGGTAAGTCTGTGTAGCATATTTTTCACCTTCAACTAAAATGTATTTCTCTTGACTTCAGTAAAACTATGTTTCTTAATCTTCTTAAACTTTTAGTTCCACAATTAAGACTTCCTTCGTTCTAATCACAATGACAAAGAGCATATCAGATGATGAACTTTCGAAGATACAAGAAGATATTGCGACGACACTTCGGTCGTTGCGGGTCACTTTGGCGCCTTAGTCCAGGTTTCGGATTGCCTCGGGCGCCACCTTCCGTTTAGAGTGTGAAGGCCACTTGCTCCGGGCAGCGTCAGTGAAGAAAAAATACTCCAGGGGTCGTTATGGTTTCGACTAATGCCTTGGTAGCCAGAAGGGCGGGCTTTACTTGCCCTACTGTGCGGAGGTCCTGGGTATTCGCTGCAATATATAAACTCACAACCAGTTAGAGTAAAATAAAAATCACCAAATGAAAATAACTGCTTTTATTGTAACTCCAAAAATATCAACATAAAAAAAGGACCCAGCGGAGAAAGGTGTGTAACGTTTGATGAAGCCAAACCAAAATTAAAAGAAACTTGTGAAAACTAACAAAAATGCGTGAAAATGGTTGATGGTCGGAGCGCGGTGGGTTTAAGCGGTGATACAGGTGATGATGATGTAGCAAATGGTGCAGATGAGGAAAAGGTACGCGGTGATTCTACTTGGTCGAACAAAGTACTATTTTATATGGTAACTTCCCTTAAGCGGTCCCTCCCGGTATCTAGTACAAATTTAATTGGAGGTGATTGCTCACAGCAGCCAATTGTTATTATTAATACAAACTGGAATCTCGTTTTACGGTGCAAATATGTTTAGGAGGTGATTTCTCACGGCTCCGGTTATTTTTATAGATCAAACTTAGGTCGCGTTCCCCCTGTATAACGGCACTAATTTAATTGGAGGTGATTGCTCACGGCAGCCAATTTTTTTATTAAATAAAACGAGTCGCGGTACAATTATTAGGCGGTGATTTCTCACGGCACCAGCTGATTATTATTAAAACGCGTCTCACCCTGTACACGGAATATTTACTTGGAGGTGATTGCTCACAGCAGCCAAGGTTAATTATTAACCAAAAATGACAAAAAAGCACTTTGTTACCTATTCAATGATTAACCTTACTACTCCTATTTTCCTCACCGGTGTACTGCTTGCTGGTCAGTCGTGGTAGTCGGCTTGCTGGCACTCGTACAACTGAAATATTATTCTCCTATAGTCAGGACGAAATCTTTACTCTCCCACTTCGGATCTGGACAGAGTCTTTTAAAACATGCGTGGTAGTAATGGACTGGACTTAGTACAAATCTTCAAAATTCAAAAATAACAATCTCGGATGATTCAGTCGGATCGCTCGGAGTGGCTGGCCGGACAGGCAGTCTTGAAGTGAAGACGAGTTCAAATTAGAGTTGGGTAGTTCCGGAGCTGTATAGTTCCAGGAACTATGTCATTTGCCGGAGACAGTTCCGTTCTTTCCGCAAACATAATCCTATCATGTTCTTAGTTCCAATCAGGAATATCGTAACTGAAGGATCGAACAGACCGAACTTTATCTATTCTATTTATAGCAGAGTATAATGGAAATGGAACTGGAACTAACACACTCCGGTATTCCGTTCCGTTGGAATCGAGAATTCCCGATCCAAGTCGAAGTAAAAGGTAATTTACTGCTGTAGTAAATATGTTGCGAGCTGCGAGGGAGAAATGATGATTAATTTGTTTATTTGTTTTTTCACAAATATTTTCATTATTTTTTACTTAGTCGACGTTATTAAAATTGTTGCAATGAATGCATCGGTATAATAGATTGATAGAAATCAACTTAAATTATTTTTAAATTTGGATTGATTATTGTTAACTTCCGCTAAACATTTATTAAAAATACTATTTTATAAATAAATTATTGTATTTCATTTCTTAAATAAAA
The DNA here is from genome assembly GCA_963243735.1 of Neocrepidodera transversa. Taxonomy (NCBI): domain Eukaryota; kingdom Metazoa; phylum Arthropoda; class Insecta; order Coleoptera; family Chrysomelidae; genus Neocrepidodera; species Neocrepidodera transversa. The sequence continues at coordinate 36,437,011 of OY725337.1, read as the reverse complement.
AGTACTTTTTTATCAATAAAATAAAATGCATAGTACCTATCGATTATTTGAATACCGTAATGTTTATGTTTACTGTGATTTATGCTGAAATTTAAGGAATCTTTTATTTGTTGTGTTAGAATTTTTCGAAAAAAGTATAAATAAAACTCTTGTAAAGATCGCTTTCTAAAATGCTAAATGAATTAACTTAAACTTTACTCGAACAATATTCAACACGTGTCTATTGACACTGAATATCTATTATCCCTTTTTGTCTCGCAATATCGCCTCAGACATTTAAATCTATCAACACTTACGATCCCTTTTCAAGTGATATACCACTTCATCGACACCAATGCGTCTCTTCATCAAAATTCCTTATACCTACTCTTATTATTAAATTTGTCGTGCTTTGTGAATGTATAAGTTATAATTTTGAGTGAAATTAAAAATAATGTCGTCGCGTAAAAGAACTAGCATTCTTTGGGAACATTTTTCTGAAAGCGAGCCAAAAAAAGCGAAATGTAAATATTGTTCGCAAAATATTGCATTTACTGCCGGAAGTTTGGGTAATTTGGGAAGACATTTAAAAAGAAAACATCCTATAATATCCACAAATGTAACAGAGCGTCAGCCAGTCGTTCAAGCCGTCAATATAGATGAAACCGAAACAACAATCAATGAGAGTCAGCAAATAGCTACCACATCTTCATCTAGACCACAAAATATTAGTGTTCAACAAAAAATAGATGCTTTTGTTGAAAGCACAAAACCACTACCTTCAAAGAAAAAATCAAAAATAGACGAACAATTAATTATTATGATTGCCAAAGAGTTTCATCCACTACGTCTTGTAGAAGAAGCTAAATTTAACAAATTTGTTTCGCTATTGTGTCCATCCTATAGACTACCTACTAGAAAAACACTTTCGGAAAGTCTCCTGCCTCAACTGCATTTAAAATTGATGCATGAAGTGGAAATCAAAATTTCAAATGCACCTGCAATATGCCTTACCACGGACGGCTGGACATCAATAAATAATCAGAGTTTTATTGCTGTAACAGCTCACTACATTGATACTGAAAGTGTTAAACTATGTTCGAATTTACTTGGTTGCATAGAATATAATGACAGCCATACGGGTGAAAATCTTTGTCAGTTCTTGAGGGAAGAAATTTTAAAATGGAACATACAAAATAAAGTGGGGGCTGTAGTTAGTGATAATGCTTCGAATATCCTGTCAGCGGTACATCTAGGAGGATGGAGATCTATAGGCTGCTTCGCACATTTATTAAATCTAACCGTTCAATCTGGGATTAACGAAATTTCTAAAACTGTAAAAAAAGTAAAAAATATTGTTGAACATTTTAAAAGAAGTTCACAAAGTTCTTATAAATTACAAGAAATGCAAAAACAGATGGATATGCCTGTTTTAAAATTAAAGCAAGATGTTTCGACTAGATGGAATTCGACATACGATATGCTAGATAGATTCCTGAAGACAAAAAACGCAATAATTGCCACACTAGCCTTGGTTAAAAATGAATTGTCTTTATCTAATGAAGACTGGGTAGTCATAGAAGAAGCAGTTCCAATTTTAAAAATATTTATGGATATAACAGTTGAAGTTTCCACTGAAAAGAATGTAAGTCTTTCCAAAGTGATTGTTTATTGTCGACTTCTTAGACGGTACATTAGTCAGGGCTTAAATGAAGTAAGAGAGCAACAATATTCAGAAAATGTTCACAAATTATTAACGGTTCTTAATGAACAAATTCACAAAAGCTTTTTTAATTTAGAAAAAATCCACTTTATGCTGAATCTACAATATTGGACCCAAGATTTAAACAAAAAGGATTTCGTGATATATCCAATTATGAAAGTGCGTTTGAATCTTTAAAATTAAAAGTTAGCGCAGTAAAAAATATATTAAGTACAGAATCATTAGCAAGCACATCTGCGGCTCCTGTAACAACTCATATATCTGAGGCTGAGGGAAATAAGACACAGTCTCTTTGGAAGGACTTTGATATGGAAATTGCGAGTTTAGTGCCAGAAAATACCACGGCAGCTGGAATAGTTGAGCTACAAAAATATATCAATGAGCCAATTATAAAAATCTGATGTGGCCAGCACATGACCTCTCGCCATTTTTGAATCAAAAATTTACAGGTTGACACAAAAAAGTATGAAAAAAAATTATATTTTTGTAAATCTGGCAACAATGGCAAAAGTTTAGAAAATTTTAATGAGATGAAAATAAACTGTAGGGTATACAAATTATATGTGTAAAACTTTATTGCCGTTTTCTATAATAATGGCGTCATCACCCATAGCAACTGCCACTTCCAGTTGTGCGATTGGCACCAAAATCTAATCAGATCTAATCTAGGGTATCAGAATCCTGTATGCAAAATTTCAAATTTTTTTATTCAGTAGTTTTTGAGTTATCGTTACTACAACATCCATCCAAACACACACACACACACACACACACTAACAACACACACACACACACACTAACAACACACACACACACACAGACATCATCGCGAAAATATTAAAATCGTATTCTAGGGACCCCAAAACGTGTTTATCCATTGAAAACTCACTACCCAATTTTTAGCATGATTCCTATACCTCTCTTATCTGAAGGGCGAGAGGTAAAAAGATCTGAAGACCCTCTACTCTGGTGGCACACTAGAAGATGCGTATATCCAATATTATACAAATATATATTAAAAAGACTTAATTTAGTTGCAACCTCAGTTCCTTGTGAACGAATATTTTCAAAAGCCGGCCAATCCAATCAGAAAAGCGGACCAGGCTGTCTTCAAAAAAAGTATCCCAATTACTTTTTATTGGTTGTAATTTAAAGGAATAAATGAAAAAAATTCTTTGACTTTTTTTAAAATTTTGTTTATTATTTTACTGAAAAGTGCTAATTGTTGTTTTTGTAATTTTCATTTTGTATTTTGTAATAAATCTAACCTTTATTTTATTTATTATTGTCATACTTTCTCTATGTTATTGTCTATTCTAAATTGAATTGAATCGAAAAGGAGTATGACGCTATGAGAAATATTGGAAACAGTGTTGCCAATGGATAAAATGAAAAGATCCTCCTATCAACTTAAAATTATCCGATTTTACCCGAAATTATCCGATTTTTTAAATTTATAAAATTACTTGTTTGTACATGTTATTTTTATTTGATCTGGACTTTAGAACGCAATTAAGTATTTTATGGTAATGATTAAAAACAAAAGTTTTTTTTTATTAATAAAGGTAACATACGCATACATTCTTTTTTATAAATAACATTTGGTACGCATTATCAGGTACCCATAGAAGTGCATTGAAAATAGTTATTTACGATACAAGGTGCAGAAAGTAATGTTTTTGCGCACTAGTTGTATTTTAAAATACAATGTATGCGCAAAAACATGTTTACGCACGTATATCATACAAAATTTTATATACGACTTATCCTTAAAATTTGTAATTCGTAGATGGAAAAGTACCTTTAAACACAGACAAAATTGGATACACAATGGCGTCTCAAAGACTAGCTTAATTATCACGTTTATCACGTGCTTTTCCATTCTTTTCTGATGCTTTTCACTAACTAACTAGCTTTTTTAATCCAGTCATTACGTGTTTTTTCCGTTCTTTCATTCTTTTATAAATAACCTAATCTAGTATTATTAACTTAACCTATTTAATTTGATAAACAAATAAGTAAAATGACAACTGTCAAACTAAATGACGATGAAAGTTAAACAAATGACTATTGTCAAAGGCAACTGGTAAACAACTAGCTTAAAAAATAGTGGTATAATGAAACTCCCATTTAAAATGAACTTTTACTCACTATTTTAAATTGTGTATAAAGCGTAACTTTACGTACCAGAATAAGTGTGTAAATGCTCGTTTTTAAGAAAGGTCGCAGAAAAATATATTAAAAAACAATCGCAGCAATTATTTTCTTTAATTACGGAGTTATTTTTGTTAAAAAAAATGGCGAAAGCGTTATCCTGAATTGTTTAAAAATCTCCTAAAATGTTGAATAAATCTTCTCTATGTATTATGCATATTTTAGTGTAGATCGTATATTTTTAGCTTGTTACATTTCGTTTTTTAATTTCTTGTAATTACAGAGTTATCTTGGATTTGAAAAAAATGGCGAAAGCGCCATCCTGATTTTTTCAAAAATATTTTATTTAAAAATATATAACTCCTAAAATATTTGATTAATCTTCTCTCTTTTACGCATATTTCAGCGTAAATCGTATTTTTTATGTTTTATGCATATTTTACTGTTTATTTTATATTTTAAGCTTGTTTTGATTGTTGAATATTGATCGAATTGCAAACTGCAAATTGCAAATAGGGAAATAGGGGAAGTACAAAAAAATCTCTCGACTCCCGCTCAGATCGACTTTAGAAAATGCCATGTTGTCTAATCCATTTCTGCCTTCAAGAATCTACCACATTGTTGCCAAATTCACAATATTACCTCGCCTTGTAAAATTTCATATTTACCGTGTTTAACTGAAAATATTAATGTTAATTTTACGGTATCACATCAGATTTAAAATTATCCGGTTTTTATCCGATTTTCGGGTGGGTGAGAAAATTATCCGCCACAGTCTAAAATTATCCGCCAATCGGCAACACTGATTGGAAATAGGTAGTTCCGCGAACATATTTCCTGGAACTAGTTCCATCTAACAAATGAATTCGTTCCATGTTCAATCCAGTTACAATCCGGAACTACCCAAGTCTAGTTCAAATCTCTAATCGAACTGATTAAATGAATCACAAGCCGTGCCATACCATGAGACTGGTTGGGCACGCGTCGCGAGGCGAAGTCTGCCTTTGGCGGTTCCATCTTCCGGACGACGTGTGAACTTTGTGCAATCGCGTTTGACGAATTCGACGGGAGATCACGGTGCTTTACATTTCACGGTACATTTCGGGTTTATCTATTTACGGACTATTGCCGGTCGAACTAATTATAACAAGTATTAGGGAAAAATTAATAAATAAAAATAATACGATCGGAGATTAGGGAATTAAATCATTAGCAAATTCGTAACTTCGTTACAATATATTTTCATTAATAATTACCTCTACGGTATATGCCTTTTTGTGAACTTTATGTTCTGGTAATATTTTTGCTCTGACAAAGCAGACATCATGTTCTCGCTTTAACTGCCCATAATTTATTGCATTATCTTCATAAGCATCCCTCGATGACCTAAAAAATAATAAAATTTATAACATGGACATAATTAAAAACAACAAAATCCCTCTTGAATAGAATGTATTTAAGCATTGAATCATTATTATTACAGCTTCTATCAACTTGTCAAATATGTAAATAAAAATTAAGAAGTGTATCATTTCTTTTAATACAAAAATAATTATTTCTTTACATTAGTTACTTTATACAAAAAAATATGATACTTACTTTTTTGGTTTTACGTTTTTCATCTCCGAACTAAAATATTGTAAATTGTTTATATAAAATGCATTCACCATGTCTACATCTATTCGTGGAAGATTAGTAGAATCTGCTTTATAAAATCCTACATTCATTTTAAATAACTTTGACACTTTACCAAATAAAAAAAATAAGTTTAACATAGAACGTCATACAAATACGACTTAGACATTTACCAAACGAAAAGAGAAGTCAAATGAACGTAACTTGAATGATTAGACTTGGCAACGTGGCAGTGCCGCGCTTTTCCGTGATTGAATATTGTAAAGGGCTGGATCTTAAATCTTTTAAAACTAAAAAAGCATTATTTTAAAATATGCTTGTTTTTAGCAGTAACGGAAATAATTATTAGTAAATATGCTCTTCATTTAATGAGTTTTATATGCCATTATGTTAAAATTCCGACCTGTGAATGTAGCCCATTATATAGAATGGGCCATAATTAATGGGACAAAGAGTAACCAGACATATAAACCAAAATATGAGAATTGGACCAAATATGCCTTAGTAAATTGTTAATAATTTTTTTGACATAGAGGTGTATTACTTTAGGTAAGGAATATGATTTTATTTAATATTTTACATTTTGATATAAGGGTGCCACATGACCGATACCTGATGATGAAATTAGGCCTTTACTTTTTTAACGAAACTTTTTGATAATTTTGACTAGAAAATTTGATATGTAAATATTATTATGTAAATTTGTTATACCTTTTTGAACTCGTTAACTGCAACCGTTTTCGAGAAAAACGCCATTAATAATGGGCCATAAAATAACTGGAGAATCATCATTTTAACATAAAACACATGGACAAAATATGCTTTGCCTTACCGAGATACAGGGTTTTTTTTAATTTTGAAATAAAACACCATGTATCTGTTATTATAGCTCATTTTATCGTAAGTGATTTAAAAAATGTTAAAGTTATCGAGTTCAAACAGGTATAACATATTGACACAACAAAAATGTTTACATCATAATGTCAACTCAAATTATCAGAACGTTTCGTTAAAAAAAGTTCTGGCCTAATTTCGTCATCAGGTATCGCTCATGTGGTGACCCTATAAAATGTAAAATAATAAATAAAATCATATTTCTTACCGAAATACCTTCCTGCCAAATTTGGTAAAAATTTATAAATATTGCCAAAAAATGAATTTTTTTCCACTTTGACACCCTGTATCTCTTTCCACGGCCAGATTTTACTGTGTCATATTGCGTCCAATCCTCATATTTTGGTGCAAATGGTCTGTGGTTACTCTATGTTCCATTTGATATGGTCCCCCCTGTTCAATAGGAAGTTATCGCACGACTCGTCTCGTAACAATAACCTACTCCATAATATTGGTGATCTAAAAAGTACTTTAATAATAAAACTAATTTTATAATAATATTATTTTATACATATAATATTAAAGTTATGTAACGTGTTTACTGGGTTTATACCGTCGTGTATATATAGATATACTTATTCGATGTAAGCAACTGTTTTTCGCCCTTTTCTATGCCTTAAAATCAAAATTTTGCAAAATTATTTCTTAGTGGAAATCTATGTTATGAACAGAATATATTTTCAAAATTTCGAGTCTTTGGGTTAAGTAGATTTTGCTGTGCATTGATATTTTGTCAGTCAGTTAGTCCGCACTTCGCCGCTTATATTATAGATGTAACCAGTTGTAGAAAGAGATAAACACTACATGAGTTGTTAGACAGAGAACGTCGTTTTGGGATTTGAGAAGTTGTCATTTTGGGTTTTAGGTTATATTAACGTGTTGTCATTTTAGGATTATTAGGTTATAAAAATATGTCAATTTTTTAACCTTTTAAATGTAGATTAAGAATTGACGTTTTAAGTGTATTCAAGTAGAATAATTATAATCTGGTTGCATTACCGTGGGAAATCGTCGGTATTCGTTTTAGAACAATGCCAGAAAAAAATAAAAAAAAATGAGGGGGTAATCCCACCCAACTTTCCGAACACTCCTAGTAAAGTAATTGTTTAATCGATTATTTTAGTTTTTCTGCATCAAAATACATTAATAAAATAAGTTTACAAAAATTAAAAAAAAAATTAATTTTTTCTAAAAATTTTTTTTAACTTTTTATAATTTTGTATAATTTCACAAGTATTATTTTAAAATTATGAAATATTTCACACATATTGCACTTTTTGATCCCTTTCGGGTGTACTAGTTACTTTTTGCATTTGTTTTACCATTTTCGATAAAACAAAAGGACAACAAAATTTAATTTTTGTTTTATTTTGGTTATAATAATTACAATGTTAAATTCGAAGAGACTAAATTATTTTTTAAATTTAGAGTTTTATATTACCTATCGAATGGTATAAATCCCATTTTAATATCTTTAATATTTTTAAAGTTATTCAATTTTTTTTTAAACTTATATTAAATTTCAAAAAAAAATGAGGAATTCTACAATTTTTTGAATAAAATTTTGAAAAAAATCACAATTATAGAGTTTTTTACTACAAATTTAAGGGTAATTTTTTAAAATTTTTAATATTAATTTTAACCTTAAAACAAATCAAACCTATTTTTGAATAATTTTAAAATCATTAAATAATTAATATCTCATTCAATTTTATTCAAAATGGGAAACAAACCTTTTTTTTAGGTTTCTTGGATCAAAATGTATTAATAAAGAAAGTTTAAAAAACTAAAAAAAAAAAATTTTTTTGTTAAAAAAATTGAATTGTTTTAACTTTTTTCATTTTTTGCTGTAACTATTACAAATACTATGTTAAAATTATGAAATAATTTACACACATAGTACTTTTGGATCCTTTTCGGATATGCTATTTAATTTTTTCATTTATTTTATACTTATTGATAAAACGAAATTACAAAAAATTTTAAAAAATTTCTTAATTTTGTGTATAATAATTACAATTCTAAATTTTAAGAAACTAAAATACATTTTAAATTTAGAGTTTTATTTTATCTTTAGATTAGTGCAAATCCCAGTTCAATAACTTTAATATTGTAGAAGTTATTCAATTTAGTTTAAAATCATAATATAATTTTAAATGTTTCTTAGCCAATTTTTAAAAAAAATCACAATTTTTGTAATAAAATTTTGAAAAAAATTAAAATAATAAAATTAATTATTACAAATTTAAAGATATTTTTTTAAAATTTTTAATATTAAAATTTAAGTAAAAAATAATAATTTAATAAGGATAAAAATTGCTTAAAAATTAAAATAAAAACTAGCGGCGAAACTATGCGGAACTCGAAAAAAAATTAAAGACAAAATTTGTAGAAAATTTTATATTCTACAATTTTGATTTTTTGTAAATTTTCATAAAAATCCATAATTTTGTCTCAAAATCTAAAAAAAGTCGCAAATGTCTATTTACATTATTTTTCACGCCCTCTAGCGGCGAAACTATGAGGAAATCAAAAAAACGGTAAAAACAAAATGTGTAGAAAATTTTATGTTCTACAACTTTCATATCCTGTAATTTTTCATAAAAATGCATTATTTTGGTTTTTTAAGAAAAATATGAAAAAAAATTACTTTTTGATAAATCTGGCAACAATGGCAAAAGTTTTTGAAAATTTTAATCAGTCGAAATTAAACTATAACGTATAAAAAATATATGTGTAAAACTTTATTGTCATCTTGTTAGGTAATGACGTCATCACTTATAGCAACTGTCACTTCCGGTTGTCCGATTAACTCCAAAATCTATACTGGTCGTCTCCTTGCTACCCTTAATATGTAAATAAAATTTCATCTAAATCGGTTCAGCCGTTTAGACGCTATCGTGTTCACACACACACACACACACACAGACACACACACACACAGACACACACACAGACAGACATCATGCTAAAAATGGTATAAATGGATTCAGGTGACCTCAAAACGTAAAGATCCGTTAAAATCTGGGTATGGTCAAAATATCATGATCGCAATACTTTCCTTCTATACAACTCTGTTGTTCGGAAAGTAAAAAAATAGAATAACAACATTAGTTTTTTACGATAACATATCATTACTTAAAAGTTTTATAAAAATCTATTAAAACAACACCCAGAAAAATACCCATGTATTTTTTTTCATTTTGTTGTGTAAAAAAAATTTTTTCTTTAAACTACAGAATTGTTCGTAATTATATTACAGCTGTGTGTAAAAATTTTCATATGTTTTGTGTACGGGATAATGTGTAATTTTCATAAAAAAGTTGTTCATATTTAATACACAGGAAGTCTGGATTCTTTTTAACCAGAAACTGTGTATATTTATAATATATATTGAGTATGTTTGATACACAATTGTGTAGAAATACAGACGCGCACAAAATGGCGCCTTTCTCTGACAACTTTTCATTAGTCTAGCCATGTTGCCATATTACTTATAAGATATTTTATAGAAAAAATATTTGTAATGAAATGGAATTAATACAATTGCTAAAAACAATTAATATTGCCAATAGGTAGACAATTTTTATTTAACTTGTATATTTGCACATTTGTTGTCGAAAAATCATTAAAACATGCTCCAAAAATCATCTACAAAATAAATTAAAATACACATCACGATTTTTTAGCGCGATGTGGCAACATAACAGCGCTTCGACCATCTCAATGTCTCAGTCATTTGCTTTTGCTGTGTTAGTTTGTTTTGCGCTTTGCTACCCTAGAATAAATTATGAGAAAGTGGAAAAACATTTTACAGATAGAATATGTAAGTAAATACCAAATTTTCATTGTTGATTTATTTATACCCTTTTGTAATCATAATTTAAGAGAATCTAATTGACCACAAGATCTTCGAAAATAGGACATAAATTCACATTAAGAAACTAATCTGATATTAAGGATTAAATTAAATGATCAGGAAGTTAAACTGGAATGAGGTATTTATAAATGGGAACTTTTATCGATTTTTATTAACGACATGTTTTTTTAGGCTGTTTCTCATCAATGTATTTTTTCGGAGGCAGCAACTGTTCAAGTACTATATCTACTAGTCTACGTAACCGATGATGAAATCGAAGTAGAGCTCGGTCCAAGCCAGAAAGCCTATTTGTATATAAAGGCAACAGTGGGATTATTTTGTAAAATTTTACCAATACCTGATATAATCAATGTAAGTACCTATTTACTAAATGAAGTCAAATTTAATGCTATAATTCTAAGTTTTTAATGTAAGTTTGTTAAAATATACTGGGTGTTTCATTGATAAATAGACAAACGGTGACTGAGAATAGGAGAGACACAGATATTTCTATAAACCTATGGTTAATGGGTTTCACGTAATTAATAACAAAGACACACAGTGTTTTGTCGATTTTTCTCATTTCATTCGAAAGTATAGTAATAAACGAACTGCCCAGTATATTATTTTGAACTTTAAGCAGTCATTGTGATTTATGCAACTTACTATGTTTTACACATAAGGCAATTATTTTTGCTCTAATTATTGTAGTAATATTTTAATAAACATTTAATCATGTTTTAATTATAATATTGTTTATTATTTTTGTTATTGTTGTTTTGCATTTTTGTTTTTAATGTTATATTCTCAATTATCTGAAATAAATTATTTTACCCACTTTTTTATTCAAATACACAATCTATAAATTATTTTAACCGCACTTTATTATTCAAATACACAATCTAAATATTTAGATATAAAAGTTGTATTATTTTTGTGAGCACATGGATATTTTTCGTTTTATAAAATAAAAATATTTATGATATTAATTTGGCATTTTATTAATCTTTTTCCAATTTCAGAAAAAATGTGTAACCTCTTCTTGGTATGTAAAAATATTTCTAATATAGTTATGATTTTTATACAAATTATAACACTATTTAACAAATATTCTATAGATTTTCTCTAAACAATATATGTACAAAAAGCATATTTCAAGTTTTAGTGAAACTACACAGCATTGTGTTAAAAGATACTTTTATTAGTTTTACTAACCCTACATAAATATACATAAATGTGTTAAAATATGCACACCCTATTCACATTTATTGCACAAATTATGTAAGTATTATCCCTAATTTGTGTAAAATTTCTACAGTCTAAATTAAATAAAAAAATATACTGTTGGAATATACTACACAATCCTGTGTACAAAAATCATATACTTGTGTACTTTATGTTCAAAAACTTTATTATAATAATAATAACCACAATTGTTGAAACTAATTTCACAAATCTAATAAAATTATTTCTATTTAGCATGTATAAAAAATCAAAAATTTAATGCAAAATAATACAAAACTTTTAAATTAAAAACCAATAAAGTGTAGTACACAATTTGCTAGACATTTTTACACAAATTGATTCCATGCCCATTCCAGAAACAAGTTATATAGATAATGTTTACAATTGTTCATTATAGATGCACACATTTTTAAGTGTGAAAACATTTTCTATATATTTTCAATTCATTAACATTTTGGACTACATCATTATTCCCACGAAATCAGTAAATCTTTACATTAACATTATTATTAGAGTTAAAAAGAAATTTATTAATTCACCTTGTATAAGTATCAAAAAAGAAGTTTAGTTTAATACCGTTAAAAAATAACAGTTTCTTATATGAGCCTACATCAAATCTCACTTTCGTGTTCTAAATCCTACAGTTTCCAATTCTTCCATATCTGGCGAAAATTCATCGTACTACAAATAATCTTAATCTACTTTATGAAAACGTTTAAACTTGTAATATAAAAAGTTTCGGATCAATAGCAAAAAATTTTTAATTCTATATTAATGGGCGGCAGTATATTACTGATATTATTTATACTTATTTTTGTTATTAAAATAATAAAAACCGTCCCTGTATGAAGTGAAAAGAGTAGACCACGACGACATTTGTCATTCAAGATGAGTCCCATCACGATTGCCGACCGGCGACCGACCCAACGAATGTTAAATTTGAATGGCACTCAGAATGGGTGTGGGTGGATGGAAAGTTGAGCAGAATGCATAGATGAGATGGCGTTGTCTCTGCCGTTTTATTATTTAGGCGGTGATAGCTCTCTTGGGGTACACAGAGCAATCCCTTGTTGGTGTTTAAAGTGAAAGAACTAAGTTTTAGAGAGAGGACAGATAGTAGCAGAGGTTGCGGACTCGATTTAACAACAAAGAGAATTAGAGATAGAAAAAATAAAGATTTATTGAGCAAAGTATTAAATTTGGAAGCCACTGGTAAGAATATCGATAAAGAAAAAACTATGTAGTCGTAGAAAATAAAGAAATATCATAAAACGATCATCGATCCCAGATATTATTTGTAATGGTTCTTCTCCTTCTGATATGATGAAAGTTTTTTTTTTACTAAATCGAGATTAGCGTGAATGTCTCAATTTTTTGCAGTGGTCTAGAAACTCAGTTCTTAAAAAAATTTTCAATGTGTAAGAAAACGTAGGGGAATAATGAAATACGTAAGAGAACAATTAGTAATAAAACAAATGTAAAGAAAAATCAAATTCGAATTGCAGTTAAATTTTGAGAATAATTTTTTTATAGTTTGATCAAAATTTTTGATATTTCTGAGAGAAATTTTTAAACTTTTTCTTCGAAATTTTCTGCGATTAAAACTTGTTTGATTGTATCTTCTTAAATTTTTGGTGGATGCACAAAATGATAAACTTAATAAAAGCCGTTAAAAATTTATTGAAAATGTAATTATTTATCAAAATTAGATAAAATAGCAGTCAACAATTTAAAAAATAAAAGAATATGGTATTTCATATACTAAAAAAAACCGAAACTTGCTATAAAATCACAAATTAGATAAAAAAAATTAAGGAATTCAATAATTTTTTACATTTTTGGTGGATGTAAACAATGATAAACAAATCAGTAAAAAAATTATTGGAAATGTTACTATTTATCAAAATTAGATAATACTGTAGCCAAAAATCTAAAAAAATTAAATAATATGGTATTTTATAAAATATAAAAACCCGAAACTTGCTAGAAAATCACAAAGTAGATAGTTAAAAAAATTTAAGTGATTGAATAATTTTTTTATTATTTTTGGTGGGTGTGCCAAAAATGATAAACACGGCTTGATCAATGACATTTTCTGTACTAAAATAGTATAAATTGTTGAAGAAAAATAGTAAAAAACAGGGCAAATAGGGAAATTTTTGAAAATAAGAAAAAAACAGTAAAAAATTATAGAAATTGGAAACTTTTGAAAAAATAGAAAAAAGTTATGGAAAAATTGGGTAAAATGAGAAAAAATAGGAAAGAAATATGAAAAATAGGAAAATAGGAGAATAAATACAGAAAAATACGAAAAATAGTTAAAAATAGGGAAACAATAGGGAAAATGACAAAAAGTGAGGAAAATAAGACAAAATAGAGAAAAATAACTAGAAATAAGGATAAATACTAAAAAACAAGGATAAATAAAGAAAATAGGAAAACTAATGGAAAACAGGAAAAAATAGGAAATAGGAAAAATACAAAAAAAATTAAGAAAATGGTGAAAAAAAGTGAAAAAAAAGAAAAATAAGTTCAAATAAGGACAAATAGAAAAAAGTAAGAAATAATAAAGAAAATTGGAAAAACTAACAGGAAAAAATAGAAAGATATAGAAAAAATAATAAAAAATATATAGTGAAAATAGTGAAAAATAGGGGAAAGTATAGAAATAAACCGGGAAAACTATAAACAAAACGGGCAAATTATGATAAAACAGTGACAAAATATAGCAAAATAGGGCAAAATACCGAAAAGTAGGGAAATATGGAAAAAATAGTGAGAAATAGGGAAAAAAAGGAGAAATAGTAAAAAATTGAGAAAAATAAGAAAAAACAGAAAAAAAAACAAGTAGGAATGTTATTCTAGCATGTAACGCACTAAAAACACTTTATTGACATACCAGAATATGAAGTCAGATTTTAAATATCTTGATGTAACACACACAAACATACATACAAAATTATAGATTCCAATACTTAACTAGTATACGTAGTTTGTGAATATGGAAAAATAGGGAAATTAGAAAATAAATAAGAAAACATATGGAAAAAAGTGAAAAATAGAAGAAATGTGTCTCACCCCAGAACTTTTCCGGCTCGACTGTAGAGAATATGTTATTTATTATTATATCTTTAATTACAAAATACTAAGAATTACATTAATTTATGGAACACAATAAAAATAGCGAGTCGATTGTGAACACGTCTACCAAATTGATATATTAATGTTGATAATGACATAAGCTGCGCATGCGCACGTTGTATATCACTCTGCTACAATTATGATATCCCAAAATAATGTCAAAACTATTGGGAATTCGGGAAAAATTTTCATACAATACTTGTAGGGATTTTTATGATTTACAACTTTGCACTAAAACATTTTGCACTAAAGAGTATAATTTACCTCCAATTTTAAGAAAATTGAAAATCCTAAATGTGTATTTTTCTCGCCATATAGCGGCGAAACTATACGGAATTCGATAAAAAGTTAAACACACAAGTTAAAGAAAATTTGATGCTTTGCAACTTTGGACCAGAAAATTTTGCATTAAAAAGCATTGTTTGTCCTCAAAATCAAGAAAAACTAGAAAAAACCTACATGCACATTTTTTACGCGACCTCTCATGGGGCAACTGATGGAAATTCTAAAAAAAAGTTTTAGATAAAAGTTGTATAGAATTTTATGCTCTAAAACTTTGTACTACAACATTTTGCACTAAAGTGTATTGTTTGTCCTTAAAATTTAAAAAAGTAAAAAATTGTTACATGTGTATTTAATAAATGTCTGTCCTACTGTACCAATTTGAACCAAAAACCTATGGTCGCATTATTTTCCCTTTGATCGGTCTGGGAAAGTAATAGAAAGAAAGAGGAAAAAATGGGGACAAAATAGAGAAAATGCTGGAAAAATATTTGAAAAAATAAAAAAATTTAAAAGAAAAAAAAATAAAATAGGAAAATTAGAGGTAAATATAGAAAAATTAGGAAAAATATTAACAATAGAAAAAAGATTAATAAGAATAAGCATAAATAGGGAGAAACAGGAAAACAGAATGAAAACCAGGAAAAATAGGTAGAAACGGGAAAAAACAAGCAAAGCTCGGTCGTTCAGGAAATATGGACACTCCGTAGCAAAGCATGGGTATTCAGTTATCTATAATTATCTGTCAGTGTCAAATGCTGTTAATTTCATTTAATTCAAAATTCATGTACAGGGAGATATTATTTCATTGATAATTTACATTTATATTAATTTTATTTTATTTAACTTGATTACTCAATTTTATAAAAATTGTCAATTGTAAAATTTTATTATTGAGTAAGCACTTTTACTTTCCCGGTCCCATCAAAGGGAAAGTATAGTGATCGAGCAAAAAGAAAATTCGAGATATCGATGGAAATCTCCAATTTGAGGTTCCTCAAGAAGATTAAAACCATTTCCAGAGTATGGTCTGTCTGTGTGTCTGTGTGTAATCTTAAACGATAACTGCCGAACCGTTATACCAATCAAGCGTATATTTGGTATGAAGGGTCGGTGTATGCCTGGAATGCGACCATTAGTTTTTGGTTTAAATTGGTATAGTAGAATGTCCTCTAGACCGACATTGATTGAAGACACAGGAAAGATTTTTTGTCATTTTTTTAATTTTAAGGACAAACAATACCCTTTGGTGCAAAATGTTTTAGTTTAAAGTTTTAGAGCATAAAATTGTCTACAATTTTTGTATCAAACTTTTTCCAGAATTTCCAATAATTGCGCCACTAGAGGGCGCGCAAAAAATATTCATGTAGGTTTTACGTAATTTTTCCAAATTTTGAGTTCAAACAATGCACCTTAGTGTAAAATTTTCTAATGCAAAGTTATGGAGCACCAAATTTCCTTTAACTCTTATATTTAACTTTTTTTCTGGTTCCCCATAGTTTCGCCGCTAGAGGACGGAAAATATACATTTTAAGCTTTTTCCATTTTTTTTTATTTTGAAGGCAAATAATGGGCTTTAGTGCAAAATATTCTTGTGCAAATATGTAGAGCATAAAATTCCCTACAACTTTTGGATCGAACTTTTTTCCGAATTCCCAACAGTTTTCACCCATTGCTATTTAAAATTTGTTCCATAAATTAATGGAATGTTTACTGTCAGTAGATGGAACGTCCTTTAACTTTAAAGGTTCTATAAGTAAAGGCAATGACGTTTAGAATAGAACTTTACAAGTTGATTTCTTATACAATTGTCACAATCTAAACGTCATTATCATTAGTTACAGAACCGTTAAAGTTAAAGAACGTTCTATTTACTGACAGTAAGTCTTTTGTAATTAACATAATCCTATTCTCTATATCCAAGCCCGGAAAGTTCTGGGTGGTACACAGCCGATTTTTTCAATTCTTTTAGATCGATAAACTTGTCCCGAGAAAATTTTGTTAGATTCGTACTCTTTGATCATAAATCGTGTCTTTTCTCGGCCCGCAACCGTCATGAAAATAACTTATAAATAAATATGACAGGTACAACAATAACCGTAATGTATACGGATACCCGGATACCGTCTCTTTGTGTTTTCGCTGTTCTACCCATACATTTATACACCAGATAAATCATGTTCAAGATTCGATACACACATCTTTATCATAAATTTGTAACGCCGTACCAGAAAACCGCATTTTATATAAAACTCGAATATACGTATCCAAATATTGTTCTTAAGAAGTGAATAGTTTAAATAGTAAAAGTTGTTACAAATAGGGAGTTTCTGTTTTATTCGCTATTTGTTATATAGTATATATTATTGATTTTAGAGTGATTTGGGAAAAACAACGCTAATTGACTGTAGGCCGAATGAGGCACACGTGGATTCTGTAAGATGAGATCGCGGGACAGAAAGTAGTTCAACGTCGCGAGCATAGAGAATTTCTATATCTAGTATAAAAGATCTTGCATCTACCTTGTCCTGGCGAATAATCTTCAACTCGTAGACATGGTGAAGGAGGTCGTAGCCACTATTTTTCACACATTTTATTTTACTGGAGTTTAATTATTTTCGTTGATTGAAACACGAGATAAATACTAATTAATTTTATTGGCGAGAGATGTCGATATGCATGACCATAAGTTAGTCCAAATTAAGAAAGAAACAATTAAGAGAGAATTATTTTACAATTTATTGAAAACTGAAGTTAATTAGTGGTTAAAGAGCAACAGCTACCCATTTCCATATCAAGCGGACTCTCATTAATATCTAGGCGCGTAAAAAACTAATATTTGCTTGAACATCCTGGTAACCGTAAAACTCGAATTTCAGTTAAGAAACTTACTCTGAATATTAATATCTAATACAACTGTTTATTGGAAGAAGAACCGATCCCATACGAAGTTGGAAATCAACTAACTCAAATTTGGAAATAATTTTCAAAGTAACAAACGAAATTAGTGTCACACATCGAAAGGCTTCCGGATTTGTTCGACCCCCTTAAGTATCCCGGTATCACCCTTAGTCTTACTGGAATCTAGAAAATCAGAAATGAGAGCATTTTACTAAGCGAACTAAGAAGGGCGTATCCCTTTTTATTACAAATTTGATTTTCAGTAAGTGCTGCCATCTGGTCAAATTTGAAAGAGTTTCCTTGAAGTTAATTATGCGATATATCAGCGACTGGCTATGTAATTAGAATCTGCGCCATTTAATATTAAGTCTGGTCTCTCAAGACAGGTAAAGGTCGGGTTACAAATCATGAACTTTGGACTTTAGAGGGATGGAAAAACCCGCCAAAAAACCATCATCCAAGTTCTTATCTAATAACATAATTATTTGACTAAACTAAATACGTTATTTTATATTTTTAAACGGGTAATTTAATTTCGTGTCAGAGGGTTTTTTGTACTACATATGTTGTGAGCCCGTTGGCTTTTTCTTTGCAGGCCCTTCAGAGAAGAACAGCATTTGTCCTATTGATCCTATTGATTTATATATCCTGGTAATATTTTAAAGTAAATATTTACAATGTATTGAATTCTAACGAACTAGTCTATTTTTCTGAAGTGCTGAAGGTACTAAAACTAAACTTTTTCCCCACACTCTACCTGCGTTTCGTTAACTAATGTTAGTATCATGAGTAGTTGATGATAAACTAACGAATAATAGATTTAAATTTTACAACTACACTGAGTCCGTCCCTTTTTACTTTCCCGAACCCATCAAAGGGAAAGTACAGTGAACAAGCAAGAAAAAATCGAGATATCGATGAAAATATCCATTTTGAGGTCCCCGAAGAAGATTGAAACCATTTCCAGAGTACGGTCTGTCTATGTATCTGTGTGTCTGTGTGCAATTTCCCACGATAACTATCGAACCGTTTAACCAATCAAGCTGAAATTTGGAATGGAATGAATGGTTATTGTGTGCCTTGAAAGCGACCATTAGTTTTTGGTTTAAAAATGGTACAGCAGAAGCTCCTCAAGACCGACATTGATTGAATACACATGTAATAATTTTCGACTTTTTTTAAATTTTAAGGACACAGAATACACTTTATTGCAAAATGTTGAGGTACAAAGTTTTAGAGCATTCAATTCCCTACAACTTTTGTCTCAAAGTTTTTCCTGAATTTCCAATAATTGCGCCACTAGAGGGTGCGTGAAAAATGTTCATGTAGGTTTTCCCTAGTTTTTCTTGATTTTGAATACAAACAATGCATTTTAGTGCAAAATGTTCTAATATAAAGTTGTAAAACATCAAATTTTCTTTAACTTTTGTGTTTGACTTTTTTTCGAATTCCTCATAGTTTCGCCGCTAGAAAAATACACATTAACGATTTTCACTTTTTTTTTAATTTTGAATATAAATTATGCACTTTAGTGCAAAATGTTTCAGTGCAAAGTTGTACAGCATAAAATTCCTTACAACTTATGTATCAAAATTTTTCCAGAATTCCCAATTGTTTTAACACATGATTTTAGGAGATCATAATAGGGAGTTTTCAAGGTAACTAATATATCTTATTATTAGTTATTGTTTTCATTGCAAACGAATTGGCATAACGTGTTTAAGTGCTTCTTTGTAAAACAATTATTTTTTCGTCAAAATGTTTGAAGATAATGTTAATAAAAGATATGGGTCATGGTCGATTACCCAAGTCAAGGATGAATTACGAAGAAGAAATGCGAAAATTCATGGGAAAAGAGCTGATCTTGTTGGAAGGTAATTAAACTGCCACGTTAATAATTTACTTGGGTGCTTTTGTTCATATTATCGTCTTGCTGTAATTTGCGAATCATTCATACTCTAAATAACTTCGCTGACTTGCAGAGTCAGTAATAAAAAAATACTTGGGATTCTGTTTACATAATTTTCATATTTTTATTTTAGTTTGGAGGCCTATGACAACCTGCATCATACACCTACAGTGTCTGTGGACGTTGTCGATTGTTGTTGCGAAATAAGTACTTTTTGGCCTGATTTTGTTGACACACTGAATTCAAAATGGACCGTGTTTGGCTATGCTGCCCTTATCGGGCAACTGCCGAAGTACAAACCTCCTATTGGAGCTGTGTGACATACAATTTGCGCATGCGCAGCTTTTCATAATCAACATTGAAATATCAATTCCGTAGACTGATTCACCATCGGCTCGGTATTTTTAATGTCTTGCATAAATTATTGTAATGCTTAGTATTTTGTAATTAAAATAATCCTATTCTCTACAGTCGAGCCGGGAAAGTCCTGGGGTGACAGCCGATTTTTTTACCAATATTTATATTTATTTTTATTAAAAATGATGGACAAAATAATATTATTTTTCCTATGCAACAAATTTAAATTTTAGCTTTTATTTGTCGATGGCAAATTACAGTATGTCTAAAATTTTCTACTCTAATATATTCATTTTTTTTATCGCAAGCAGCTTTTGTTACTCTTTTTATATATATAATGGACCCCTTCTAAAAGTGAATTTCCCTGCATTTTTCCTCGAATCCATTTCTCTACTTGACTTGAAGTTTTGAGCAATGTTTTGAGTATATAGCACTGCCTAGACATGTCAAGAACAGATTACCCCTTGGACAAAGATCCGGAATTCGTGGCTGCAATCAATTTTGCAAAAAAAACATACCCCTGATATATACAATCAAGCCGTGTAATCTATCAACGTTGAAATGCGACTTAAGAAAATGTCTAGAGAGGAGGAGCCGAGTGCCCACTTAACGTTTTATGGTCCACTAACCAGATTCTAATCCCTTCTGTTTTACATTATCCATTACAATTAATTAGAAATATGATCAATAATGAAAGTTTAACAAATTAGCATTATTATACAATTTAAAAATATTGTTATTAAAATACAGGGTGGCTACTTTTTAATAGGGACAGTATTGCTATCTCGTAAACGGTAGAAAGACGATTAAATGGGGAAAAATGTGCGAAATATAAAAATAGACAAAACGATTTTTTGAAATCTAAAATATTCCTATTGGTTCCGAAGTTAAACGACAAAATCCGAATTTGTCAAAAATCGTTTTTTTGCCAAAGCTCTGTTATTATACAAAATTTGGGATAACTTTATGAAAAGTTTTTGTTGTATTCTAACATCGTTATAAACTGCCATAGTTAAATTTAAAATCTGACGTTTTGTTTTTTCGGGGCCACCATCAACTTTATCTTTTTAAATACGGACCTGTATATTTTATTTAATAGAACTAAAGTTTTGTTTATTTTTATATTTCACACATTTTTCCCCATTTAACCGTCTTTCTAGCGTCTACCGTTTACGAGATAGCAATACTGTCCCTATTAAAAAGTAGCCACCCTGTATACTGTATATATGTTGAAATAAATTAAATTTAATGCTCTACAACTTTGTACTTGATAATCTTATACTAAAATGCATTGTATGTTTTCAAAATCTGGAATTCTGGAAAAGCTACATGCACATTATTTCGCGCCCTCTAGCGACGAAATTGTTGGGGACTGTGGAAAAGATTTAAGATAAAAATTGTAGGGAATTTGATGTTCTACAACTTTGGACTAAAACATTTTGTACTTAAGTGCATTTTTTGTTCTAAAAATCTGGAAAAAGTCGGAAATACTTACAAAATTATAATAAAAACTAGCGGCAAAACTAAGAGAAACTCGAAAAAGAAAGTAAAGACAAAATTTGCAGAAAAATTTATGTTCTACAATTTTAATTTTTTGTAAATTTTCATAAAAATCCATAATTTTGTCTCAAAATCTAAAAAAAGTCGCAAATGTCTATATAAATTTTTTCACGCCCTCTAGCGGCGAAAAAATGAGGAATTCAAAAAAACCGTAATGACAAAATGTGTAGAAAAAATTCAATGTTCTACAACTTTCATATCCTGTAATTTTTCATAAAAATGTATTATTTTAGTGATTTAAAAAAAAATTAAAAAAAATTACTTTTTGATAAATCCGGCAACAATGGCCAAAGTTTTTGAAAATTTTAATCATTTAGAATTAAATTATAACGTATAAAAAATATATATGTAAAACTTTATTGCCATCTTGTTTAGTAATGACGTCATCACTTATAGCAACTGTCACTTCCGGTTGTCCGATTAACACCAAAATCTGTACATGTCGTCAGTTTGCTACCAAATTTCAGCTCAATGGGATCAATATTTTGTCAGATATTTGTTAAATTTTCAAATTTTGACATTTTTCTTATTTTTAACAGGTGACAGTTGGAGAAATAATTTCGACTGTTCTGAATAGATATTTTCAAGGTCTTTTAAATGACATGTTGCAAGTCAAATTCCGTGACATATTGCATCTCTCCTGTTTTGATAGTGACACTTCCGTTTGACAGATGTCATACAAAAACTAATCCGTTCTTCTGACGAGTAACCCAAACCCATATACCAAACTTCAGCTCAATGGGATCAATACCTTATCAGGTATTTAATGTTAAAATTGAAAATTTTGACATTTTTTATTTTTGGCAGGTGACAGTTGAAGAAATAATTTTGACTGCTATGAATAGAGTTTTAAGGGCTTTTAAATGACGTAATCAAGCAAAAAACGGTTAGCCAACTTAGAAAACGAAATAATAGTCATTATTTTGAAATGTTTGAATGGATGCAAGCTTTTAAATTTATTATAAAACCTTATATCCACTTTGGTAAGTTGTGTTAACGAATTCTTGAGGATGGGACAATAAGATCTTCCAGATATTTTATATTGTAATGATGTATATCAGAATGTAAAAATAGGTAAGAAGCCTGTTTATGTCTAGTTAACAGAACTTCATAAATATTGATATGGTTTTTTTATATGTGTAGTTTTAGTTCTGTTTTATATGTTTTGTAGTTGACGGGAATTGAAAGGTTGGAAATGATTGTCAAATGTAAGCATGACAGTGGAAAAAAGGTTATGATATGAACATTAAGTTGCGCATGGATGTGGATTTGCTAAGTGTTTTTTGTGTCGGATGTTTTTTTTTAATTTTATAATGTGCTCTTTTATTATATTGATACAATTGTGGTACAAATTAAAAAAAATATTTGAATTTCATTAAATTAAAAAAAAATCTAGAGAGATAAAAAACAAAAAGGTTGAAAAAAAAGATAGTAAACAAATAGGTTGTCAAAAGATTTTTTAAGAATTGTTATTATTATAATTTTTAAAAAAATGTATATGGAATGGTTTTTTTTATGAGTAGATGGAATAAAAATTAAAAAAACATAAAAAGAAATATTCAAAAAAAAACAGTTATAGTTTAATTCATCTAAAGAAGAAATTATAATATAAATTAAAAATTATAAAGAGGAATTTTCAAGAATATGCCGCAATAATGAGAAATTTGGAAATAATATAGCAGACTAAAATCAGAAAAGGAGTGTGTGGCCATTGTATAAAGATTTAAGAGACAAATAGACAAAGCTGGTTAGAAGGAAAAGTGTTGCAAGGTTTGAAGTTGGATTTGTTGGAGGGGTGAAGACAAAGTAGACAGGATATAGAATAGAAAAGAAAAAAAAAGGAGAACTAATAACAGGAATTTGGTTTAAGGCGCTCAAAATTATATTTTGTTTTGTTTTTTTTTTGGTTTATTTACTATAAAGTAGAATAATTTAAACTTTAAAAATATCTATTATAAAAGTACCTAATTATTCACAAAACATAGAAACAGCAATTTCTTTAAAATTTTGATATAAGCCTACTTGATTATATTTCACTTTTATAAAAAAAAATAACCTTAGCCCCAAGCCAATTAAAAAAAACATTTTAAATAATTTTTATACATTTTTTAAGTTAATAACTTTTCAATTTTAAACCTAAAATTAATTTTGAATTACAAACTATTAATAAATTTAAGAATCGGGTAACAAGATGTATGCAACACACAATACCCAAACGTCTTATGTGTTGCATACATTCGTTTACACTGAAGTTGTTTCATAATTCATATGGACAGTTATAACCTTAAAATAATATTTCAAAACATTTTAGTTATTAGGTGGTCGTAGGAAAATAACAAGCAACTATTAGATCAGTTTTAAATCCGAATCCATATCATTGAGGGTCAAAAACTGTCTCCTTCCCGTTAAATAAGATTCAATTAGATCTAGGATATTTCCTCTAAAACCGTTATATTCTAATTTTATTAAAAGCGTTTGAATAATAACACAGTCAAGTCACACATAATCGCATATATAGACTGACTATTATCAAGACCTTCAACTGATAGTGCTTTAATTGTGTATGACTTTTTGCGAAACCTTATTGAGAGCTAGTAATAATTTTGTTTTTATCTAAATAAAGCTCTTCTTTCATCAAAATTTCAAAAATTTTTGATATAATCGGCATAATAGCAATAGGCCTAAAATTATCAGAAATATCTGGATCTCCATTTTTAAACGTTGGAATAATTGTTAAAATCAGTCATTGTGCCAGTTACCGTCTATAATACACCTATTAAATGGTACCATAAGTGGTTGAATGAGAATGTCCACTCCAGTCTTAAACATTCGACTACCTAAACCGTAGTAATCTAAACTGGGTGAATTTTGCAGTTTTAGTACAGTCTCTTTTATATCCGATACGATTAAAGGTTTCATAGAGTATGAAGTAGGTTGAAAATAATTTTGGAAAGGGTGGTTATTTAAACAATTTTCCAGCTTTTAATGAAGACGGAGGTATGAAAGAATATAGTTAATTAACAATAGGCTAGCTTTTAAACGGGATTTTCTTTCTTCAAGTGTTGAAATGATACCATTTTTTTTAAAATTTTTAAATCAATATTTAGTGCTGTAAAAAAATACTTTAGATGCGGCGTACTAATCCCGAAACGGCCGCGCGGAGCCCTATTTTCAGCAACAAATTAAAATTATTAATACTAGAGATAGAGATCCGGAAGTTGGGAGTCTTTCAGAGGAAATTTCCTCCTCTTTAAGGACCTTGATTAAACAACAAATTGGCTTTTTTTTTCTTTTCTTGTTAATAACAATTACAATTTTTATTTGCAGAAAAAAATAGACATGACACAATTTTCAGAATTGCAATCCACGTCGAGTGAGCCATCGCTCATATTTTTTCGTATCCTTCTAACTATTTTTCGCAGAAAACTCACTTCTTGAGTAGGCTATAAACATAAGTGTATCAAATACTTTGAGTAAATCCTGGATGCAAAAATTAGCAGCAGGCTATTCCCACATTTTTACTATTTATAATCGTTATTTATGGTTTAAATTTTTAAAACTATCAAAATATTTCGTAAAAATCACTTATCACTCTTGTAGATTTTCTATTCACTTTTAATTTCTAACACTCAATTTTAGACAATAATTGCTCTACCTTTTGCTGTGTTTTTTTTTAATAAGAGTTTGCGTACACACACTTTACGATGGATTATCGATCGCATTTTGCTTTTTCAAGCAACATTATTCGTGTTTTCTAAGTCTAATTTCTTAGTCTAAGTAACAACTAATAATAGATAAAGCGTTTAGATTGGTCTTTGAATATAAATAGTGACATTTGAAGTTGGACATTTCTAGAATGTGAAGCAGTTTTTTTTGATTGGTTAGATCTGGTTATGAATGTTATAATACAAAGCGATTGTCGTAACTTAGAAAAAATATCATCCAGTGCCGGAGATAATTTTAATAAGTATATAAATAATAAATGTATACTGTCAGTAGATAGAACGTCCTTTAACTTTAACGGATCTGTAACTAACGACAATGACGTTTAGATTGTGACAATTGTACAAGAAATCAACATGTAAAGTTTTATTCTGAACGTTATCGCCTTTAGTTACTGAATCTTTAAAGTTAAAGGACGTTCTATCTACTGACAGTTAATCTTTTATAAAAATCTACAATGTGGCGGACGATATTTTCAAAATAAAAATCAAAACTTGTTAAGTATCTGGATATAAATAGTTCGTTAATAAACGAACATTCTGTATATGAATTAAATAAATTAAGAACAAGATTTTGACTAATATAAATATTTTTAAGGATAAAGGATTAGAAGTATTGGTATATCCTTATTACATATTTTCGTAGAATTTGTTTTTTGTATTTTTGTTTGTTACGATTTTAGCCCTTTGTACTGATGTTAAAAAAATTTAAAAAATCGGTTGGATCGCCCCAAAACTTTCCCGACGATTATCCACGAAAACTTTATCAGATATTTAATGTTAAAGTTTCAACTTTTGACATTTTTTAATTTTTGACAGGTGACAGTTGGTGACTGTTCTGAATAGAGTTTTTCAAGGGCTTTCAAACGATCTATTGCATGTCCAATTCCGTGACATCTTGCATCTGTCATTTTTTGATAGTGATACTTCCGTTTGACAGATATCGTACAAAAACTGATTGATTCTTTCGACAGATAGCCCAAACCCATATAGCAAAATTCAGCTCAATCGGATTAATACTTCTTCAGATATTTAATGCTGAAGTTTCAAATTTTGACATTTTTTTATTTTTGACAGGTGACAGTTGAAGAAATAATTTTAACTGTTCTGAATAGAGTTTTTCTAGGGCTTTCAAATAACATATAGCATGTCCAATTCCGTGACATATTGCATCTGTCATTTTTGACAGTGTTACTTCCGTTTGACAGATGTCGAACAAAAACTAATGGGTCATTCCGACGGGTAACCCAAATTCCTACAGCAAATTTCAGCTCAATCGGATTAAACGTGTGGCCTCTATCGTGGAAGAACACACACACACACACGCACACACGCACACACGCACACACGCACACACACACACACGCACACACGCACACACGCACACACGCACACACGCACGCACGCACGCACGCACACACGCACACACGCACACACGCACACACGCACACACGCACACACGCACACACGCACACACGCACACACACACGCACACACGCACACACGCACACACGCACACACGCACACACGAACACACGCACACACGCACAGACACAGACACAGACACAGACACAGACACAGACACACACACACACACGAAAATGGATATTTCTGTTTTTATCTCGAATTTTTTTTTAGCGCGTTCACAATAGAAGGGAAAGCCTTCTAGGAGGTGGGTCGGGAAAGTAAAAATTAAAAACTTTGTTCGTTATGGTGTCTAGATATGCTTGTGAATTTTAAATACAAGATGGCGGCAGATTTATGATTATTGACCGATTTTATTCCAAATTAGTATTAGTATTAGAAAATTCATAAAATCTAGATGGCGACTACAAGGTGGTGGATGATATTTATGATTATGGATCGATTCCATTCAAAATTGATATGTGGCAGTTTTTGATGTCCGAGATTATAAATTTTTTGGCAAAACTAATAAATTCATGATGGCGATTCCAAGATGGCGAACGATATTTATGATTATTTACAGATTCTATTCAAAACTAGTATGTGGGTGTTTTAAGGGTAAGATATTATAAATTTTTTGTCAAAATTAATAAATTCAAGATGGCGGACGAGATATTTAGGCGAGAACAAGCACCTCATCTGGACGCTGTTCAGTGTATTTAGCATGATATAGTGTAGAATTTTATACGGGACGATATATATTGGGAAATCGCATACTAGGAAGGTACAGGGTGGTTCAGAGAAATGGTAAAAAAAATTGAAACTGATAGTGTGAGTTTTAGTGAGACCTTATGGTATCCGAATTATAAAAAAGTAAAAAAAAATGTTTTTATGTTAAATAAATAATTGAAATTGAAAGTAGAAACTCTATGATATTAAATTTTCTCTTTGGGTATTAAAATTTATTTTGATAACGGCGATTTGTACGACTCATCACGTTGTCGTGGGTCGTGGCGTTCACCTTTCCACGAAATCGGCGACTAGAGACACGGAGGATCGACTTCCGAACAAGGAATATCCGCAAGAGACCTTGTTAGGGTTCCCAACGGACAATTCCCGATGAGCTCTACATCCCCAGACCCGTTCCTCCTTATATCCAAAGTAACGTTGGTCAGAGGCGAAGAAAAAGAAAATCGCGTTTCCAAAATAAAAAAAAAATAGTTTTAGTCAATACATTAAACATTAATACACGTTTACATAGATAAAAAACGCTGACTATAGTAATTTTTGGAATAATAATCTTTTGTTTTTAGAGTAAATAAAATAAGAAATAGTTACGTAAGTTGACCTTGAAACTATTATAAATAAGGATATTTATTATTTATGAATTTTTGCCATATCAATAAGATAAGAAGATTAATAATTTTGAAAGATAATACATTCTTTGTTCTAAAATATTAACATGTGATAATTTTTTATAGTGCTCATACTATTATCAACTAATTATATACACTAGTGGTCGCCAAGTGGTCAAAATTCGAACGTTATTCATTAGAATTTAAAATTTATATCCATACTTATCTTTCGCTACTTTTCCTTTTTTTTACTACATGTTTTTTTTTATTTTTGTTTCTCATTTTTCCCATTTTTGCCTATATTTCCCTATTTTATTATCTTTGTCCATTTTCCCATTTTTTTCGTATTTTTCTCTATTTGTCCTATTTTTTCCTTTTTTCCTGTTTTTACTTTCCGAACAACAGAGTTGTATAGAAGGAAAGTATTGCAATCATGATATTTTGGCCATACCCAGATTTTAACGAATCTTTACGTTTTCAGGTCACCTTAATCCATTTATATCATTTTTAGCATGATGTCTGTCTCTGTGTGTGTGTGTCTGTGTGCGTGTGAACACGATAGGGTCTAAACGGCTGAACCGATTTAAAAAAAAAATTATATACATATTTAGGGTAGCAAGGAGACGACCTGTATAGATTTGGTGTTAATCGGATAACCGGAAGTGACAGTTACTATAAGTGATGACGTCATTACTAAACAAGATGGCAATAAAGCTTTACACATATATTTTTTATACGTTATAGTTTAATTTCGAATGATTAAAATTTTTAAAAACTTTTGCCATTGTTGCCAGATTTATCAAAAAGTATTTTTTTTCATATTTTTCTTAAATAACCAAAATAATGCATTTTTATGAAAAATTACAGGATATGAAAGTTGTAGAACATAAAATTTTCTACACATTTTATCATTACCGTTTTTTTGAATTCCTTATAGTTTCGCCGCCAGAGGGGGTGAAAAAAATTTATATAGACATTTGCGACTTTTTTAGATTTTGAGACAAAATTATGGATTTTTGTGAAAAATCACATATAATCAAAATTGTAGAACATAAAATTTTCTACAAATTTTTATTTTAATTTTTAAGCAATTTTTATCTTTATTAAATTATTATTTTTTAGTTAAATTTTAATATTAAAAATTTAAAAAAACATCTTTAAATTTGTAATAATTAATTTTATAATTATAATTTTTTTCAAAATTTTATTATAAAAATTGTGATTTTTTTAAAAATTGGCTAAGAAAACTTTAAAATTATATGAATATTTTAAACTAAATTGAATAACTTCTGAGATATTAAAATTATTGAAATGGGATTTTCACCATTCGAAAGTTACTATAAAACTTTAAATTAAAAATGAATTTTAGTTTCTTAAAATTTAGAATTGTAATTATTATAGCCAAAATAAAGAATACTTTTATATTTTTTTGTAATTTCGTTTTATCAATAAATATAAAGTAAATAAAAAAAGTAAATAGCATATTCGAAAAGGATCCAAAAGTACTATGTGTGTAAATTATTTCATATTTTTAATACAGTATTTGTAAAAGTTATAGCAGAAAATGTAAAAACTTAAAATAATTCAATGGATACCCATGAATTTTTGACAAAAAATTTGTTTTTTTTTAGTTTTCTATAACTTTAATATTTTAGAAGTTATTCAATTTAGTTTAAAATCGTAATATAATTTTAAATGTTTCTTGGCCAATTTTTAAAAAATTCCACAATTTTTATAATAAAATTTTGAAAAAAATTATTATTATAAAATTAATTATTACAAATTTAAAGATATATTTTAAAATACACACACTAACACACACACACACAGACATCATCGCGAAAATATTAAAATCGTATTCTAGGGACCCTAAAACGTGTTTATTCATTGAAAACTCACTACCCAATTTTTAGCATGATTCCTATACCTCTCTTATCTGAAGGGCGAGAGGTAAAAATAAAAAAAAATACCATTAAATTTGTAGTAAAAAACTATACTTGTGATTTTTTTTTAAATTTTATTCAAAAAACTGTAAATTCATAATATTTTTTTTGAAATTTAATTTAAGTTTAACAAAAATTGAATAACTTTAAAAATATTAAATAGATTAAAATGGGATTTATACCATTCGATAGGTAATATAAAATTCTAAATTTAGAAACTATTTTAGTCTCTTCAAATTTAACGTTGTAATTATTATAACCAAAATAAAAAAAAATAAATTTTTTTGTCCTTTTGTGTTATCGAAAATGGTAAATCTGAAGGGGATCAAAAAGTACATTATGTGTGAAATATTTCATAATTTTTCAAAATAATACTAGAAATTATACAAAAAAAGTTAAAAAAAAAATTAACAAAAAATTAGGTTGTTTTTAATTTTTGTGAACTAATTTTATTAATATATTTTGATGCAGACAAATTAAAATAATCCATTAAACAATTTACTAGGAGTTTTCGGAAAGTTGGGTGGGAATACCCCTCATTTTTTTTACGTTTTTCTATTTTTAATTTTTTTAAATTTTTTCTAATTTTCCCCATTTTTCTCTATTATTTCCAATTTTTTTTCTTTTTTTTTCTTTTTCCTATTTTTCATATTCTTTTCTATTTTTTCCCATTTACTATTGTGAACCTTTTTCCCTGTTATTCCTATTTTCTTACTTTTCCTGTTTTTACTATATTTTTTTGTTTTCCTCTTTTTCCTATTATTTCATATTTTTTCTTGTATTTGCTATTTTCACCAATTTTTCTATTTCTGACTATCAAACAGTTTTAATTTTAATTTCAGCCATTTAGCCCATTCGCCTATCATAACTATAATTAAAAATAATCCAATGTTTGATATTATATATTAATTTTGGCTGTCTGTACTCCTGTATATAAACTTTAAATATGTAAAATTTCAAACTCCTCCATTCGAACACTACACTCAACAAGGGCCCTGAAATTTTCTCTTTGCGTATTAATATATAAATTATTTGGTTTCCCATTTGCAAACAATTTTGAATACGTCACTGTTGGAATCTAAAGACAATGGTTAACACAGGGCTTTAATAAAGGTTTGTGAGATATCGGAAGGTTTGCAAACAATGATAAGCAGCAGAAGTTGTATAGGATCCCATTGTTGGTAACGGTTTGTGTGTAATCCATATTAGAATTTAAGATTTAGGATACAAGATAAGAAATCAACCAATAGGTCATTCATTTGTTTCGAATGTAAATGTATATTTCACATACAATGCGTTTTAAAAAGTTTGTACCATATGGGAAATTTTTTATTAGAACATTTTATTCCAGATAAAAAATTGATGTATTGTAGAGTTATCAAAATTCTATATGTATATGAATTTTGATCAGGAGTAAACTACACTTATTTCCGTGTTTAAATTATTATTAAATAACTCAATCTGACAGAGAAAAAATATTACTGGTATAATACGTTTTGTGAAAGTTCCCAACATTCATCAGGCGTATACGATGTAGCTGTGGCTCGGATATTCCGTACGGCGGCATAAGTTCTCTGATAACGCTTATCGTCATTGTTACAAATCAATGGCGGGCTGGCATTATCTTACAGTATGCAGGTGACTGCGTTTGCGTTAACGTTATGTTAGTGTTAGAGTTTGCGTTTCCCGTTTATCAGCTGGAAATAATACTAAAAATATGGAAAACGGTCGGGGTTCTTTTTGTAGTTTTTCACTCAATTTTTCTTTTGGTGACACAGTTTTGTTATGTGTGCAACATTTGGCAACGACACAAATATTTTTCTGTATTCAATGACATTTTTACTACATGTTCTTTATATATTCAATAAAAAAATGCAATGATTCTTAATTTCAATTAGACTGAAAACATTTTCTGATCCGTTGTCAAAATATTTCAGTCAATCTGAAGATTAATTTTAACTCATCTACTTTTAAAATTTTCAGTAGATCCGGTGAAATAAAATTCAACTTTTCCAATTTTACTGACACTTAATGAGGTTAGGCTATTCCCAAACATCCCAGAGGCCAAGTTGGAAGAGGTATTAGATGATATAATGACTGACGTAAAAAACGGCAGTAAGGAAGCTATTATAGCAGGCGATTTCCACTCGGAAGTCGCCCACCTGGGGAGCCTTCATCCCAGACAGAAAAGAAGACGTAGTTACTGACTGGCTGGCGGGTATAAATTACTCAGTCATAAACATGGGTGAGGTCACGTTCGTATGAGAGAACAGTGAAACGCACATCGACATTACCTGCGCTTCAGAAAAACTCGTAAAACGGATCAGAAACTGGGAAGTCCTGGAGGGAGGGTTTAACACCTTTCATAAACCGATATACTTCGATATGTTGGGCGAAGGAGAGCAAAGAGAAAACAGGCTAAAGATAAGAGGAATTCACAATAAGAAAGTTTTTTCGCGAGAACTTGCAACGGAAATAGAGAACCTGGGGAATATATCAGATCTTGAAACTCTTAATAAATCTGATAAGAGTACAAGCAAAAAAGGCCACCCGACACCAGAACTCTGCTGTAAAAATACCGTACTGGTAGAGTGAGAATAGAGACTATATGAGAACAAAGTGTTTTAAAGTCAGAAGAACATCAACGAGACAAAATAGAAGGTTTGGTGTATATAGCCAGATAGGCAGGTACAGGATAAAAAGAAGAGCTGAAGCATGAAATAAATAAGATGAAAAAGGATTGCTGGAAGAGGGTTCTAGATCAGCTGTAGGACGACATATGGGGTGATGACTACAATATAGCCACAAGGATCACGGCAGAAGACATGAGCCATACAAACCTACCCCAGAGCAAAAAGTGAAATGGTATAGAGAGCTATTCCCAGATTAAGGGGATAAGATGCCAAGCCATCGTGATGAGGGTCATACCATCACAAAGCACCAGGACCGGACAAGATCACCCCAGTCATCCTTAAGAGTGTTATGTAAATAATCCCAACGATGGTACTAAATACCATAAATACTCTGATAAGGGAAAGATGGTTTCCAGAAAATTGGAAAAAGGCACGGGTAGCACTGGCCTAAAAAGGTAAGCCAGAAGCTACAGGAGCATCTGCCTATAAACCCATACGCCTACTTGGCGTCCTGGTCAAGATATATGAAAAACTAATAAAAACACGAATGGAAAAAGAAACCGATTACGGACAAAGCTCTCCGACAGGCGGTATGGTTTAGAAAATGCCGATTAACAATACAGGCCATAGAGAGAGTCTTTAAAATAACATAGAACTGGAGAGAAAACTGGTTCGCCCTTGTTACAGTCGACGTCGAACACGCTTTTAGCACAACACCTTGGGGACAAATTATAAAGTTTTTAGACAAAAAGGGAATGGCAAGCTCTTTAAAAGATTTAGTAGACAGCTACCTGTCGGGAAGCAAAATTCAAACCGCGGAAAACACGGAAATGAGTATAAACGCGGGAGTTCCGCAGGGATCCGTGCTGGGCCCTCTGCTGTGGAAGCTGATGTATGATGCAGCCCTCGGGATATAGTCGAAAGGGGTGACAACTGTAGCATTCGCCGACGATCATCGTAGAGGCAGACGACATCGACGAGCTCAACCACAGGATCGAGATAACGGTAATTCGCATTAAAAGGTGGATGGAAGACAACAAGCTAGAGATAGCTCCTCAACAAATCGATCTATTAGTCTTGAAGGAAAGGACAGGTAGGAATATCACCTCCAGAATAATGGACGTAGATATTAGGGGGAGAAAAGTCTTAAATACCTATTTCCACCACCCATAGGTAACGTGTGGATGAGAGCGATGTGCTCGCTGCTGGCTTCACTTTTTAAATTATATTTATTTAGTACTTTATAAACTGCGGAAGAGGGTATTTGTGGCTGATTCTAAATAGCAACATATTTACGTCTCTTTCATTAGTTTTAAAATAAGAAAATATTTGTTAGGGCCAAATATTTTCTAATTTTTAGAATTATTGATATGCTTACATTTTCAGCCATGGCTTTGAAAATAAAATAAATATTCTTTACAGAAAAATAATCCCGGATAAATAAAATATTAAACATTCATAAAATTCTGAAAAATAAAAGTAGATTCTAAAAAATAATATTGTAATAAAAAGAAACTTAATGAATTAAGTATTTAAATAAACCACCTTCTTGTACCAATAAACATTAGCCAAATCTCTTATAGAGTGATAATAAGAAGTCGGCTAAAGCTGAATTTGATCTGGCACGATAACTCTTAGAGACCGTCCGTGTATTACGATTGTTTTTAAAATGGCGTATACCAAAATATTGGTATGCGGAAATTTGTTCGCCAACATTTGTTCGACAGCATTTGTTCGTAAAATATTTGTACGAGCGGAAGTTTGTTCGAACGGAAATTTGTTCGACCAACACTTGTTCGACCTACACTTCGTCGAAACTTTGAAAATTTTATTTAAAAAAAGCTTAATTATTATTGTACTAGGAATAATTTAAAGGTACTTATCCTCGGTATGTTCGGCATTGTCGAGTGGGCGGTGACCAACTCGGCCCGAGATTCAGGTAGACCAATTAAAAATGTCGTAACTCGACCCGGAGTTTAAAACATCCCGATTTTAGATATATCAACTCGGCCCACGGGATTATTGACAGGTATATATTTTGAATAAGAAATAATTTTAACTGGTGCAGAAAATAATACACAAATTCCTACACAAAAACATATATAGGTATTTTCCATAAAAACAAAATAAAAATGACTATGCGAAGTCGTAATACTGTGAAATTATTTTAACGTACTGAAGCTTGGACAACGTTTTATTTTTATATTCCACAATTTTGTGAATAACAATGTTGCCAAGTGTATCTTATACGTTTTATTTATGAATTTTAAACAAAAATGTATCTAAAAACAAATATTATATTTATTAATATAAAAAAAAATTTCAAAAAAAAAAACCTTTTACTCACTGATAACCGATAGTAAGTATACTTAACTTAACTGAATTATATTCCACGGAAACAAGTTAAGAACTTGAGAATTATCAAAAAAACCTTTACTATGGCTGATGCAAACTAGTCACTATATTTTGCAACACACTATTATTATATTCTTGAAGAAAAAAAATGAAAAACAAAAAACTTTAATATGACTAACAAAAAAAAATCTGATTTAAGATATTTTACACAACTTGGCAAAAATAATAATTTCCCATAATCACCTTAATGACCAGCGAACCTACGAAAATAGCCATTTTGGGAAATACCTAATTTCCTACTTCGGGCCGAGATGGGCACTTTCAAAAATCGATTAAGAAATGTTACAGGATTAAGGGATTAACAGGTAGATATAATAAACGATTCAGTTGTATTTATTCTTGTTATTCCATCAGTTGTGTTTGCATCTTTGCATTGAAAGTAACAATCCCTAAGTTTATATTGAAATGGCGTTAGAATTTGTGAATAGTTCTAAAGGCAAACCAAAACTATGTTTAGACGGTTACTTGTATGTAAAAGATAAACAGTGCCAAAATAAAATTTACTGGAAGTGCGAAAATTTCAAGAAGACGTTTTGTAAATGTCGTTTAACTACCGTAAATAATGAAGTGAGTAAGCAGATACAACAACATAATCATGCCGGTGATGGTGCACAGATTGAAGCAAATAAAAAAATGAATAAAATAAGAGAAGATGCTAGAAATACTCGCGATGCACCTCAATATATTCTGTCCAGTGCATCGATGAATATTAGTCAAGCCGTAAGTGTAAAATTGTCTTCAGTAGATACAATGAAAAGGACAATAAGAAATATTAGAACCAAGCACAACAATGGTCCAGCCATTCCAAGTCACAGAAGAAATATTGTGTTTCTAGATAATTATACCACTACTGAAAACGGTGAACAGTTTTTATTGTTCGACTCTGGGCCTGTAGAAGACACAATGCTAATATTTTCCACCAGAAGAAATATCCAGCTCCTAGCAAGATCGGATCACTGGTATGCAGATTGTACCTTCAAAACCGTTCCACCACTATTTGAGCAACTCTATACTATACATGGTTTACGTGGACACATTGCTTTGCCATTAATTTACGCGTTACTTCCTAGCAAAAATGAACAGTGTTACATTCAACTTTTAAGAACAATAAAAACTTGGAACCAGCCGCAAACCCGAATTCAATTATGACTGATTTCGAACATGCAATGGTAAATGCGATAAACATTGAATTTCCCGAAGCAGTGCATCGTGGTTGCTTTTTCCACTTCTGCCAATGTATTTATAGAAACATGCAATCAAATGGTCTTAAGAGAGAATACGACACCGATCCAGACTTTGCCTTAAAACTTAGAATGCTATCTGCATTAGCATTTATTCCTAGGCCACATTTGGAGGATTATTTTGATGCACTTTTTTCAGCTGAGCATCCAAATATATGGAAATTCATTACCGCAATTAAAAGGGAACAGAGTTTGAGCGAGCTTCGCATAGAGCAATATATAAGTGGACAGGAACCTCCTGCTGGAAGTAAAAAATATAAAGACTGTGCCGAAAGACTGGCGCGTGTTGTGAGTATTTTTGAACCTAATATTGACGTAGCAGATTATTTACGTGGCGTGGCGCACAATATTAGCTACTAATAGTTGAAAAAAAATTAGTAATACTTTATGTTACTATGTGTATATCTTTGCTATGACCGATTTAATTTTTTTAATTCAATATTATTGAGTAGACTATTGTTAATATTATGTATTACACATTATGTACCGGAAATTAAATCATTGTGTATTGTTTTGACAATTACTTACATATAAACATTAAAAGTATTTTCTAGTATCTTGCTGTTTATTTTTTTCACTTATATTAAAAAATTTGCCGAACAAATTTATGTTCGAATAAATGCGAGTCGATTATTTTTCCTCTCGATCAAATTACCAGGGTATCAAATTTCCGTTCGAACAAATGTTGTCGAACAAATTTCCGTCGAACAAATGTTGTCGAATAAATTACACCAAACCCAAAATATTTTGTTCTTTTTCCTCGCATACCGTTTATTAGGCTTCTTGTCTGATACATGAAATACCCTATGTTTCGCAAAGCTTTTTCCAAACCTGTATACTTTCTGGTGGATGAGAGGGTGAGGCTACACGATAGGCAAGAGGTGGACGATTCTGCAATGAGGGCAGAAAGAGAGCACCCTAGGAAAATAGCATTAAGAGTGGTCAAACGGAGAAGAGACGATTGATCAGAAACGTCAAAAAATGGACACAGTGCCAACATCGCAGGACGTACTATTTCCTCACCCAGTTCCTGCCTGGGCACGGATGCTTCGCTTCGTATACGAAGCGAATAGGGAATACAGAAACGGATGAATTCTACTACTGTGGAGAAGCGGATACACCAGAGCACACGGTATTCCACTGTAACAGATGGAGAGCAACAAGAACTAGTGCTGAGAAAGAAATTAGAGAAACTGTCAATGAGGGAAACCTAATAGAATTAATGTTCAGTTGCAGACCGACGGGGACTTAAATTAGCAAACTCATAAAAACATCATGGCTGGGAAAGAAATGGAGAAGGGAGCGAGACAGCAGGGCTAGTCTAAGGTTCCAGACCTCAATCCTGTAGTCTGCCTTGCATGGCGATACAAGATTTGAAGGTTAGTGAACAAAAGAGGTAGTTTTTAATGGGTATTGGAAGTCCACAGTCCCACACTTTGTTAAAAATTTTGATAGTACGAAGTTACCATCATGTAAAAGCGTGTTATTATTGAAAGTTAGGAGAATGAATCAAATTTGTTCAATATGGAATAATGCAACCCAAATGGAACCAACATTTTATGATCCGTTGGAGAATGGTTGAACTTTGAATAATAATAGGTTTTTGTCGATCTGATTTAATAGTCCTGAAGCACATGCATGCATAATTTTGTCTGGTACCAAAAAGAATGTAGATGATGAAATTGAAGAGATATAGCATGATTCTTTTGATGATGTACAATGGAAATTATTTTTATACTTACATAAAAAAAGAATTCTTAATAATCTTATAACTTATTTTGTCATTTTTTTCTATATTTTGTTGACAGTGTCCTTACATACATTAACAGATTTTTAGTTTGGGCTGTGTTTTGATTAATATTATTTTGTTTTAAGTCAGATTCAGTCTGTGTTTCTTGTATTTCAGTATTTTACCTACTTTTTTATTACATACCTGTGATTTTGCATTTTTTTATAAAAGTATTTCTATGATTTTTAACACATTGAGGGACACGCCGGATTTCGAAAACCTCTAAAACAAATCACACCTCTCCTGATCTTATTTATTAAAATTTTTGAAAAATATTTCAGTAGGTTATATTACTTGATTATTAAAGTTAAAACATCTGTCAATTTGACAAACGGCCGTAGCCGTCAGCGTCCACACAGACAGAAATTTCTTTTTGGAGGTACAGGACGGTTATAGCCGTCAGTCGTGGGTAATAAAATGTCGTCAAAACTGGAACAGTTTATGCTATGAAAATGTATTTATTAAACAAAAAATATAAAACATTATTTATTTCAACTATTATTGATGCCATAATTTTTTTCTTTTGTATTCCGGTGAAAATGTATTGTCACACTGGGTTTCAGTTGACGACAGGGCTATTCCAGCTGGTAGATGATTAAGCAGACGACCATCTTTTATTTTAGGATCAAGACCCAACAGCGATTTTATGAGGAGCTGTCTAAATTCGATAAATTTAATTTTTTTTTTTTAGTTAACTGCTTGTACAGAAAAAATGAATTCCATACCGAGATGTCCAGCAAATGAAAACTTACTTTTTTATACCAATACAGGGTTTTTCTTGGAGACGAGTAGTAGGACATCATTTGATCTCCTCTATCAATACCCGATATATATTTATTATAGTCAATAATTTCTACTGGCTTGATAACTTCCTTACCGTACCTATTTTTTGTATTTTCCAATTTAGGATGATGGGCAGTTGTGACAGCCACAACTTCTCTTTTATCTTTCCATAATGATACATATACTTTTGATTGACGTCGCCATACATGTTCTCCCTTCTTTAACTTCTTTTTGGTTATGTCTTTAGGATTTCCAACCATGTCTCTTCTTAATGTACCAGTTACATGTTTTTTTCTCTCTAACAATTTATTAGCTAGTGGAACACTATTGTAATAATTGTCCATAAATAAATAGTGTCCTTTATCTAGGTATGACTCCATTAATCCCAGTACTAAGGACCGCACTACACTAGTGTTTTCACCTGGTTCTTTTTCTCCTTTACCTTTATATATTTCAAAATTCAAAACGTATCCATCTGCAGAACACAACTCGTAAAATTTAATTCCATATTTTGTTTTTTTTTCATATATGTTCTGAATAATAACCTTCCACGGAATAGTAAAAGAGATTCATCCAACGACAACTGTTTTGGTGCCCGAAGTATAAACAACAACATTGCAACAGGTCTGAGCAAATCTTTAATAAAATTAAATTAAAACTTCTAGGTTTGTTTGCAACCAACAACACGTCTGTTTATAGGGACACGTATGAATTACATTGTTTGGGTGACTGGCTTAGCCGTCGTGTCCAAATATATTTCGACGGCTATAGCAGTCATGTCCCTAGAGACGTGACGGGTATAGCCGGCCTGTCCGTCAATGTGTTAAATGCTAAGATTTTCTATTTAGTACTTGTTTAGTTTTATATGTTTTTCAATAAGGTTTAGGTATTTCGATTAGTTTTAGGTCTGATACCTATTTCAATATAAGTTTATATTTTTGACTGTTTTTGATTCTTTCCTATTTATTTATTTACATGTTGTGTTGCTTTTTAAGTGTATAAAGAAGTATCTGCTAGGTTTTTACATTATAACTATATACCTGAGTTTCTACCTGATACAAAGTTTTGTACCTCTTTTGTTTTATGTTTTTTTGATGATTATGTTTTTATTTTGTACTTTTTACGTAACGTTCATGTTTATAACTTGACCAGAATTACTTATTTTGTTAATACATTTGTGCTTTTTACCTCTCGCCCTTCAGATAAGAGAGGTATAGGAATCATGCTAAAAATTGGGTAGTGAGTTTTCAATGGATAAACACGTTTTGGGGTCCCTAGAATACGATTTTAATATTTTCGCGATGATGTCTGTGTGTGTGTGTGTGTTAGTGTGTGTGTGTGTGTTATTGTGTTAGTGTGTGTGTGTGTGTTTGGATGGATGTTGTAGTAACGATAACTCAAAAACTACTGAATAAAAAAATTTGAAATTTTGCATACAGGATTCTGATATCCTAGATTAGATCTGATTAGATTTTGGTGCCAATCGCACAACCGGAAGTGGCAGTTGCTATGGGTGATGACGCCATTATTATACAAAACGGCAATAAAGTTTTACACATATATTGGGTATACCCTATAGTTTATTTTCATCTCATTAAAATTTTCGAAACTTTTGCCATTGTTGCCAGATTTACAAAAATATAATTTTTTTTCATACTTTTTTGTGTCAACCTGTAAATTTTTGATTCAAAAATGGCGAGAGGTCATGTGCTGGCCACATCAGATTTTTATTAAAGATTTTTTATTTTATCCTATATTAATACCGAATTTTAAATTTTATAGAGCGTCTGCAATATGTTGTTGACCGTCTGCAGAATTTAAAAAAATATGTATATCTTCTCTACACGTAAATAGATGTTATTTAAGCCCAAATTTGCATATGTGTCTCATGAGGTAACTTACGTCGGAATTTGGGCGTCGCGTCGGACTTCTGCTTTACGTAGGCATCTGCCGGCCAAAATAATTATCTAGGAGTTTTCCATTTACACTATAACACTTGTAGGTACGTACCAATGAGGTAAGTAAAACCAGATTTTCGCCTTTTTGACAAGTTGTCACTTGAGAAGTTGACCGCTGAGACCCGGCAGACAGCCGTTTTTACCTCTCGCCCTTTAGATAAGAGAGGTATAGGAATCATGCTAAAAATTGGGTAGTGAGTTTTCAATGGATAAACACGTTTTAGGGTCCCTAGAATACGATTTTAATATTTTCGCGATGATGTCTGTGTGTGTGTGTGTGTGTGTGTGTGTGTGTGTGTGTTAGTGTGTGTGTGTGTTAGTGTGTGTGTGTGTTAGTGTGTGTGTTTGGATGGATGTTGTAGTAACGATAACTCAAAAACCACTGAATTAAAAAATTTGAAATTTTGCATACAGGATTCTGATACCCTAGATTAGATCTGATTAGATTTTGGTGCCAATCGGACAACCGGAAGTGGCAGTTGCTATGGGTGATGACGCTATTACTATACAAAACGGCAATAAAGTTTTACACATTTATTTTGTATACTCTATAGTTTATTTTCGTATCATTAAATTTTTCAAAAGTTTTGCCATTGTTGCCAGATTTACAAAAAAGTAATTTTTTTTTCATACTTTTTTGTGCTAACCTGTAAATTTTTGATTCAAAAATGGCGAGAGGTCATGTGTTGGCCACATCAGATTTTTTTAGGATATACATATAAAAATACTTTCATTCAGAAAATTCGAACCATTAAATTCCACCGAGGGCCAATTTCTTAACATTCTGTGCGGGGTTCTTTAATAAGATAAGAAACGTTGCAATGTTGTCGTTGCAATTTTTTTCGAATTCCCCATAGTTTAGCCGCTGGAAGACGTGAAAGAAATGTATGTATACTTCTGCACTTTTTTTTTATTTTGAGCCAAAATTATAGATTTTTCTTTTTTTCCAATTTCGCATAGTTTCACAGCTAGTTTTTATTTTAAATTTTAAATAAACTTTATCTTATTAAATTAATTTATTTAGCTAAATTTTAATTAAAAATTTAAAAATATGCCAATAAATTTGTGATTAAAAACTTAATAATTGTGATTTTTATCAAAATTTTATTACAAAAATTTTAATTTTTTTTAAAAAATTGCTAAAAATAATTTGAAATTTTATTACGATCTTAAACTAAATTTAATAACTTTTAAAATATTAAAGATATTAAAATGGGATTTGTACCATTTGAAAGATAAGACAAAACTAAATTTACAAAGTAATTTAGTTTCTCCGAATATAGAAATGTAATTATTATAGCCTAAATAAAGAATCCTATCCTAACCTAATCTAGTCAATCGTTTTCTCGTAGAGAGGAAACCTCTTGTTTTGGGCATTCTACCTGTAAGGGGGTGGAAACTGGATCAGGTTAAAATAACAAAAAAAATTATCTTTCCGCCATATTTAAAAATATCGAAACAGGCCATAAGACATTTTTTATCTTCGAATTACTATAAAATCAATTCGCTTTTTTGATTTGACCTTTATGAGGGGGTTGAAATTTGAAAAATTTCCTATCCGCCATTTTTGAAAATATTGTAACAGGTGTTTACACTTTTTTCATATCCTAATTATTATTATAAAAATTAATTTCTATAAAACTTTTTTTTATTTGACTTACGGGTATGAAATTGGAGGGGGTTGAAATATAAAAAAAAAATTATATTTCCGCCATTTTTAAAAATGTGGAATATATGTTCTAATTTTATAAAATTAATTCAGAATT
This sequence comes from Neocrepidodera transversa, assembly GCA_963243735.1. Classification (NCBI taxonomy): domain Eukaryota; kingdom Metazoa; phylum Arthropoda; class Insecta; order Coleoptera; family Chrysomelidae; genus Neocrepidodera; species Neocrepidodera transversa. The sequence continues at coordinate 36,394,363 of OY725337.1, read as the reverse complement.
TTTACAGATTTGCTAAAATTGAGATAGGACAAAAATGGAAAAAATCGTAAAAAATCGTGAAAAATCGTAAAAAGTGGTGAAAAACCATAAAAGTCGTTAGCATAGATTTAGGTATTATTGGAAGGTTTTGGGTAATTTTCTAAAATATTTTACTTAAAAATAATAGTTGTTTTACTTATTCTATAATTACTTTAATTTTTAATTTTGTGTGTAAAATATTTTAATTTAAAATTATTTGTCAAAATTTATTAATAGGTTATTTCGGGGCCGATAAGTATTAATTTATTCAAAATAATTTTAAATCCTTATTTTTTAGAAATGTTAAAAAGTTTAATAATTATTTTTAATTACATGTAAAATTTTTTAAAGAATTATTGAAAATAATTAATTTAACATATTTAGGAAACTAAGAAGTAGAAATAATATTAAATATAAACAAAATTTGTGCCAGCAGTTGCGGTTATAAGAATTATATAAATTAATATTTTTAATTTTAATAAAATTTATAAAAAAAAATTGGGTGAAATCTTAAATTTTTATATAAATTTATTTTAGACAATTAGGTAAATTTTTTTTTATAGATTAGGATTACATACCCTATTATTAAAAAAATCGTAACAAATTGATTAAAAGTGGTAAAATTTAGTAAATAATGATAAATAACCATAAAACATCATAAACAATAGTAAAAAATCGTGAATAATCGTAAAAAACCGTAAAATCTGGAACAAATGGAAAAAAGGGATAATATCGGGAGAGATCTAAAACACGAGTAAATTAGAAAAAATCAAAAAAAAAATTAAATTAAATTGAAAAAAATCATAAAAAATCGGAAAAAAAAACAATAAAACAAGACGGAAAAAATGGGAAACGATTGCAAAAATTACAAAAAAAAATAGGAAGAAAAATCAATTTTTTCTTAAAATTTGAATCTCGACTGACAGAAGCGAAACTTTTTGTCATAGGACTGTTTAAATCATTACGGTTACTTATGTTACTTGAAGGATTCAGGTCCCACAATTAAATGATATGTTATATTTCTTGTTTTTTTATTTTTTTGCTTTTTTGCAGGTCACTTTTGTTATACTTCACTATACTTCTTCAGTAGCTAATGAAAAATGTCAGTCTCACTACGTCTGTTTCAAAGACTGAAATGTCCTCATAGCGTTATGACCATACATTTTGTGTTGCGTATAGTTCTTGTGTTTATTGTTAAAGTGAATTTTTCGGTCCGAAGTACTAAAAATATTATATATTTTTACAACGTGTAATATTTTGTTGTTAACTTTTTGTCATTTCGTTTTTTCAAAAAGTATAAAACAAGTGAAAAAAGTAAACAATATCTCAAAAGTGATCAAAAAGTACTATATGTATGAATTATTTTATAATTGTAAAATAATATTTATATAAGTTATAGCCAAAAATGTAAAAAGTTAACAAAACTCAATACCTATGAATTTTTGACAAAAAATTTGATTTTTTAAAATTTTTTGAAACAATAATAATGTATTTTGATGTAAAAAACTAAAAAAAAGGTCTATTTCTTATTTTGAATAAAATTGAATGAAATATTAATTATTTATTGATTTTAAACTTATCCAAAAAATGTTTTAATATTTTGTTATAGTAAATATTAACAATAATTTATTTAAAAAATATCATCAAATTTGTAATAACGGATTTTATAATTTTCAAAATTTTATTATAAAATTTATGCAATTTCACTATAGGTAGGTACTAAAGTTAATCAATGTTGCATTTTTTTTAAATATTTTGTGCCGGTTCTGCATCCAATTCTGATAATTCATTTGTCAGAACAACCAACAGTCCCACAACAATTTCGTAACCGGACTTACTAGGTTGGTGGCATAGCAATGGCGGGACAAATTAAATTTCATCCTGGAGTTATACTTCCGGTAGGTGGGTGTTTTTAGATGGAAACCCAAATGTGGTTTCTGTACCACTGACAATATTTCATTCTCTTCATTAAAAATTTTATTAAGAAACAATTTTTTTTATTTTTTAGTTTGCTTTATACTGAATCCTGATAAAAATTCTCCACAAAAGCAAAAATTTCCTATTACATTTTATATGGTTATGATATCGCGTCGATGTTGCCAATGTTCTAACCATTTCGTTGCTTTGTTTGTCCCATTTATCTCCCTTTAAGTTAGTCGTTGGCCTCTGAAGCCAGAGATATGGAGAGATAAATCAAATTTGTGGACTTTTTATGCGCTTCTGGAATCACAAAGTGGATTTATCTTTCGGTTTATAAACGAAAAAATGATTTTTTTGTTTTTTTATTGTCTGTTAGACATTCATTATAAAATCTTATATAACAAGTAATTACAATAGGAAAAAAATCATACGAACATATTATAATTTTTTAAGGGACTGGGTTTCTGTATTTTTGAGTGAGTGTTTATAGGTAAGATTTTTTTAACGTTTGAGGCAAATTTAGACATTAAAGTTCATTAGAAAAATAATTTTCAGAGCAACAAAAAAAAGTTTTTCACCGATACGGAATTAGTATAAATATCTGGTTGAATTCTGTATTCACCGATATTTCATTTCCGCCAATTACCGAAACGGGATCTAAATCGCATTTCCGCGAGAAGATTAGGAGACGTGTAAAAATGCGCCGCCATCATGATATGCATTTTAGGCAGTAAATCAGGTGAAATGCGTTTAGCTCTGGCTGCAATTTATGTAACCAGCCAAGCATATGCGATTTGTAGTGGCGTCACCTATCCGCAAATCTGTCCGTGCGGTTTTCTACGGTTCGCACTATTAGTCACCTAAATCGAGATTTGTGATAAATAGTATATTATACACCAAGGTATTATTATTATACCGAGATGCGAAGCATAGAGGGATAATAAGTTGCGAGGCTGAGAAAAATCTTCTCTACCGTGGTTTATATACTATTTTTTATACTACTAGAACATTTAATCATTTTTACAATGATATTTTTTGGATTTTTGGGTATATATTTGAAAATAATTTAATGGCAGAGAAGCAGTTTGTGAAAACAATTGAATGAGAATATTCAATAAATTAAATTGACATTTCATTATAATTATTGCACTGTGAATTTTAAAACTTTCAAGTAGCGATGAAAACATGAAGAATTCGTTTCATTTGACACTTAGATTTAAAAAACTATTAAATTGATTTTTAGGTTAATTTTAGAATAGGTATTATTGCATATAGCACTAATTAATATCAAAATATTTATTACATAACCCGAGACATAACCTTAAACTATTTCAAACGAAAATATATCTAATAAAGAATTACTTACCCCTATTTTATTTGATTAGGTCAAAAATTTAATTTAAAAATATAGGAATTCAATAGAAAGAGCTTATTTGCTGTCGATTTTTTTATTATAATTAAAAAAAAACTCTTTTGAAAAACGCAGTGAGAGTTGCGTATAATTAATTTGACAGATTTCCTAAGATCGCCTACCTCTGATATCACGTTTAGTCTTCTATTGTTTTCATTATCTACTAAACTCAAAAATTATCTACTTGTAGGAGAGAAATTTTCTCGACTCGAACGCAGCATAAATAATGACATCTTCTAATACTAGTAGTGGAAAAAAGTATTTATGCAGGCTGTCAAATAACAGAAATAAAATGTATTTGTTATAGAATATACTATGTGCCCGCACGAAAAGTTAATATAGTGTGATTGATTGGGATAAAAACGCCAAGACTTTAAATAACACACTGTACTTTTCTGAAAAAAGAAAACAGTTTTCTTGATATAAATATGTAAAAAAACTAGTTTCTTATGTCATGAAATTTTTAGGATATTAATTAGAGTTAAGAAAAGTACAATTTTAGACTGAAGAGGGGAAAAGCTTACTTAAAAAATGATTAAATTTAGGAAAAATTGGGGAAAAAATACTTCGAAAGTGACAAGAAGAAAAGAGAAAATATCGGAAATTTTGGAGTGAAAGAGGGAAAAAAAGTACTTAAAATCGACAAAATTAAGTAATAAAAGTGGGAGAAGTAAAGTACTAAAAAAATGACAAAATGAAAAGAAAATAGGGAAAATTTTGGAATAAAATAGAGGAAAAAGGTACTAGAAAAGAAAAGTGGCAAGAAAAAAAGTAACTAAAAAGTAATGAAATTCAGAGAAAAGAGAAAACATTTTTTAATCAAAAGACGGGAATAAAGTACTAAAAAAGTTACTAAACTAAGGAAAAAAATACTAAAAAGTAACAAAATGAAAAAAAAGGGAACATTTTGGGGTTAAAATGAGGAAGAAGTTACTAAAAAAGTGACAAAATAAAGTAGTAAAAGTGGGGGAAGAAAGTATTAAAAAAGTGACAAAATTAAAATAGGAAATAGGGGAAATATTGGAGTGAAAATAGAGGAAAAAGGTACTAAAAAAGGACAAAATTAAAGTATTGGAAGTGATTGAAGTGTTACGGGAATGTTTACCGTTGTTCTAAAGCGTTATTTGCCACCTCTACATTTGGCAGTCTCTTCTCGGTTCTTGTTATCGCTCTTATAAATTTAAGTTCCCGACCCCGCTACTGGTCTTTTTACCGCGAACAGCCTTTTTAAATTGGTCAAGTAATAGTTAAATAAATATTATTAAATAATTTATACAAATTATTTTTCGATCGTTGTGATTGATTCAATTCCCATATTGGGGTAAGTTTTTAAACCTTTTCTTTGCTTTAAGATTTTTAGCTAAATGAATGCGTTAAAAGTGATATGTGTAATTCATTTTTTTTTATTTTTTATTTTTTGTTAAATCGTTTTCATGAACATGTGCTTAAAGTTTTTCTCGCTTATACGAGGAGCTTTTTTTGTCAAAGTAAACTTGACATGTATCAATAAGAATTTTGTTGCCTTGCAATTTAACGAAAAAAACTGCCTCTTAAAAAATTACGAGTCCTGGTAGTTTTTTGAGTTGAATTACCTAATGGAAACAAAATTCTAATTATAAATGTCAAGTTTACTTCGACTCCAAAAAAAAGCTAGAGTGTAATTCGGTAAGACAATTTAATGAATATGTAAATCAATAAATTAAAAAATAAATTAGTTTATTTAATTTAACGGAAAAGTACAATTGTTAAAAGCACAAGTATTAAAAATAGTCAGAGTCGAAAACTGAAAACTTTTCTGGCAAGTTTGAGAAAAAATGACATAACGTCATCAAAAATTTTTTTACAATGCTGGTTGTTATGCTTTCTAAAGTTAGGTTCCGTTATTGTCGCTGGAAAAGTTAGGGCAAACTTTTTTCACTGTCATAATGACAAAATCACGCGGCTTATGGGATTTTTTATACATGAATTAAATTGTCACGAGAGCTTTTTTTTGTCGAAGTAAACTTGACATGTATCAATAAGAATTTTGTTGCCTTGCAATTTAACGAAAAAATCTGCCTCTGAAAAAATTACTTGTCCGTAGAACGAGTAATTTTTTCTGGCAGTTTTTTGAGTTGAATTACCTAATGGCAACAAAATTCGAATTATAAATGTCAAGTTTACTTCGGCAAAAAAAGTGTAATTCGGTAAGACAATTTAATGAATATGTAAATCAATAAATTAAAAAATAAGATGTAAATTAGTTTATTTAATTTAACGGAAAAGTGCAATTGTTAAAAACACAATTATTAACAATAGCTTGAGTCAGAAAATGAAAACTTTTCTGACAAGTTCGAGAAAAATTGACATAACGTCATCAAAAATTTGTTTACAATGCTGGTTGTCATGCTTTCAAAAGTTAGGTGCCGTTACTGTGGCTGGACTAGTTAGGGCAAACTTTTTTCGCTTTCATAATGACAAAATAAAGCGGCATATGGGATTTTTTATACATGAATTAAATTTTCTTTAAAAAAGAATGTAATACGTTTTATTGTATCAAATTGCCTCTTAAGTTTTAGTTGTAACTCTTTAAACAAAAAAAAAACTTTAAACACGTGGTTCTGAGAACAGTTATTAGTTTTACATCTAGCGCATGTTCTATTTTATTTTATTCTATTTATTAGTTATTATCTATTATTGATTTTTTAGAGTGATTTGGTAGAACACAGCTAATTGACTGTAGGCCGAGCGAGGCATACGTGGATTCTGTACGATGAGATAGCAAGACAGAAGTTATTCAACGTCGCGAGCACAGAGAAGTTCTATATCTATTATAAAAGATCTTGCACCTACCTTCTTCTGACGAACAATCTTCAACTCGTAGTCATCATGAAACAGGTCGGCCACTATTTTTCACACATTTTGGGTTACGGGATTATAATTATTTTCATTGATAGAAACACGAGATAAATACTAATTAATTTTATTGGCGAGAGATACCTATATGCATGACAATAAGTTGGTCCAAATTACTAAAGAAACAATTATGAGAGAATTAGTTTACAAGTTATTGAAAAGTGAATTTAATTAATCGTTAAAGAGTAACAGCTACCCAGTTCCCTATCAAGCGGACTCTCATTAATAGCTATGCGCGTAATAACTAATATTTGCTCAAACAACCCCGTAACCATGAAACCCGAATTTCAGTTGAAAAACTTACTCTGAATATGAATATCTAAGACAACTGCTTATTGGAAGAAGAACCGATCCCGAGCGAAGTTGGAAATTAAATAACTCAAATTTGGAAATAATTTTCAAAGTTACAAACGAAATTAGTGTCACACAGCGAAAGGCTTCCGAATTGGTTCGACCCCGTAAGCTTCCCGGTACCCCTTTAATCGTACTGGAATCTAGCAAATCAGAAATGAGAATATTTTACTAAGCGAACTAAGAAGGGTGTGTTGCTTTTTTTTACAAATTTGACTTGAAGTAAGTGCTGCCCTCTGGAAAAATTTGAAAGAGTTTACATGAATTTAATTATGCGATATACCAGCGACTGGCTATGTAATTAGAATCCGTGCCATATATTATTAAGTCTGATCTCTCGAGACAGGTAAAGTTTGGGTTACAATCATAAACTTTGGACTTTACAGGAATGGAAAAACCCGCCAAAAAAAACATCATCCAAAGCCATGTCCTGTTTCTAATTTCTTATCTAACATAATTTGACTGAACTAAATACGTTCTTTTATATTTTTATATTTTTGAATGAGTAAATTTAATTTCGTGTCAGAAAGTTTTATGTACTACATGTGTGAGCTCGTTAGCTTTTTCCTTTTGCATAGGCCCTTCTGAGAAGGACAGCCTTTGTCGTATTGATTTATATATCCTGGAAAATATTTCTAAAGTGAATTATTACAATGTTTTGAATTTTAAACGAAATAGACTTATTTTCCTGAAGTGGCTGAGAATTTATTACTTCCTTCATGTCAAATAGAAATTACTAACCCCCCCCCCCCCCCCTCGAATAAGGTACTGTTATATTAGTGTTCGAATTTGCGTCTCACATATGTTTCTCTTTAATAAACAGTATTTGGTATGGGCAGATGAAAAACCGCAGTATGATATTGGAGAAATTAATGTAAATTTAATTTGGTTTGGATGCCTAAAATGCAGTTCTAATTTGGTCTAGATGTCAACTATCATCTGAGAGAGACAACCTATTCACATTTGAACTAATTCCGGTGGAGTTTCGGAGTCCCAGCACTTTCAGCCAACCTTTTCCAATAAGCTAAGTCATCCATATGGTTTTTACAAATTTCTCTTTATTAAATAAAAATTGCAATTGTTCACTTTATGACATAATTTAATGTTAAATTCTGTTTATACTCTATCGGTGCACCGTAATACTTTCAATTATTATATTAATAAAATCGATAGGTTTGAAGATTAGTTACCTCGGTTTTTATTTCTTATTTATTTTTAAATTAATAACAAAAAAAAAGCTGAATGAGTGGCGTCCATTAAATTTAAATAAACTAATTTAATCATTTGGTCAAATGATTCTTGGTATCACTTTTTAAACTGCTACAGTATAACGAATCTACGTTAAAATTAACTATTTTGAACTTGAAGATATTTAATTCTTTCAAGACAACCTCTTAAAGGAATTTTAAAAAACAAACACGAATAAAAGGGTTACAGAAGAAAAGGAATAAAAAAGTGACAAAATTAAGCAGTAAAAGTATGGGAATAAAGTACTAAAAAAGTGCCAAAATTAAGAAAGAAACGAGGGGAAAATTTGGAATAAAAACAGTGTAAAAAGTTACTAAAAAATGGAAAAAGTATGTAACAAAAGTGGATAAGAAAAGTAGTTAAAAAGTGACAAAATTTAAAAAAGAAAAAAAGGGGAAATAAAGAACTAAAACGAGGGGAAATTTTGGAATGAACTAGGAGAAAAAGTTATTAAAAAGAAAAGTCGAGAGAAAAAAAGTACCTAAAAAGTAATAAAATTAAGACAAAAGAGGGAACATTTAAGGGGAATAAAGTAATAAAAATGTAACTAAATTAAGGAAAAATAAAACTAAAAAGTAACAAAATAAAAAAAAGGAATATCAAAATGAAAAAAAGGAACATTTTGGAGTGAGAAAGATGAAAAAGATACTAAAAAATGACAAAAATTAAGTAGTAAAAGTGGGGGAAGAAAGTACCAAAAAGTGACAAAATTAAGATAGGAAAGAGGGGAAATTTTGGAGTAAAAATAGGAGAAAAAGGTACTAAAAAAGTGACAAAATTAAAGTATTGAAAGTGAGGGAAGAAAAGTAATAAAAAACTGACAAAACTAAGTAGTAAAAGTGGGGGAATAAAGTACTAAAAAAGTGAACAAATTAAGAAAGAAACGAGGGGAAATTTTTTAGTGAAAATAGTGCAAAAAGTTACCAAAAAATGGAAAAAGTACGTAATAAAATTAGGGAAAGGTAAGTTCTAAAAGAATAACAAAATTAAGAGAGAAAAGAGGGGGAAATAAGGTATTAAAAAGTGACAAAATTAAAAGAAAAAAGATCGGAAATTTTGGAGTGAAAGAGGGAAAAAAAGTACTTAAAATCGACAAAATTAAGTAATAAAAGTGGGAGAAGTAAAGTACTAAAAAAATGACAAAATGAAAAGAAAATAGGGGAAATTTTGGAATAAAATAGAGGAAAAAGGTACTAAAAAAGAAAAGTGGCAAGAAAAAAAGTACCTAAAAAGTAATGAAATTCAGTAAAATTTTGTAGTGAAAAAAGGAGAAAAAAGTACTAAAAAGTGACAAATCTAAAAAAGAAAACAGGGGAGAGAAAAAAGTAATTAAGAAGTGCCGCAATTGAGAGAAAAGGTGAAAAATTTTCAAATCGAAAGAGGGGAATATTATAAAAGTATAAAGTACTAAAAAAGAAACTAAAAAATTACTAAAAAAGAGACAACATTAAGAAAGAAAGAAAGAAGGGGATATTTTGGAGAAAATATAGGCGAAAAAGGTAATAAAAAACTGACAAAACTAAGAAAGAAAAGAGGGAAAGTTTTGGAGTGACAAGAGGTTAAAAAACATACTAAAAAAATGACAAAATTAAATAATAAATGTGGGGGAAGAAAAGTACTAAAAAAGTGACAACATTAAGCAGTAAAAGTGAGGGAAGAAAGTACTAAAAAGTGACAAAATTAAGGCAGAAAAGAGGGGATATTTTATAAAGAAAATAGGGGAAAAGAGTACTGAAAAATAAAAAAGTAGACAAAATAAAGAATTAAGACTGGGGGAGGAAAGTGGGGGAAGAAAGTCAAAATTAAGGAAGAAAAGACGGGAAATTTTGGAATGAAATAGTTGAGTCAAAAAGTAATAAGATTAAGAAAAGAAAAAGGGAAATTTTTTCAGTCGAAAGAGGGAAAAAGTACTTACAAAGTGACAAAATTAAGAAAGAAAAAGAGGAAAATTTGAAATAAAAAGAGGAAAAAAGGTACTAAAAAATTGACAAAGTGGAGGAAAAAAAGTGGTAAAAAGTGACTGAATTAAGAAAAAAATAGAGGAATGGGGGGAACTATTGGAGAAAAAAAATTTGACATATCAGAAATTATTAACTCTAAAAAATTATAAGTTAGCCATGACAATACTAGTGCGATTTTATACAATACATGTAGAATAATGTAATACATGATGTGACGTGCAAAAATTGCCCAAATATTAGAACTAAAAAAAATTTTATTATACAAAAACCTATCCGATCCTACTCAAATTCAGTAGGTTACTTCCCCGGAGAAAAGTAACTTAGTAAAGTCAAAACCGAAACATGATACGAGTTTTCGTTCGATACTTATAGTGTTTACATCCAGAGCAAGAATTTTTGTATTTCCGGACTCAGAAAGAAAAAAAAAATTGTTTAAAATTATTTTCGCCATCACAGTTTCAGTAATAAAAAATACGTGACAGTGTAAAGAAAACCCTTGACGTAAAAATGTGTTTTTATATTTTTCGACATTATGCAATACACAGTTTATATATATTAGTAATATTTTTATCATAAACTTTAACTAAATTTTAAAAAAAGTTGATAACCCCAAACAATATAAACGGAGCTGAATTCATCGACAACAAAAGCGATAGATACATCTTCATCGACACCGGGGAATGTTATCTGTAAGACCGTAAATAATAACAGCACGTTGAATGCGCAAGAAGGTACACGTGGAGATTTATTGGAATCATTTGTAAGGAGTCTCTGCATGTACACAAATAATTTGTCAGCTGACTTATTAAGCTACTTATCTTTCGCGGCCGCTGACTATAATGGAAGACTTATACTGGAAATAAATCTAGATCATGGTTATGTCTTCGCAAGAAAACTGGAAATCATTTCAACTTTTAACAGATTTTACATTCCACAGGGGCGTACAGTATGAATAAAAAAAATAAAAATTAGGTAAATTAAATGTGAACATAATGTTGTTGTTTTTTTAAATCATTTTGAGTTATTTTCTATTTTTGTAACTCGCAATTATTCCAAATATAATCTGCAATTTCTTGACAAAAAGTAAAATTTAAACTGTTTAATTGTTAATTTTGGAGTAAAGGTAATAAAAACTGACAAAATTAAAAAATTAAAGTGGGAAAGACAAGTAATAAAAATGTGTTTAAGAATATCGTCACTACTAACCAAAACTATACTTTTTAAAAAGTGTAGTTTTGCTTAGTGGTGACGATATTCTTCAACATTGTTGAAAACCAAAGGTTCCAAATTCCCAATTCAAGTTAATAAAAATGTGACAAAATTTAGATAAAAAAGAGGAGAAATTTTGAAGGGAAAGAGAGGAAAACGGAAAGTGACAAAATTAAATTATAAAACTGAAGGACGATAACTAAATTAAGGAAAAAAAGTAACAAAATTAAGTGATAAAAGTGCGGAAGAAAGTACTAAAAAAGTGTCAAAATTAAGAGAAAAGAGGAGACATTTTTTAGTGAAAGAAAGAAAAAAGGGGAAATTTTGGAATGGAAAGAGAAAACAGGTACTCAATAGTGACAAAATTAAGTCATAAAAGTGGAGGAAGTAAAGTACTAAAAAAGTGACAAAATTTTCTATTAAAAAAACGGGATCAAAATATTTAAAAAGTGACAAAATTAAGTAAAAGAAGTCATAGAGAAAAGTACTAAAAATGTCGAGTTATTTTTCTATTTTTGTAATTCTCAATGTTTTCAAATATAATCAGCAAAATTTTGAAAAAGTAAAATTTAAACCGTATTATTATTTATTATTAAAAAATTTATTATTAAATATTTATTTTTCGATTAACTTTTTTATTTTTTGTTCTTAACGAAATGATATTTTCAAATTAAACTCAATTTTCGTAATTAACTTAGCGACAGTTTTCAATTGGATTCCAACTCATAAACCTTCCCGTAAAACATTTAAAGATAAATAAGTTGAACAAAATAATTATTTTTGTAGCTTTTTAACTTTGATGTCAACTAAAGTTATTCCAGAAATGTATACTTCTATTAAAACTATTATAATGAATACTTTTACAAATAAAGGAAAATACAGAAGGACAAAAAAGTCGAACAAAATAATATGAATCCAAAATTTTTGCTGTTGTACCCCAAATTTAATAACAAGTTCGAAGAAATTAAATCAAACACTTCAGAAATTACTTCACTATCACTTCAAACATCTATTAAAAATCTTTAAGGTATAGGAAGTCTTAGAAAATTATTAGGCCTGTAATAGTGATAAAAAAATCGCCCCAAAATACCCGACGAATATCCACGAATACTTTTTCAGATTTTTAATGTTGAAGTTTCAACTTTCGAATTTTTTTTATTTTTGACAGGTGACAGTTGGAGAAATAATTTTGACTATTTTTTATAGAGTTTTTCAAGGGCTTTCAAATGACATATTGCAAGTCGAATTCCGTGACATATTGCATCTGTCGTTTTTTGATAGTGACACTTCCACTTGACACATATCATACAAAAACTAATGGGTTCTTCAAACGCGTAACCCAAACCCATATACCAACTGTCAGCTCAATCGGATTATTGCTTTTTCAGATATTTAATGCTGAAAATTCAAATTTTGACATTTTTTTATTTTTGACAGGTGACAGTTGGAGAAATAATTTTGACTGTTCTGAATATAGATTTTCAACGGCTTTCAAATGAAATATTGCATGTCTAATTCTGTGACATATTGCATCTGTCACTTCAGTTTAACAGATGATATACAAAAACTAATGGGTTCTTCGGGCGGATAACCGAAACCTCTAAACCAAATTTCAGCTCAATCGGATTAAACGTATTGCCTCTATCGTGGAAGAATACACACACACACATACACACAGACAGACAGACATCCATCCGGAAATGGTCTTAATCATCTCAGGTGACCCAAAAATGGATATTTCCGTTTTTATCTCGAATTTTTTTTTTTAGCTCGTTCACAATACTTTCCTTCCCGGAGATGGGTCGAGAAAGTAACATTAAATGCACAGAATTCTCGAATTTGATTGATTTGATTGATTCGGAGAGGAAAGCGAGAGAAAAGTGTCGCTCCCACTCTCTTTTTTTAAGAAAAAAAGTTTATCCCAGTTTATTCGAGCCGAGGGTGGCGAGATAAAATTTCCTACTGAAAATTAATGTTAAGTTAAAATTGGTATTTTTTTAGAGGAAACCGTTTGGCACCGCCTATTAGTATCTGAAGCTACTCCGACAAAACTCCTCAGGCCATCTACTGCCATTTCAGAAACTGCCAAGTCAGCATAACTTCAGAATGGCGGGGTTGTTTGCTACCATACTATTGTCCTCCTTGTTCTGCACGCTTTTCCGTCTCCTTCGGTCCCATGAAATCTATGATATAGTCGTATATCATGCGGTACGTTCTTCTACTGCTGGTCATTGTTCCAATAATATTGGCCAGGGTTATTCGTTAGGCTGTTTCTAACCCAGCCTCGTTCTATTATTCGCCCATCTGTTGCATTCAAAGATGATGTGCTCCGGGGAATCACTGCTTGAGAAGTATCTACATGTGTCGTCTTCTAATTTCCCTATTCTAGCTTTGTATGACATGAAACTTCCGTGCCCTGTCCAGAATTGGGTGAACAAGTAAATGATCTTCCGATATGGGCAAGCATACCTTGCGCTCAGGTTGTGAATAAGTATTTTACATCACTGCGCCGTCTCGGTGTGTTCTGTCCATCGCTCCTGCAATTCTACCATGCAGATGTCCCTCGCTTCCTTCCTAGTCGTCCCGTCCATAGTAAGTTTTCTCTCTCTCACCAACAAGTCTGTGAAACTGCTTGAGTTGTACTAGCTAACTGTATGTCGATGCTGTACCATATGCACTGGCGCTCCTCAGAAGGCACTTTCTCTGCGTGCGCTCCAGCATTCACCTATACCTTACGATTCTCATCGCGCTGCTGCGTAGAGTATTGTAGAATACATGACCCCCATAATGATTTCCTTCTTTTTGGAGTCAGGTCCCCGATGTTTAGCATTATCTTTGCCAGAGCCGTTACTTTGATATCTGCCTTCTCCGTAACATATCTGACGTGTTCTCCAAAGGTAAGTTTATCCGTCTTTGCCAGCGCGACTTGCAGATCATAGTGCGCCATCCAATTAGACACCTTGTTTAACATCGTATTCGATGAGTGAATCAGGTGTTCCTTACTGTCCGCTTCTACCAGTATTGCCAGATCGTTCCAATGTGTTGGCCCCAGCATCGATCCTTGGGGAACTTTCATGGATAACGCTTTTCTATTACTCTGCGTGATTAATAGTGCTCTGTAGGTAAAGTAGTTTCCAATGAGGGATATCAGGTAATCTCTTAGTTTCTGTATTTAAGGCATTTTTTACGTCCACTGTTAATATGGCCGCCCATTTGCACTGGCGTCTGCTTACCCATTCGGTCATTGCATTGATGGCATCGATCATAGATCGGCCCATTCGAAAGCCGTATTGTAGCTCTAACCTTACAGGACCTCCTACTGGACCAACATACTACTAGTACTACATAGTAAATATAAAACACCAAGAAAAATTAAAATAATAGGGAAATTCTTTTAATCGACTCTAACCCCTCTTTCCGCTCCCTCCCATCCCCAACTCCCCTAACCTAACCTAACCAAACCTTGACCGAAAATTAAATTACAGATAAGAGTTTTCTATAAATTTTGTATGACAAAAAATTATTTATAACTGTTTGAGTATTTTATATAGGATTTATTTTCCTGTGTCTGCCCCCCATTTTACCGCCTTTGACTTTATTCATATTAAGCCGCTTTCAAAGAGGAAAGTGAGGCGGAATAAAGTGAATAAATGTTTAATATTTGTATGCGGTGCTGGCTTTATCTGTCAACGTGTCATAAATTTCTTTTGGATTATGTATTGCGAGATCAGTATGTGTTGTGTGTGTGTGTGTGTGTGTGCGGAAAAAATTCCGGAGTTAATAACTCGTAGCGACATTTGATTTATATCTGAGTGACTTCCCGGAAATAATATTGGCAAGAATCTACTCGCTGGAAAATCTATGTCAGATACAAAACAGATAAAAAATAATCTTGTTTGTATTCCAGGTGAAGCCACTTTTAATTTGTCTAATAATTAGAAGAAAAATCTAGATTCACATCACGTCTCGCAATTCAAGTAGCTTCTGTCGGGCTTTTACATGCCGCTGGACAGATTACAGCGAATTACAGTGATTAAACGGTCCTATTATTAGCGAAAAGGGCACATAAGGCGAAGAGACACCTCTAGAAATCTTGGCCTTATTTTCAGAGATAGGTACAAGGTAATGATAATACCAAGACATGATGGATGCGATAAGATTTATAAACCGTCAAATTAGAGATGGATACAATTGAAAAATAATATTGTTATGTTTTAATTTGTGTGTATCAATTTTTGTTTTGTTTTTAATTTAATTACTTTTGAATTTTCTCCACGCAAACGTAACAATCCCTGGTCGCCAATGAAATCGTCTAGCAATTTAATAAGATTTACCTTAAAAAAATAATCTAAATTGAACAGATCCTCTTAAAATCAAAAGCGAGTTCAAAAAAAATATTTGATTTTTTTATTATAATTATTGTTGATTTTTTTTTAAGAAATTGACAAATAAACTATAGAAGTGATTATTAGTTCAAAAATGCATTAACAGTTAATTTCAGGTAAATAAATACGATTGGAACATTAACCTGTAAAAATAATACAATTGGAAACATGAAATTTAAATAAATAAAGCTCATACGATTTCAGTAATTTTGTTGCATAAAATTTTGTGTATTTAATGTTGCCTATATTTAAAACTTTAATGAACTCGTATAACTTGAGATATGTAGATGTCTGGTTTTTTTAAATATTAAATAGAACTAAATTAAAAAGGTATGGCTTTTACACTGCCAAAAATAAAATTATTTTAAACTGTGGTTTTTTAATTTGTTTAATTATCAAAAATGGTGTATAGATAAAATGATTTTACTTCTTTACCTATGATTATTTATTGTAGGAGCAGTAATAAGTGTTAACGAATCAAATTATAGCTGGAGTTTGAGACAAGAATGTTCCATATTTACTGCGGAACTATATGCAATCTGACAAGCCCTATTATATTTTAGCCACTTCAACTACCAACAATGCCTAATATTCTCAGATTCGCGAAGTTCTATACAAGCATTAGAAAACAGGTTTACAAGTAACGGATATCTGAAGAATATCCTCGAACTATGTACTTACCTAATTAATAGTGGAAAAGCAATAACTATAATGTGGACCAATGCACATTGTGGAATTGCGGGTAATGAACGCGCAGATCTTGCAGCAATAGATGCAAGATCTTTACCTGTGGATACGGGCTTCCCAATTCCTCATACTGACATGAAAACACACATAATAGGAAAAATAAACTCCGCATGGCAAAGTCAATGGGCATCGTATAATGGCCAATTGTCTGAAATTAAAGCAACCAAAAAATGGTGGTACCCCAAATCGTTAATTAGACGCGACCAAGTAATCGTATGCCGTCTAAGAATTGGTCACACCAGACTTACGCATACTTGCATGCTAGTCGGGGAACAAAGAACACAATGCAACATGTGCAACTGTCAGCTAACAGTCACCCATCTAATGTCATGCCCAGCACTCCACAACCACAGGAACATCCTAGATATTAACCCTGAAAATAATGACATTTTATTAACAGAAAGAAATATTACAAAAATATTATCATACCTTACCAGAATAAACGTATACTCCAGAATATAAATTGTTATGAAACTACACTGGTATAACCAAAATGCTGGTACGCCTAAAACCTAATACATAATAAAATACTTACCAGTACAAAACCACTCATAAGATGCAACGAAAGAAGATGCAACGAAGTCTGTAAAAAAGTATATTACGAAAGTGGACTAAAGATAAGTTTTCTAAAGATATTGTTTAACTGCCATAATTGCCTTCATCCTTCCGTTGCGCGCAATCACACCGTACCCCAGGAGGTATTTGACCACTGCGCGCAATCACAATATACCGCAATAATAAAAATATTCACAATCTGGAAACGATCATTGGTGACCATATATTTCGAGGAATCAACAATTATAGCTACAACAGTTGGGTCTAGTTGTACAATACCGACAAGATGATGAAATGTGACTACATCAAACGTTCGGATGTCCTTAAGCTCGCATGACATGAAGCAATGCAACCTGCAACGACATGCAAGATGCAATTTGTCTTGATCAAAGGTATGCGCAGTTAAAACCCAGCTGATCGACTTTTGCAAGAGCTTGTAATTACAACTTTATCGGTTTGGTGCGGTTTCTATTGCCTGAAAGTTGCAATTCTAGGGAGAAATCTAGTTACTTTTGGTTTACCAACTTAGAAAATGTCTCTCAGGCTCTAGAAGCAAGGCATCAGCAGCTATTATTATGGACAGTGATGCACTGATTACTTTGTTCTTATTTATTATGCTTAGTTTTGATATTTTCATTTTTAAACAGATCGACAAAATATTCAAGACAAATAAAAAATATTTTTTGAGGTTAGAAAATTGCTATTGAACCTCTGTATCGGTCTTTTAAAATAATTTATGAAGCCGGCGGCGGTAGCGGTTCAATAGCAACCGCTTTTTTTTGAGGGGGGGATTAGCAGCCATGCTGCAATAGCAAGAGACTTGCATAATGTCAAACAACATGCAAGATTCAACATCGGCAACACATTGCCCTTGCAAGAACATGCTGCAATTTCTTGAAGGTTGCATTGCTCCATGTCATACGAGCTTTAGTAATGCCTCGACCAATAGCAATATGTTCAAATTGTTTCTTGTTAGCTTGATGATGGGTAAGTATCTACCATTAGTTTTGTTACTTTCGTTGCCCTTTATTTTAAAGTGTTGATAATATCAGCCTTATTTAGATTCATAATTTTATAAATTATAATCTTTCCTATTAAATAAAAATTTATAACATTCATTTTCTTTCTGTTTTGTCTCCAAACTGTTAATTAAAACTTATTTTATAAGAAAATATCTTTAAATGGATTTTATCCGCAAATTTTAAAAAATTTACCAAATTTCTTCATGCTCTTTCGTTAAAATTCACGAAGTGAGTACTTTAAAATTTATCTAAATTGAAATTTATCTATTGTTTATTTATCGTTAATTATTGTAACGATAAATAAAAAATAAAATTTTTAATAATCAAAATTCATGTTGTTTCATTATAAGCTCTTTTATGAGAATCCCTAAAAAAAACACTTGTTATAGGTGCTTGTGAAGGGTCATAGCCGCCCCTCAAGATGGGTTCTTCTAAGAGCTTTCAATAAAGATTATGATCACTTATTGTGAAATATTTAAAGGAAATATGGGCTAATAAAGGCCTACGGGATATACAAGTTATAGCCAACCATTCATCATTTTCTTTTTCGCTCTGCCTTCATCGTTTTTTACAGGACAGGTTTCGCCCAAAAAGAAAAATTCGATCTAAAATTAAAACAATTCGAAAACTTATAACTTTTCAGTATTTAAATAGTCAATTTCTTTTTCTAATTTATCATTTCTTAGTTTGTCATTTATATTTATATTCTTTTTATTTTGAATTTTATATCGGTCTGCACCGGAAGTATTAAAATCATGAAAAACATTTTTAAACATTTTTAGCAACTCACAACACGATTAAGTAAAAAAAAAATCATATCCGTCGGTCTGGATGGATGGATGTATGTGGAGACTATAACTCAAGAACCAAGAGTCCGATTGCAAAAATTCTTTCGTCAATCATCTTCTCGTGTCTAAGAGAGAAAGTGTATTATTTTTTGGCCATGGTAAATTAAACAAAACATTTTATCACTCAAGGAGCAAAAAACTATCTGACCAATAAATTTATTTAATCCATGGGCTTAAATGCTCAGAAATGCCTGAAATATCAAAGGAAGATATTCTACAAATACTTAATGAAATAAAAAAATCAAAATCAACAGCTGACTGCAAAAGTAGATTGTTTGAGTAGTGCACCTTGTGCATTTAAAATCACAAAACAACAACAATTAGATGATTTAAAGAAGGAAACTAGCAAGTTATAATCAGAAAATACAAATATAAAAAAAAAATTATTTAAAAGCCAGCAAGAGAAAAGCTATAAAGTATAATTTGATAATATATAACTTAGATGGAGTTGATATCGTGAAATCTGTTGTTAACCTGCTTCATTAAAAGCTGAATATTAACTGTGAAGATAGCGATCTACGTAATGCTTTCAGGTTAATATCTGGGGGAAATGCCGATAAACCTAAACCTATTATTATTGAAAGGTACCGGAATATTTATATCCTTAGAGTATACTATGGAGAAATACGAAAAGAAGAAAATTCTCTTCAAGCAACAGAAATTAGCAGGTTTACAAGATAGCAGGGCAGTAGAAAAAGGAAACATACTGATTGTTAACGGCGTAACTCATAAAGTTAAAGATATACTGGAGACATCTGATCCTATAAGCTTAGGAGAACATCATCATAGCAGACAAAACAGCACATCATCAACTGGTAGCAGTTCTTCGAAAAAAAGGGATCGTGATAACAATGAAGAACTCGCAAATATCAACAAAAAAATAATAGAATTCTTAGATCATAAATTAATAAATAAATTCGATGTTCAAACTTTCTTTTTAATGTATTAAAGTAATTACAATATATTAATAGTTATTTAATGAACAGGTTTATTAATAAAGGCGATTAACAATCGAGATAATTTAACGCGTGAGCAAAGCGAAGGCGTTAATGTTCGAATTTGTTAATCGCCATTTTAATTAACAAGTTCGTTACAGAACTTTTCCGTCGACCGTACTTTTCAAAAATAAAGATATTTTGTTTAAAACATATATAGAATTTTACGAAATTATAACCATAAAATAAGTAATAACATACAATGACAGATATTACTAACACAGCTACTTGATTTCAAATGTCACTGCCTATATAAATGTATAAGAGCGGTGTACATTGGGTCGCATATAATAAAATTGTTGGTTAATAGAAAATCATTTATTAATAAGTATCATTAATCAACGATTTTGAGTGCGTTAAAATACATCATAAATGAACGGTCGACGGAAAAATAATTATATGCTGATTAGTAGAATTTTATTTTATTTGTTATTATTTGAGCTCGGCCCACATACTATTGTTTTACTGAGTCTATATTTTTTGGGATAAGGCTGGGATTTAGGCGGGAAAGCCAGCACTTTGATATTCAAATAATATATATATATATATATATATATATATATACACCTTTCCAAAAAATGATGGTATCTATTGGCAAAAAGCTGCACTATTGAAAGTTATTTTTTAAATCGCAGTTTTCTTACCAAAATTGAATTCTTATTTATTTATGTGACATTCTATTCGACCAACTAATTACTTTTCACAAATCCAGTTATAATCATGCATATTAAAAAGTTGGACCAACTCGCTACTTGTTATTTTTGAGATTCCGTCAAAGACACATGTAGCCAGAGAATCCAAAACAGTTAAATCATCGAATTTGACTTACCTACAAATTCTTTATTTATGTGAATTTTTGTTGGAATATTTACAAAAACTAATTTAATATATGTTTACTATACTTCTGAGGGAAGAAATAATATTAAGGGCTAGTATGTATATTTAATATGTTTATTAGTTTATTTTAACTGCACGATGACGCTGCCATATCCGTCCTATAACCTGAATGTTTATTTTTCTTAAAAGTGCGTTGCTAGATTAATTTAAGAATATAAAATATAGTTGAATAGAGTAGTTAGTTGAATAGAGACCTTTCCACCATTTTTAGTGTTTTTATTCATCCCATTATCCAACAGTTTTCCCACTAGTATTTTCAAGGTCATCCCTTTGTGTATTTTTTATATTCCTTTTTGTTCTTAAGTAGATACTGGATTATTTGTTGTAGTTTGGTGAGTGTTCTGCCTTGGTTCAAATAAAACGTTACGTTCATTTTTTACAATTTAAACTTGTAGTTTTTCATGTCACCTAATCTTATACTTTTTTGTCAATTTGCGCGTTTTATAAAATTTTAACCAAGGAATTATAATATTTATTATTTATTTTTGGCGATTAAACAAATTGCCAATTTTTATAGGTTATAGTTTTCTGACATCAACCATAAATCTCAAGTTTCGGATTGTTTGCAATTATTGTCAAATCCCAAGTTTCATTAACTGGCCCTATAAGTTGGCCCCAACTTGGCCCCCCTCTTTACATAATTTTGGAATTCCTCAATCATTAACATATTAGAGGTTGGTACTCTGACTCTGATTTTATACCTGAAGAAGATATTGTATATCGAAACATATGATATGTAAGTTTGTAAAATAAAATGAATATGAAAATGAAAATAGGTTTTGTTCTTGTTTAATATTGTTTCTATTTTGAATGAACATTTATCTCTTGTGCTTATAAAAGTCATGATAACCTTCTCGTTTCTTAATATTTGCTAACAAATTTGCAATTTAAACACGTAACTACAGTAAAATTTGCATTGTTATTGTACCTAGGAATACATTTTTTCAATGTAAATGGATGTAATTGCATATTTGAACTTAGTTTTTAGTTCTGATCAACTCTTTTAAATAACATTTTTCGATGTTGTCAAATTTGAAGGTACTTTACTCTTTGGTAAAATTCATATTTTTTGACAAACCTCGTATACTACTGGAAAAAACTGAGATCTGATGATTGTATTTTAGATTTCAGTACAAGCAAAACTTTTTATCAAGAATTACATTTTTCGCTATAATTTAAATTTAAAAATTTTTCACCTATAGGATACCCCATCCGTGGACACACTGTATTATAATTACTATAATATTTTTACATGACGTCACGTAAATAGGAACGTCTATATTTATGTTGAAGCTAGCGGTGTTCTGATTGGATGTTGATGAAATCATGCGTACTGACTGCGTCTTGTCCTTGTTTCGTTGACATTGTTATCAGTTCAGTGAATGCATTTAATTCATTTTGCATTGTTTCTCGTTTTTCGTTTAGTCTCGTTTCCTTGTATTTTTATTGTTTGTTGTCAAAGATATTTTATATTTGTGTAAAATGTGTAGTAGTTGGACATCTGAGTAAACTGGGGCCCTGATAGAATTGTATCAGTGCGAAGAAGTTCTTTTCCACGTGAAATCTGCAGATTATCACAACAAATTTGCTAGACAAAATGCTTTGGAGAGAATTATTAAAAATCT
Organism: Neocrepidodera transversa; assembly: GCA_963243735.1. Classification (NCBI taxonomy): domain Eukaryota; kingdom Metazoa; phylum Arthropoda; class Insecta; order Coleoptera; family Chrysomelidae; genus Neocrepidodera; species Neocrepidodera transversa. The sequence continues at coordinate 36,372,276 of OY725337.1, read as the reverse complement.
TACCACTATTAAATCTGATGTTACGGGTAGTTTTTACCTCTCGCCCTTTAGATAAGAGAGGTATAGGAATCATGCTAAAAATTGGGTAGTGAGTTTTCAATGGATAAACACGTTTTAGGGTCCCTAGAATACGATTTTAATATTTTCGCGGTGATGTCTGTGTGTGTATGTGTGTGTATGTGTGTGTGTGTGTGTGTGTGTGTGTGTGTGTGTGTGTGTGTGTGTGTGTGTGTGTGTGTGTGTGTGTGTGTGTGTGTGTGTGTGTGTGTGTGTGTGTGTGTGTGTGTGTGTGTGTGTGTGTGTGTGTGTGTGTGTGTGTGTGTGTGTGTGTGTGTGTGTGTGTGTGTGTGTGTGTGTGTGTGTGTGTGTGTGTGTGTGTGTGTGTGTGTGTGTGTGTGTGTGTGTGTGTGTGTGTGTGTGTGTGTGTGTGTGTGTGTGTGTGTGTGTGTGTGTGTGTGTGTGTGTGTGTGTGTGTGTGTGTGTGTGTGTGTGTGTGTGTGTGTGTGTGTGTGTGTGTGTGTGTGTGTGTGTGTGTGTGTGTGTGTGTGTGTGTGTGTGTGTGTGTGTGTGTGTGTGTGTGTGTGTGTGTGTGTGTGTGTGTGTGTGTGTGTGTGTGTGTGTGTGTGTGTGTGTGTGTGTGTGTGTGTGTGTGTGTGTGTGTGTGTGTGTGTGTGTGTGTGTGTGTGTGTGTGTGTGTGTGTGTGTGTGTGTGTGTGTGTGTGTGTGTGTGTGTGTGTGTGTGTGTGTGTGTGTGTGTGTGTGTGTGTGTGTGTGTGTGTGTGTGTGTGTGTGTGTGTGTGTGTGTGTGTGTGTGTGTGTGTGTGTGTGTGTGTGTGTGTGTGTGTGTGTGTGTGTGTGTGTGTGTGTGTGTGTGTGTGTGTGTGTGTGTGTGTGTGTGTGTGTGTGTGTGTGTGTGTGTGTGTGTGTGTGTGTGTGTGTGTGTGTGTGTGTGTGTGTGTGTGTGTGTGTGTGTGTGTGTGTGTGTGTGTGTGTGTGTGTGTGTGTGTGTGTGTGTGTGTGTGTGTGTGTGTGTGTGTGTGTGTGTGTGTGTGTGTGTGTGTGTGTGTGTGTGTGTGTGTGTGTGTGTGTGTGTGTGTGTGTGTGTGTGTGTGTGTGTGTGTGTGTGTGTGTGTGTGTGTGTGTGTGTGTGTGTGTGTGTGTGTGTGTGTGTGTGTGTGTGTGTGTGTGTTTGGATGGATGTTGTAGTAACGATAACTCAAAAACTACTGAATAAACAAATTTGAAATTTTGCATACAGGATTCTGATACCCTAGATTAGATCTGATTAGATTTTGGTGCCAATCGCACAACCGGAAGTGGCAGTTGCTATGGGTGATGACGCCATTATTATACAAAACGGCAATAAAGTTTTACACATATATTTTGTATACCCTATAGTTTATTTTCATCTCATTAAAAGTTTCGAAACTTTTGCCATTGTTGCCAGATTTACAAAAAAACAATTTTTTTTCATACTTTTTTGTGCTAACCTGTAAATTTTTGATTCAAAAATGGCGAGAGGTCATGTGTTGGCCACATCAGATTTTTATTATTATATACTTACTGAAACATTTTTTGATTATTTGTGTTTGTTACAGTGTCTCAAATTAAGGCTAAAATCAATGCTATTAGAAGCCGTTATACTAAAGAACTGGGTAAATATAAAAATAAACCAAGTGGCAGTGGCAATCAAGACACTCAAAAAGGCAGTTTTGAGTTCTTCGAAAAACTGACTTTTTTGTCAGACCATGTTGAGGCCCGTAAAGGACAATTAAATGTACAGCTACCAAAATCCAGTGCTGACACTGAGTTAATCGAAGAATTAGCCAGTGTTGGTGAAGTAGAATTTGAAATGAAGAAGGAGCTTGACAGTTCTGTCTAAGAAGACGAAGACTTGACACCTACAGAAAACATTGTGGATTTTGAAAATAAAGAAAACGAAGCCAATACAAATGAGAAAGTAAGTTTATTAATTTTTATTTTAAATAATTATAAAATATTTCCGTCTACACGTTCCTGTTGCCACTCTACTGCACCATTAGTGTTAAAATAATCTTGAAACTCCTGACGTATACCTAGTGGAGACTTGCCTACTTTGTTTCCACCTTGTCGAGTTAAAGGACCTAGTGCACACTGAAGATCCTGATCTGCTTGTGCACTTAAATAGTCATTGCCTTTTTCAATTAAAAAATTGTGTAAAATACAACATACTGTTGTTATTAATTCCACTTTTTCTACACTTAGATTTATCGGATTTAAAAGTACTCTAAACCTATTTGCAAGGATGCCAAAAGCATTCTCTACTATCCTTCGAGCACGACTAATCCTATAATTATTTTTTGCTCGTTTGTTAAACCTTTATATCTGTAGGACTCCATAATCCTTTCTTTTAAAGGAAATGCATCATCTGCTACAATAACGAATGGCATTTTTAGTGTTCTTCCTGGTAATGGTTTATGTGGAGGAAAATTTAAAGAATTATTTATTACTTCCACAGATAGTTCGTGAAAATACACCACCGCCAACAAATTCCTATAAAATGATCCTGTGAATCTTGGAGGGCGAAACACTATGTGTTTGCCATCTAAAGCACCTAAACAGTTTGGAAAGTTCCAGTGTTTCATAAACAACTCTGTTGTCTCTGACCATTTTGCTTCTGTAATAGGTACCTGCAAATAAAAAAAACATATCATAAATTTATATTTGTTATATATGTTCTGGCAATTAACTTTATTATTATTTAATTATACACATTACAAATTTATAATTTGTGTTAATTTTTAGATCAACACCATGCCAGCAGTAACTAAACGAAGAAGAAAGGAAGATACCTCTGAACAATTTTTAAAATCTGCAGGCATTGCTTTAAAACAGCTGTGCAGCAACAACAGTCCTGCTACCGATCAGTGGACCGATTTCGGTACTCTTGTTAGAAATTCCATAAGTAGGGCTTTACAAATAAAATGTAAACATTTAATATTAAGATCTATTATGGCGTGTGAAGAGGAAGATTTGTAAACAATAAATTTTTAAAAACATATTCTTGTTAATTGAAGTACTTGTACTTTTTAGACCCTTTAAAATTTGATGTAAAATAAAAAGAAATAATAATAATATTAATAAATAAAATACAAATATAAGAGAAACACATACCTTTAAATATTTAATCCTCATGCAGTCTACAATTGCAACTAAAACTTCTGGTATTATTATACTTATTGTATTTTATGCTATGCAGGTTGAAAAATTTAAGCTTTTAAATGTTTCCCCAGGGGCAAGAAATCTAAAAGTAGCTGATAATCTAGAAATATAAACAAATCATTTATTCTATAAAAAGTACAAACTATATAATTTTTTTAATGAATAGATATCAGTATTATCCTGTTCACTTGTATGTACCTACCTTGTCTCTGCAGAAATTGATTGTCTAAGTTGAGTATCATTTTTTATAATTTTCATGATCTTCAACCCTTAACTCACTGTGGACCATATTCAAAACACCACGACCCTGATTTCGGTTCTCTAACCAAGCCCTTACCCACCATCGACGTTTTGTTTTAGAAAGTTTTTTTGTAACAGTATATCCCATTCACCCAACTGCCAATGCAGTTAAAAGTTTTTGATTGAAACTTAAATTATTCATGTTCCTTGATATTTACTTAATTTAATCGAAATTCATTCTACTAGACAAAAATTCCTGTCGGTAGGGTCGACAGGGGAGGTAGATTTCTATTGTCTAAATTTGAGCATCCTTCGCCACTCCACGATATGGTCAGATCGAAAAAATTTTTAAACAAATAAATTTTATAACAATTAGGACATGAAAAAAGTCTAATGACATGTTTCAATATTTTTAAAAATAGCGGAGATATGAATTTTATGAAATTTCAACCCCCTCCAGTTCCATCCCCGTGGATCGGATGAAAAAAAGTTTTAGACAAATTAGTTTTATAATAATTAAAACACAAAAAAAGTCCTGTGACCTGTTTCAATATTTTTGAAAATGGCGGAGATATAAATTTTTTGAAATTTCAACCCCCTAGAGGTCCATCCCCGTGGGTCAGATAAAAAAAAAGGTTAAGATAAATTAATTTCATAATAATCAGATCATAAAAAAGGTCTAATGGTCTTTTTTAATATTTTCAAAAATGGCGGAGATCTGAATTTTTTGAGATTTCAACCCTCTGCAATTCTTACCCCCTTAGAGGTAGAATGCCCATTTATGACACGCAACGAATTACTGCCCCAAAGAATTTCTGTACCAAATTTGGAGTCGATGGGACAAAAATTGCGACCTCTATCGTGCCGGAACGGAATATCTACACATACATATATAGGTATATACCGATATTTTTTTTTTACTGATTCTATTCCCGGTTCTGGGTCCCGTCATTGAATCGATTACAATAGGTAGATTCCATACATAGAAATCTACCTAAAAACTCAAAATAAAGTTAAATTTATACCATATTCGAAATGTCAATAAATTTAGATTTCTATTAAAAAATGGTTGTTTTTTCAATCCTTGGCATCATCGAAACCACCAATCACAAGCAAATTAGTTATGCAACATACTTTACATCCTCTAAAAATTCAGTGTGATATTTTTATAATGGGATACACTAATATGTTGTTTTTATAAAACCAAATTTTTATAAAAAATTTTATAAAAATAAATAAAAAAATTTTGACAGTGGGATATCGGCTTTACATTAAAAATAAATGTAGGGTGGATAAATATACAAGGAACTTTGACGTGACAAAAATTGAAACTTTTAACCTTATAACTCTTCATGAATGTAAAGAGATACTATAGGTAAATGATATAAACAAACATTTTTCATTAATAAACAATAACATATCTGGTGTGGAAAGTAGATCAGGTAAACATCTGTTAGTACAGGTATAGGGAAGTCATTGTATTAGAGAGAAAGAGAGAGAGACAAGATGCAGAGTTTCAGTGTGCAAGAGCAAGAGAGTGTTATATCGATATATCTTCGTTGTTATTAGTCTAAATTGAACGCTGTGGACGGCACTATATTTGAAATGTGACGTAGAACAAATTAAAATCGGATCATTATTAGTGGAGATATACATTTGTGTCCTTTTGTCTTTTGTTCTGCATATGTTTTTTGTTTACATTTTTATTCCAGTTCACATTTATAATACAACGAAGTTTTTTTCATTAAAATCGGACTACTATTAGTAGAGATACACGTTTATGCCCTTTTGTCATTAATTCTGAGCTGAATTCTTTTTAACGTATTTATTTTACATCACATTTCAAATATAGCGCCGTCTACAGAGTTCAATTTGGAACGGAGCAACGAAGATATATGGATATAACACTCTATCGCTCTTGTACACTGAAACTCTTCATCCTCTCTCTAACAAATTGAATTCCCTATACCTGTACAAGTAATTCCTTACCTGATCTACTGCGAGAAAAACTTTAGATGATTTTGCTACTCTCTTATTGAATTTAAAGTGTGTAAGTATTATAGGATTTTTCGAGTGTCCTGTGCCTTCGTAGCTCAGTGAAGATGGGGTGGGTAAGGATCTTTTGATGTACAAATCGAATAATTTATATAGTATACCGGGCGCCAGACAGTTTACCCCCTTATAGAGCACTCTACATTTCAGTCCTCGAGAAACCGTCCCCTCTAAGCCAAAAAATTCAAAATATAGATGTTCAACCTACAATTACCTGAACTTGGTTAACGTGCATCAAGCACACACAAAATAAAACACTGAAGTTACCAATGGACCAGTTTTACTGTAACATATTTAAATTGACATGGATTATTTAAGTCATTATTCGTTTATAACTTTATATTTTGCAGTTCTGCTGTCTCAAAATAGACAGAATTAACTATAGATAATAGTTGACCTTAACACTAGTATTCACTCACCGAATTTTAGTGCGTATCGATGTCAGAGCTCTGAAATACGAATCATAGTTCGAACGAAGAACGGTTTTAAGATTTTGGCTAAAATAAATTATACACCCCTAGGTTGTTCGTTACAAACAGAGCTAATTTGTTAGTTAGACATAAAATTTGATAAAATATTATGAAACAACATACTTAATGTTTTTAGCACAGATTCACACCATATGTAGGAGTTCCGCTGGTGATGTCATTAATAATTGATTAAATTAGTACCTTGTATTGCAGCAACATACGAAATTACCGACCTTCACCCTAGTAATACCAGGAGAAGTGATCAAACTCTGAGGAAGGTCTCCTCCAGAAGAGTCAGGACATTTGATGTCTAATACTTGAAGATTACTACAACACTTGAGAACTTATTCTTGTATAAAACTCCTGGATGTCGTCATCCGTATAAGAAATCGTCCGTATGATCCTAAGACCAATCTCCAAGCCTCTACATAATATCAATACTAAATCCTAAGACTGGATTCTAAAACTGGTTCCTAAAACCCTGAAAACAATCCTAGTTTTACTAGACTATACTTTAAAACCGGAATGTCAGTAAGTAACAAAAAGTTATTCATTCCAATTGATAATCTCCAAATGTTCAAAATTGTCAATTGACCTTTGAGGGTCACAGATACTACCTAATGCAAAACTATAGTAAAAAAAATAGTCATAGAATTACCACTTACCCAATAGAATATGGGGTTAAAACCAACACCAAAATTCTCCAATTACCATAAGCGAAACGCCGTCTAAATCCTCAAATAGAGATAAAACTAGGTCAATCAAACTACCAAGTCACTAGTTTATTTATTGGGAAGTGTTACTAATTAATCCCCGCAAATTTGGAAGAAAAACAAATCAACCAATTTCCAAAATATTCCTCAGTCAGTAAACTTCCATGCGGCGATGCACAAACTTTTTTATTCGAGGAGCCACCTTACATGACAGCTCTATATTTCCTACCAAATCATTCCTCTTCTTAGCCAGGGCAATTCTGTGACACGGTTAGTTAATCGGCCACCTGACAATTTCTATGGCCCTCGGTAACGCCTCGCAGAACCCTGTTGTCAAAGGCCGTGTAAATCGGAACAAAAGAAGAAATTTCTTACCACTAACTAGCCACAGAAATTGAATAACAGCTGTTTCCCAACAGAAACAAAAGCAAGGATGGGTGTATTATTTATATTGACGTGTTGTTTTCAAGATGTTTATTTAATTTACACCACTGAGGTAAGCAATTATTTAGTTTCGTAAAACCATACAACCGTAACAATTTTAAGGTATATTTGAACTGTAACGTGGACTGTAGTATAGTACTTACTGAATTTACTGAAACATGGCAGTTGCTAGATCCTAACGTTTTTAAAATTTCAGGTTATCGTCATTATATAACGGGGGTAGTTATAATTAGAACGATGGAGTTTTGGTATACGGAATCGTACGACTTTGATTATGACATAAAAGACATAAATAACTAAGTTAATTTCAACCCGCATTAAATTTGGATTTAAATCTATCGCCATCACGGCATGCTATGGACCCTGTGTATCAAAAGCAGGTGATTTTGTATTGTCTCTTCAAGACTATTGTGATCAAATAACGGTTAGAAATTAAATGTGCCACTTATTAACTGGAGGTATTAATATTAATTAAGGAGATTATTAAGGAGAATTTATTCTAATACTTATGATTTTATTTTTAACGAAACAAGTGTATATGTACTTATCGTTTGTTGTTTACTCTATTCACACTTCTATTCGAAACATGATGTATTGTTTTATATGCCGTTTTTTTGCGAAAAAAGTTATTATTATTATTTGATCTTTATGGGTGAAACTGAAGGGGGTTGAAATCATGTAATCATGCTAAAAATTACGTAATAAGTTTTCAATGATTTAGGATCCGTAGAATACGATTTTGATATTGTGTATGTGTTAGGGTGGATGGATGGATGTTGTAGTAACGATAACTCAAAAACTAACGCATTAAAAAAATTAAAATTTTGCATACAAGATTGCTATAGCCTAGATTAAATCTGATTAAATTTTGGTATTAATCGGACAACCGGAAGTGGCCGCTGCCAGGAGTGCTGACGTAATTACTAAACAAGATGACAATAAAGTTTTACATATATTTTTTTTTGTCAGATATGCAGTAAACGTGAATATTTTACTCAGAATAGACAATATCACGGTAATAGCTTGTATTAACAAAATGGAAAGTCTTAAATCCAGAAAATAAATGAAATATCAAGTGGTATATATATGAGACTGGTGTGAGAAACGAAATACATTTATTTACGCTTCTTATATCAGTTCCTCAAATAATATAATTGCGGACATGCAATCCCAAATTAAAAATAATAATATGGAATTCGAGAATTCGAACTACCCGATGAGAAATTTCAATTAATTACCAAAAAATTCAGCTTACCCACAATAGTACATCGCATCAAAATAAAACAGTCGGTTATGTCGCCCCAAAACTTTCCCGACTAGTATTCAGAGACGAAAACTTTTTCAGATATTTAATGTTAAAGTTTAGAACTTTGACATTTTTTTATTTTTGATAGGTGACAGTTGAAGAAATAATTTTGACTGTTCTGAACAGAAATTTTCAGGGGCTTTTAAATGACATTTTACATTTTACAAGTCAAATTCCGTGAAATATTGCTTCCGTTATTTTTTACTTTCGATTTACAGATATACAAAAACTAATGGGTTCTTCCGATTGATAATCCAAACCCATATACCAAATTTAAGCTTTATCGGATTAAACGTGTGGCCTCTATCGTAGAAGAATACAAACAGACAGACAGACACACAGGCATACAAACTTTCATTTGAATCATCTCCAAGGACCTCAAAATGGATATTTCCTTCTTTATCTCGAAATTTTTTTTTAGCTCAATCATAATACTTTCCCTTCTCAGAGGTGGGTCGTGAAAGTAAAATGAAGAAAGGTCATGTGCTGGCCATATCAGATTTTTTAATGTCGTAATTACTTCGGACCGCGTCAGTCCACCCTGCATCCGAAAGTACTTAAATCATAAAAAAAATTAGAAATTTGGTTTTGCTTAAAATTACTTTTCTGGAGGCGATAGCACATGAACCAGTCATCCGATTTCAAAAATTCTTCAGCAAAATCGTCTTCCTGTGTATAGGAGAGGAACCTTATTGTTTTTGGGGTATATCCATTCATTGTTTCATGTACTCACATTTCTGGAATATTAAGAAATCTGCAAATGAACTATCGCCACCTTTGAGTCACAAATTAATACGTTAACATGAAAAAGAAAGTGGTAAAAGTATCGAAAATTTTATTGATATGAAAATAAACTATAGTGTACATAAAATATATGTGTAAAACTATATCGCAATCTTGTTTAGTAATGACTTTATCACTTATAGCTACTGCCACTTTTGGTTGTCCGATTAACACTAAAATCTAATCAGATCTAATTTAGGGTGTCAGAATCTTGTATGTAAAATTTAAATTTTTTAAATCCATAGTTTTGAGTTATCATTACCACAACATCCTTCCTAATATACACACACACAGATCATCGTGTAAAATATCGGAATCGTATTCTAAAGACCTCAAAAAGTGTGTAACCATTGAAAACAAACTACCCAATTTTTAGCGTGATTACTATACCTCTCTTAGCTGAAGGTCGAGTGTTAAAAAACAAAACTATTTTGTGCAGTTTCACCACACCCTATTTTGGAAAAACATATCAAATCATCTGTGGAGACTATGAACAATGTCATTTTGATTACGTCTGTTTAATAGACCTAAATGTCAACATAGCGTCTATAAATTTCGTGGTGCGTATAGTTCGTGTATTGAATGTTAAAGTGAATTACTCGGGCTGAAGTACTAAAAACGTCATGTATTTTTAACCCGTGTAAAATTTTTTTGATTTAATTTATTTCAGTTTGTTTTTGATTTTGAACTTCAGTAATGATTATTGAAGACTTTCACCCGACTACCGTACATTTACAGAAATTGGTTTTTACCTTATTGTGATAAAAAATATACCTTAAGCCGCACCTGTTACAAGTTTTCTTTTCGTGAAAATCTTGCTGTTATGTGTTAATAATGGTAAACGTGGGGAAAATTGAAAATATCAGTGATTATGAGGATTTTATGGCTCAGTCTAATGATAGATAGTGGTTTAGGGGATTATAAAACGTCAATTGTTGAAAATGTGCACGTTATACACCTTTTATGAGAGTAATTAAGAACACAGTTGTGAACATAAATATAATATTTTTCTAACAGGGTTGAATCAAATAGAACAAGATACTTTGCAAAAAATTATATAATAAATAAAAAATAATATTAGTTTTACTTGCACTACTCACTTTGGCTAACTTCGTCATTGTAATATTTGAATATAGAGAAAAGGACCTCTTCAAAAGTCGAAAGGGTTGAGATGGGTACTTTATACCATTAGTGGGCGAATTAATGGAAGGCCCTTTTAGGTGCTCGCGAGGACGTTTTGCTAATGCACCTGTTTATAAAAGACTTTTAAACGAGTTTTAGTGCTAAAAGGTCGCATTGGCATTAATAAACGCTGGCTCGTATAATTTTGTTAAAAGTATGACAGAGATAATAATAGTGATTTTTTTATACAATCATGTATGTAATCGTAATTTTTATGAGATTTTGAATTTTATTTATATGTATAATTTAATTTTTAAAAAGAGTTTGATACTTTAAAGTATTTATAGATATTAATTGGAATTTAGAATAATCAACATTTGTAGAGTATCTTATTTTTGGTATATCATTGGTATTATTATTTAACTTTGGAAATTATATTAAAAGAAAAAAGGTAATAAGTAAACGGCAAAATTGATTGAAAGAAATTTTTTTCTTTTAATCAAAGAAAGAACAAATTTTATTTTAGGGAAGAAATAAATGAAAACAGATAATAGATGTCATTAAATTTTTAAAAATATGTCATAAGAATTTTATAGAAACTTGTTAATAGAAAATGAAGGTTGTAAAAAAGAGAGGAATTACATATTGTCATGAAATACTCTCTATAAGTTTTTTTATAAGTTAATTGTTATTTAATTGTTGAAGAAAGGTTTGATAGCATAAATAATTTTGTTTTTTGAATTTTATTAACATATTTTTATTTTTAAAAAAATTGATATTTTAAAGATTTTATTGATAGTAATTGGTGTATAAGATATTCTAAATCAACAATTGTGGAATATAAAGAAGCTTATTCTTATTTTTTATATCATTATCATTATTAAGATATTAATTAGAAAATTAAAGTAATAAGTAAATGATGATTGGAAGACATTTTTTTTATTAATCAACCAAGAATAATTTTTATTTTGGGGAAGAAACATATGAAAAAAAATAATAAAGACGGATGTCATTAATTTTTTGGAAAATATGTTACAATAATATACTGAAATTTGTTAATACAAAAAAAAGGTTGTAAAGTAGAGAACTTATAAGAAATAGGACTTTTGTTAAATTTACAAAAGTTTTTGAAAGTAAAAAAAATTCAAAAGTTTAAGAGAAATATTTTTTTTTGAAAATTAAACCATTTAGGTGGAATTTTAAAAAAGGAAGTTGCACCGGTACATAGAGAGCCTTAGAAAAATTTAATTTTGGGAAGTTACAATAAAAGAAAATTTTGGCCACAGAAGTAATAAGTAAATGGTAAGAAAGAGGAAAAGTTATTAAAAGAAATTTTTCTTATATTAATCAAGTTAGAAAAAAACCATTTTGGGGAAAAACATATAATAAATAGAGACGTCATTAAATTTGATTTGATATAAAAATGTCACTATTTTAAATTGAATATAAAAAAATGTTTATGGAAATTATATATCAATAAGAAAATTTATTGTTTAATTTATTAAAATGAAAATTTGAGAAAAAAATATTAAATTATAAAAGACGACATTAAATAAATCGGTCAAGCGCGTGTCGGATTTCGCACATTTAGGGTTCCGTACCAAATGTAGAATATAAGCCAAAAATACTTGGTAAAAAGATTTAAAGAACTGAAAAGAAAAATAACCAGGCACATGTGCGTGCGACGAAGAAAACAAAATTATGAGACGAAAAATGAATTTCTTACGAACAAATTTGTTAATATCAGCGTAACCAACAAAGATAGAAAAAAAATTATAAGATGAAAAATGCATTTTTTAATAAAACTAATACGATTACACACATAAAAATAATAAAATATCGAGTATCACAATTTACATATATGCGAAGGTGCGGAACCCTAAAAATTAGGGAATGGTAATGAAAAAATCATATTTATTAATATATTGGTATTTGTTGGTAAAATATACGTAACAATAAAAATTATCACCAAATTTCAAGTTTATAGGTCAATGGAAAGTTAAAAATTGTTCGGAACAAAATTTTGTAAAAAAATGCTGACTTTGGCGGCTTGTCATGCCTACGTTGTGCAATATTTTCAAAAACAAAAAATATGCCTTTTATCTACTCAATGAGCTCTATTCAACTATACCTCACTCTATGGGGTAGGCCAAATTTTTTGTCAGCGCCCCCCTTTAGTTGTATGGGAGCCCCCCTTGAAAACTTTTAAAAATATTTTTTACAGTTTACATGACTTTGGGTCAACAAGGCGCATAAACTGTGAGAATTTGAAGTATCTAGCTCTAACGGTTTAGCTGCTAGACCGGTGTGACAGACGGACGGACGGACGGACACGCGAGTGAGAGCAATAGGGTTCCGTTTTGACCCTTTGGGGTACGGAACCCTAAAAAATAAGAATAGAGCTAGTTTAATTTATGGAAGTGTAATATAAATTGGGACTGTTTTCCACCGATTATAATTCCCACGTATTTCATTTATATATTGAATGTATATATAAGAACTTATTTTCTAATCTATAAATTATTTTAAAATCTATCAGGCAAATCGAGAGGTTTGTGTCTTCTTGGTCTTTGTGTTTGTTCGCTATTATCTAGCAAATTCACAGCTGAAGAGTTTGGCTGAAACTCGAATTTTCTAACGTAGCTTTTACTATATTTACTAATTTCTTCTGTTTGGTATAAACCAGGGCGCATTTGCAATGTTGCGTAGAACTTTGGATTGAAACCTTTCTATTATCTCCCAGCTGCTTTATATACGAGTATCTTGTTGTTTAGTGGTCGTTTTGAGCGTCTGTCTAAAATCCAATGGTACTTGCTGAATTTGTGAGCCAGTTGTTTCCTCTTCATGAGGATATTTGTTTGCCATGTAAGTCTCTTGTCCAGGTGCAATCCTAAGTATTTTACTGAGGGGGGTAAAATTTGTCCATCTAAGGTTGTTGTTGGAACGGTATCTCTGCATTTGGTAAACGTTATTTGTACCGATTTTTATTCATTCATTTTTATTCTCTTGCCCAGTCCTGAATTCTATTTAATTGGTCCTGAAGGAGTCTTCCAGCTACCTTAAGGTTTCTATGTTTAGCCAGTATACCTTTATCGTCGGCAAATGTGGTCGTCGTAATGTTTTCACTAGTTGGCAAGTCTGTTGTGTAGAGAAGATATAGTGTGGGTCCAAATTCACTGCCCTGGGGAACTCCCGCTTTAACTGGAAAAATTTGTGTTGTTTCTTGTTTGTATTGTACCATAAAGTGCCTTTCTTGCAGGTATGATTCTCAAACAAGGTATATTGTGTGTGGCAGTATCTTAAGTTTATAGAGGATGCCTTGATGCCAGACCTTGTCAAAGGACTGGCTTACATCTAAAAAGGCAGCTACACAGTAGCTTTTCTATTAAAAAGTTTGGTTGATGTTGTCGACTACTCTGTGGACTTGTTCCATCGTGCTGTGTTGCTGGCAGAACTCAAAATGATGGTCTGGTATGAGGTTGTTTTCTTGATGTGGGACATGATTCGTGGTGCTTCCCATTTTTGTTTAATTGTTTCTTCTTCCTGAGGGGTAATTGTCATGGGAATAGTTAAAAGACATTTTCCAAGTGTTGTGCAAATGCATATGCCTCTTCAGAGTTCGGCCGTCTGCTTTGCGTATTGGTGGAATGGATTCTTTATGATGTTTAATGTTTCTGGTAGCTCTATATAAGCTATATTCAGTATCTGATAAATTGTTTAGGCTGTCTAAGTATTGTTAAATGATTTATTCTTAAATTCTGAGATTGTCTCTTGGGTATCTGGTGCGTTGCCATATTTTTATTAATCGTCTTTTTTTCTTCGATATTTTTGTTTGGATCTCTGATTAGGTAATTTACAGTTTTATTTTAGTATGTGTTTGAAGTATTTCCAATTGGTATTTTTATTGTGGAGTTTTTCTCTGTGAACGGAGTAGAGGTCCATGTTTGTTTCTAAGTGAAGTAAGATATTCGATCGTTTCATCAAAATTTGTTGGATAATTAGGTGGGCAGTCAGCAGCTAAAATAGTGATGGGTGCTTTCCAGTCTTTGATTACAACGTTTGTTGCCTTAAGAAACGTTTTTTGATAGTTAGTTCTTTGATATGCTATCTAATAAGGATTACGGTACCTCATCTAGCTTTAATGTCAGCATCAGGGTGGACGGTATGGTATGTTCATCTTCATCATACAATTATTGTGAAATAAAAATTGATCTGATTTTGACCAGGTCTCGAACAGCTCTCGAACAGCTTTCGAACTCGTCTCGAACAGCTTTAAACAGCTCTTGAACAGCTCTTGAACAGCTTCAAACAGCTCTTGAACAGGTCTAGAACAGGTCTAGAACAGCTTTAAAATATGTCTCGAACAGCTGTTTAGGAGCTGATTAAAGCTGTTCGAGAACTGTACGAGACCTGTTCAGGAGCTGTTTAAAGCTGTTCAAGAGCTGTTTAAAGCTGTTCAAGAGCTGTTTAAAGCTGTTCAAGAGCTTTTTAGAGCTATTAGAGACCTGTTATAGAGCTGTTCGAGAGCAGATTAATTTTTATGTCACCATAATCTGATGACGTCACGAGTGACCTTGGATTAGCCAAACAATTACCAGAATGAACCTTAGCGATTTCCCATGTTGATTTCCATAAGGAGTGCGCCAGAACTGTCATAGCTTATCTACTTATGTTAGAATGTTTCAGATATTTGTAGAATGTCTATATTGTTATGGACCAGGAAAATTTCCACTTCGTGTTTGTGATTTACTATACACTTGGTATTTCAAAAGGCAATTTTATATAATTGTGCCATCTTTAATTACATATTTTGTGAGTTGTGCTAACTGTTCTCTCAAGCTTTTGAGTTCTGCTGTCATTAGATTCATCATTTGTTATTGGTTAGTTACAGTTAGGAATGTAATAATGTTATTGCTATCCTGGTTGCTTGTTACTTGAGCATAATTAGGTTTATTCTGTTGTGTTGTGTTTAAATTTTGTTATGTGTTTCTCTTGTGACGGTCGAATTTCACCGCACATTATTTTTTGAGATTTACAGTAAAAACTTGCTAAAAACATTGTTAAATCCTACAATTAACCTTGTTTATCTCTATATATCGAATTCGATTTCGTTTAAGATCCTGGTTTTGGTCTCTTAAATAGTGGTGCAGGTGGCTGTCTTCAGTGACAATTATTTATACTTTTAAGTGTCTACAACGACATATTATTATATTTTTACATTCTATTCCACTCCACATTATTTTACTTCAATTTTTCTTTATATTTACATTTAGCTTTTCGATTTCGACTTTAATTATTTTTATTTGAAGGTTAACATTCATGTGTTTTATTATTATTTCAGCTGAGAATTGACCCTGAATTATACTTGAACTACTTTTGTTTTTGTCGCGGTTCTAACTCCCGTATTTGACGGTAGGGCAGTTCGATACCGCACGCCAATTTTTAGCGTTTATAATTTTCAGTTTTGTTTATGGTAATAAATTGTAAATTTTGAAATTCTTAATTCAGTATCAATTATTATTCTTATTTTGGGGTATTTTAGTGAGTGTCATTGTGGAAATAATTTCGCTTTCCTTTTTGGGAAGAATGTTTGTGGATTTTTGTCGATGGTTGGCAACGTCGGAATTGTTCTGACGGAGAAATGACTAGTGACTGTTGAGTGATTCATCTCAAGACCGCTCTCAAGAAAAACATGTGTAGTGGTTTCCGTTTATCTTTGTGGTATTTTTCGCCATCCTCTTCTGAGGCATAATAACTGAGACCCTAGAAGTGACGCTGTTGATAGTTAGCCTAGTATTTTCGGATATTTCTTGGAAAAATTTGGATATTTTCAGGCTTTGAAGCGTTAACCCGTTGGGGGATTTTGCATCGTTTTTCTGACGCTCTGGTTTGGAAAACCCTTCTCAAAGGAAGGTATGTAAATTATATTGTCCAAATCTTTTTCATCTGAACAAATATATATTGTTACCTCTCGCCCTTCAGATAAGAGAAGTATAGGAATCATGCTAAAAATTGGGTAGTGAGTTTTCAATGGATAAACACGTTTTGGGGTCCCTAGAATACGATTTTAATATTTTCGCGATGATGTCTGTGTGTGTGTGTGTTAGTGTGTGTGTGTGTGTCTTAGTGTGTTAGTGTGTGTGTGTGTGTGTTTGGATGGATGTTGTAGTAACGATAACTCAAAAACTACTGAATAAAAAAATTTGAAATTTTGCATACAGCATTCTGATACCCTAGATTAGATCTGATTAGATTTTGGTGCCAATCGCACAACCGGAAGTGGCAGTTTCTATGGGTAATGACGCCATTATTATACAAAACGGCAATAAAGTTTTACACATATATTTTGTATACCCTATAGTTTATTTTCATCTCATTAAAATTTTCGAAACTTTTGCCATTGTTGCCAGATTTACAAAAAAATGATTTTTTTTCATACTTTTTTGTGTCAACCTGTAAATTTTTGATTCAAAAATGGCGAGAGGTCATGTGTTGGCCACATCAGATTTTTTTTATTTTTACCTCTCGCCCTTCAGATAAGAGAGGTATAGGAATCATGCTAAAAATTGGGTAGTGAGTTTTCAATGGATAAACACGTTTTAGGGTCCCTAGAATACGATTTTAATATTTTCTCGATGATGTCTGTGTGTGTGTGTGTGTGTGTGTTAGTGTGTGTGTTAGTGTGTGTGTGTTAGTGTGTGTGTGTGTGTGTGTGTGTGTGTGTGTGTGTGTGTGTTTGGATGGATGTTGTAGTAACGATAACTCAAAAACTACTGAATAAAAAAATTTGAAATTTTGCGTACAGCATTCTGATACCCTAGGTTAGATCTGATTAGATTTTGGTGCCAATCGCACAACCGGAAGTGGCAGTTGCTATGGGTGATGACGCCATTATTATACAAAACGGCAATAAAGTTTTACACATATATTTTGTATACCCTATAGTTTATTTTCATCTCATTAAAATTTTCGAAGCTTTTGCCATTGTTGCCAGATTTACAAATAAATAATTTTTTTTCATACTTTTTTGCGTCAACCTGTAAATTTTTGATTCAAAAATAGCGAGAGGTCATGTGCTGGCCACATCAGATTTTTGTATTAGGTTAGTCACATTTTTTTGGTACAATTAGTTTTTGATTTAAAAAAATAAGCATGAGTTCGATTAATTAATAATGGTATGTACTTGCTTTTTACCTCTCGCCCTTCAGGTAAGAGAGGTATAGGAATCATGCTAAAAATTGGGTAGTGACTTTTCAATGAATAAGCACGTTTTAGGGTTCCTAGAAAACGATTTTAATATTTTCGCGATGATGTCTGTGTGTGTGTGTGTGTTAGTGTGTGTGTGTGTGTGTGTTAGTGTGTGTGTGTGTTAGTGTGTGTGTCTGTTAGTGTGTGTGTTAGTGTGTGTGTGTGTGTGTTTGGATGGATGTTGTAGTAAAGATAACTCAAAAACTGCTGAATAAAAAAATTTGAAATTTTGCATACAGGATTCTGATACCCTAGATTAGATCTGATTAGATTTTGGTGCCAATCGCACAACCGGAAGTGGCAGTTGCTATGGGTGATGACGCCATTATTATACAAAACGGCAATTAAGTTTTACACATATATTTTGTATACCCTATAGTTTATTTTCATCTCATTAAAATTTTCGAAACTTTTGCCATTGTTGCCAGATTTACAAAAATATAATTTTTTTTCATACTTTTTTGTGTCAACCTGTAAATTTTTGATTCAAAAATGGCGAGAGGTCATGTGCTGGCCACATCAGATTTTTATTAACATTATTTTGTGAATCATGGGTCTTTATTTGTCAGCAAGGTAATACTGTTACTGTTATTTGTTTTAAAGTAAAGTCCAGATTGTAATCACGGTTTTGTTTTTAGGGTTTTGTTTTTTGTTAGTACTGGATATTTAGTTTTTGCACTTTTATCATCTGTTTTCTATGGAACGTTTCTGTTAAACGTTACAGTTTCGCCTTCAGTGGTTCGTGGATTGATGGTTGGACGAACACTCTTAGATACCTTTAGTTTAAATCTGTCTCTCGGAAGAGACAAATCCATCCTGTTATTCGTCTTGATAGAGACTCACGGCTGCTTAGAGAGTAGTTAGTTCTGTTGGCAGGGTATTTTGTACGACTTTGAACAATACTAATTACTTAGATAAACTGGTTTAATAGGAACAAGAACAACAACATACATGTGTACAAAAAGAACTAGGTTATATATTGACATTGACATATGTCATGACTAAACCAAACTATTGCAACAAACAGAACTACACTAGGATTGTTCTTTTAGATATACCATTTCAACAAGTTCTTCACCGATGTCAACGAAGGAGAACCGATAAGGGTTAATTTACCATTTTTTTTTAACATAGTACTTGGTAAAGTTATGTAAATGTTTCTAAATTTATTTTCAACAAGCGCCATGAGATTTTATTTCTACTATTAAGGTCGGCCCTAGCGGCTAAGTTTATTCATATTGTTTGACGATTTGAAAATAATGTTCGTAGAATTTGAATTCTGTATATAACTATATGAGTTTTATGTACGTCCTGGTATCAGCGAAAATATTTTTTTTATTGTACAACCCACATTTTTTTGTTTCAATGTTTCTTCCCGGCGGCTTCACTTTTCACCTAGTTACATATGGAAACCTATGGAATCCAGAAACTTTCTTCTCATGTAGATTCACTCTCACTTGGGCTGCGTTCACCATACTAGAAATTTACAAAATCTTCTAAAAAAATCTGATGTGGCCAAACATGACCTCCCGCCATTTTTGAATCAAAAATTTACAGGTTGACACAAAAAAGTATGAAAAAGAATTATTTTTTTGTAAATCTGGCAACAATGGGAAAAGTTTCGAAAATTTTAATGAGATGAAAATAAACTAAAGGGTATACAAAATATATGTGTAAAACTTTATTGCCGTTTTCTATAATAATGGCGTCATCACCCATAGCAACTGCCACTTCCGGTTGTGCGATTGGCACCAAAATCTAATCAGATCTAATCAGATCTAATCTAGGGTATCAGAATCCTGTTTGCAAAATTTCAAATTTTTTATTTAGTAGTTTTTGAGTTATCGTTACTACAACATCCATCCAAACACACACACACACACACACACACACACACACACACACTAACACACACACACACAGACATCATTGCGAAAATATTAAAATCGTATTCTAGGGACCCTAAAACGTGTTTATTCATTGAAAACTCACTACCCAATTTTTGCATGATTCCTATACCTCTCTTATCTGAAGGGCGAGAGGTAAAAAGGAAAATACAATTTTATTTATTTCAACGTTTCTTCCCGGCGGCTTCACTTTTCACTTAGTTACATATTTTTACTTGTTCCATTTATAATCTTCCAATTTATCCTCTGCTAAAATAATTCAATTTTCTACTATCGAAATTCTGCCCCTGTCTGAACTTTTTCTTACTGTATCTGTCTGTCTCACCTACCTTTATTCTTTCTATCTAATAATTAACCTCCAGTATTATATATTTTTTATTTATCTATTTTCAAAATAGACATCTTATGTATAAAAATTTTTATTTATACTTTTCTTCAAAACATAATATTAAACTCATATAAAGTCTTTTCCTTTTTACCTCTCGCCCTTTAGACAAGAGAGGTATAGGAATCATGCTAAAAATTGGGTAGTGAGTTTTCAATGAATAAACACGTTTTAGGGTTCCTAGAATACGATTTTAATATTTTCGCGATGATGTCTGTGTGTGTGTGTTAGTGTGTGTGTGTGTTAGTGTGTGTGTGTTTGTTTGGATGGATGTTGTAGTAACGATAACTCAAAAACCACTGAATTAAAAAATTTGAAATTTTGCATACAGGATTCTGATACCCTAGATTAGATCTGATTAGATTTTGGTGCCAATCGGACAACCAGAAGTGGCAGTTGCTATGGGTGATGACGCCATTACTATACAAAACGGCAATAAAGTTTTACACATTTATTTTGTATACACTATAGTTTATTTTCGTATCATTAAATTTTTCAGAAGTTTTGCCATTGTTGCCAGATTTACAAAAAAGTAATTTTTTTTCATACTTTTTTGTGCTAACCTGTAAATTTTTGATTCAAAAATGGCGAGAGGTCATATGTTGGCCACATCAGATTTTTGACTATTTTTTCCAAAAAATTGTCAAAAAGAAAATTGACAATTATTCCCCAAAAAATCTGATGTGGCCAGCACATGACCTCTCGCCATTTTTGAATCAAAAATTTACACGGTGGCACAAAAAAGTATGGAAAAAATTTACTTTTTTGTAAATCTGGCAACAATGGCAAAAGTTTTGAAAATATTAATGATATGAAAATAAACTATAGTATATACAAAATATATATGTAAAACCTAATTGCCATTTTGTTTAGTAATGGCGTCATCACTCATAGCAACTGTTACTTCCGGATGTCCGATTGACACCAAAATCTAATCAGATCTAATCTAGGGTATAAGAATCGTGTATGCAAAATTTCAAGTTTTTTAATTCAGTTGTTTTTGAGTTATCGTTACTACAACATCCATCCAAACACACACACACACACACACTAACACACAAACACACACACACTAACACACACACACACACACAAACACACACACACACACAGACATCATCGCGAAAATATCAAAATCGTATTCTAGGGACCCCAAAACGTGTTTATCCATTGAAAACTCACTACCCAATTTTTAGCATGATTCCTATACCTCTCTTATCTGAAGGGCGAGAGGTAAAAACAATCTTTTTTTATTGATTCCACTTGTATTCCATATTTTTTTGCCTACTTAAATAATTTATACCTTTTTACCTCTCGCCCTTCAGATAAGAGAGGTATAGGAATCATGCTAAAAATTGGGTAGTGAGTTTTCAATGGATAAACACGTTTAAGGGTCCCTAGAATACGATTTTAATATTTTCGCGATGATGTCTGTGTGTGTGTGTGTGTATGTGTGTGTGTGTGTGTGTGTGTGTGTGTGTGTGTGTGTGTGTGTGTGTGTGTGTGTGTGTGTGTGTGTGTGTGTGTGTGTGTGTGTGTGTGTGTGTGTGTGTGTGTGTGTGTGTGTGTGTGTGTGTGTGTGTGTGTGTGTGTGTGTGTGTGTGTGTGTGTGTGTGTGTGTGTGTGTGTGTGTGTGTGTGTGTGTGTGTGTGTGTGTGTGTGTGTGTGTGTGTGTGTGTGTGTGTGTGTGTGTGTGTGTGTGTGTGTGTGTGTGTGTGTGTGTGTGTGTGTGTGTGTGTGTGTGTGTGTGTGTGTGTGTGTGTGTGTGTGTGTGTGTGTGTGTGTGTGTGTGTGTGTGTGTGTGTGTGTGTGTGTGTGTGTGTGTGTGTGTGTGTGTGTGTGTGTGTGTGTGTGTGTGTGTGTGTGTGTGTGTGTGTGTGTGTGTGTGTGTGTGTGTGTGTGTGTGTGTGTGTGTGTGTGTGTGTGTGTGTGTGTGTGTGTGTGTGTGTGTGTGTGTGTGTGTGTGTGTGTGTGTGTGTGTGTGTGTGTGTGTGTGTGTGTGTGTGTGTGTGTGTGTGTGTGTGTGTGTGTGTGTGTGTGTGTGTGTGTGTGTGTGTGTGTGTGTGTGTGTGTGTGTGTGTGTGTGTGTGTGTGTGTGTGTGTGTGTGTGTGTGTGTGTGTGTGTGTGTGTGTGTGTGTGTGTGTGTGTGTGTGTGTGTGTGTGTGTGTGTGTGTGTGTGTGTGTGTGTGTGTGTGTGTGTGTGTGTGTGTGTGTGTGTGTGTGTGTGTGTGTGTGTGTGTGTGTGTGTGTGTGTGTGTGTGTGTGTGTGTGTGTGTGTGTGTGTGTGTGTGTGTGTGTGTGTGTGTGTGTGTGTGTGTGTGTGTGTGTGTGTGTGTGTGTGTGTGTGTGTGTGTGTGTGTGTGTGTGTGTGTGTGTGTGTGTGTGTGTGTGTGTGTGTGTGTGTGTGTGTGTGTGTGTGTGTGTGTGTGTGTGTGTGTGTGTGTGTGTGTGTGTGTGTGTGTGTGTGTGTGTGTGTGTGTGTGTGTGGACTTTTGAGACCTTACGGGGACAATTTCCGAAAAACGCTTATGGTTGTGAGGACCGTTTTTCTTATTGGGACATAAAGCCGGTCTTCATAAGAAATTAACCTGATTTTTGTAATCTACGTCGTTTTTGGTCTCAAATGGTACCTATAACATTAATAAAATATTTGGTCCCCATAAGTAATGTGTCAGGTGGATGAGGTTCTTATAACATACCTGAACGGGGCGCCGTCATCTATACACTTTGTGTGTATTTGGCAATGATATTGCATTGGTTGTAAAGACCATGTATTCACAATGTGTTTAATTTTTGCTTAGATTTTGACTTCACATACTGTTGATCTCAGTGTCTTCAACGATAAATATTGGTGTGTACGAAATTAGCCCCATTTTTCGAATTTTGGCATTTTGAATGTTGTTAAAATTGTTGTAGGTTTATAACAAAGTGTTACAGAAAATTATTTCTAAAAACTAAGTAGTACCATTATTTTTTTTTCGAAATATTTTTTGTTGTACTAGATTGTTCTAGTTGTTCTTAACATTGTTCCAAAATTTCATGTCTTAAAAAAATATTTCAAGTTCAAAATCAATTACAGCCATTTAGAGCTAGCCCTCCATTATTTTGTTTCGTAAATTTTTTTGTTATATCAGATTGTTTCAGTTGTTCTTAACATTCTTTCAAATTTTTGTGTTTCAAAAAAAATATAATATATATATAATCAATTAAAACCGTTTAAAGCTAGCTCGCCATTATTTTTTTTCGAAATTTTTTTTGGTGTACTAGATTGTTTTAGTTGTGCTTAAGAGAAATTGCTTCGTGCACTGTATCTCAGATAAAGGGAAAATTTCTCCTGTGAGGCCCCCACCACAAATTTTTAAGCGACCGAGGCGATTCACGAAAACGGTGACCGGACACTTCCCCACTAGAATAATCCCCACATGATAATTCTCCACAGAAAATTACCCACAAGTAGAAATACCCACACGAAATTTGCCCACATAGAAATTTGCTTACACAGATAATTCCTCACAATAGATTTGCTCACAATAATATTTGCTCACAATGATATTTGCTCACAGTGAAAATTTATTGGTAATTATTCAATAGTTATTGAGTTTAAATAAAAAATAATTAATTGATAATTATAATCTTCTGATGAAATTTGTGTTGATCGGTGTCTGCCGATTAAGCATAACTTAATAATTAGGCAACGAAAGTATTAAAATAATACAATTTCATAAATAGAATTCTTAAAACTTGCTAATGAATTTTCACAATGTAATTATTAAAATATATTTAATATTTTATTGTACTCATTCAAATATCTTTGTAATTTTTAAACAAATTAAAGTGTCCGAACGCATACATAAAAGTATATAAAATTTGTGCTCATTTTGAAAAAAAAATAGAAATATAAGAAACGTTTAGTAGAAATTTGATTAAACTTTGTAAAAAAAATATTTCTATAATTGCTTTTGTATAAACTCAATAACTGTTGAATAATGACCAATAAATTTTCTCTGTGAGCAAATATCATTGTGAGCAAATATCATTGTGCGCAAATTTATTGTGAGGAATTATTCATGTGTGCAAATTTCTATGTGGGCAAATTTCGTGTGGGCCTTTCTACTTGTGGGAAATTGTCTGTAGGGAATTATCATGTGCGGATTATTCTAGTGGGCAACTGTCATGGAACCCACGCAAACATTTTATTTAACAGCCCTTCAACCACGGCGTTTTGTGTTGACTTTTAAAATACGGACTCAAGAAATTTTCAAGCCCAGTATTGTTGAGATTATTTTTAGTGCCGTTAGTTTCGCGGTGTTATTTGTGGATTTTTTAAAATTTTTCTTTTTATTGGAAAGTATGGGGCTAAGGAGTAAACGATATTTTCTTAAGAAAAGAAAGAAGAATATAAATGACGAATAAAAATCGAACAATTTTCAATTTTTTGTGGCATACTGTATACAACTTGCAAGAATTTTCATTTTTGAGACATACTGTATACATTTGACAATACTTTTTTTGGGACGTAGTGTAGGTAAAAACATTAAAAGATTTTTGAAAGGGAAAAATCTTTAACGATAAATAATATATACCTACTATTTAGAAAATATATTCCCCAAAAAACTCAACTTCAGACACACTGTGTAGATCTTACAAGACTTTTTATTTTTAGGACCTGCTGTATATAAGAATTTTCATTTTTATACTATACTTTATAAAACTTATATTTTCATTTTTGGGACATACTGTATATATCCTACAAGAATTTTTATTTTTGGGACATGCTGTTATAAGAATTTTCATTTTTGTGGCATACTGTATACAACCTACCAGGATTTTCATTTTTGGGACATACTGTATACATCTTACACAAATTGTTATTTTTGGGAGATGCTGTTATAAGAATTTTCATTTTTGTGGCATACTGTATACAACTTACAATAATTTTCATTTTTGGGACATACTATATACATCTTACAAGAATTTTTATTTTTGGGACATGCTGTTATAAGAATTTGCATTTTTGTGGCATACTGTATACAACTTACAAGAATTTTCATTTTTGGGACATACTGTATATATCTTACAAGAAGTTTTTTTTGGGACATTTACTGGTATAAACTAAGAGATTTTCTGAAAAGGAAAAATATTTTAAAGACAAATATTATATACCAACTATTTAGAAAAAGTATTCCTAAAAAACACAGCTTGAGACATACCGTATACAGCTTACAAGAATTTTATTTTTGGGACACACTGTATACATTTCAAAAACTACAACTAATTCTAAAAATTACTTCATTTGGTTTGAATTAAAATTTGCTATTTCATTTAACTCTTGGAGTCCGACCTTGTTCTTTAAATACCGTCCCCGACAAACCGATCGAAACCGATACTCTACGAACCTCGGCCAACGAAAGAATGACATTTTAAGTAGTAGGGACAATATTTGTCTTATTTATAATTATTTTAGGAACATAACGATATCTAGTATTTTAGTGATTAGAAGCTCATATCGAATTGAATATTTAATTTGTTTCTTGTATTATATATAATATATAATCTGCAGATTGCTCGAATTCTTTTTTTTTAATAATACGTTTTTAATATTTTAATAATACATTTTTAATACAGTAATTGTAAGGAAAAGTTTTATTATTTTTAATAATTTCACCAAGCTTACATTTTTTTCCAGGCGGAATGGTCGGTTTTTTCAAAAAAAATTCGACGAAATTGTATATTAATCCTTTTTCTTTGTTACAAAACAAAAAGTGGTGAAATTTATTCAGTATTGTGTTCTCTATCACTAAAACTAAATGCATGAAATTTAAACGTTTTGACGGTGTTGGAGCGCGAAGAAATTGCTCTTAACATTATTTCAAATTTTCGTGTTAAAAAAAAAAATTTAAAGCTCTAAAAAAGTAAGCAAAGTACAAAATAAAAAGTGTCTGCGAAAAGATTTTAATAAAACCAGTAATATGTATTTATATTAGTCAATAAAAAGTTTTCTTTTCCTTTATTTGAAATTTTGTATAGCAGTCTTACCTTAAAATTTTTGACAATTTGATAAATTCATATGATAAAAAAAATAGTCAGCCATTACAAATGAGGATCGTGATCAATTTTTTTTTCCTTACACGTACCTAATTAATACGATTATATCACTCATAATGTAATAATGTCCTATATTGTTACTTGATTAATAATCGATAATCATTCACCATATACTGAGTAATAACTGATAATCACACTTTGGTACTTTTAATGCTGTTATCTTTGTCATTGCTTTTGTACTGTAAATGTAAATTATTGAGCTGTCAAATTTTTAAAATGCCATTAATTCGTGATATAATCTATTGAATACAACTCGTGGTATCGTGTCTATTGATAATCCTATAAGTTAATGCATTACCTTATGGGATTATCGATAATCAAGATGCCACTCGTTGTATTATATATGATAATATTTTCCTTAGGATTAAAACTATAAGGAACAATATTCAAAATAATGGAATAATCTGATAGACATGGAGCAATACTAAGAACAACTAGTAAAACAATCTTGTAATATAAATAAAAAATTATGGGGGTCAGCTCTAAATTGTTTTAATTGATTTTGGGCTTGAAATATGTTTTTAAGACATAAAAAATGCTAAGGACAACTAGAACAATAAAAAAAATCGGTTGTGTCGCCCCAAAACTTTCCCGACGAGCATCCACGAATACTTTTTCAGATATTAATTGTTAAAGTTTCAAAATTTGACATTTTTTTATTTTTGACAGGTGACAGTTAGAGAAATAATTTTGACTGTCCTGAATAGAGTTTTTCAAGGGCTTTCAAATGATCTACTGCAAGTCAAATTCCTGACATATTGCATCTGTTATTTTTTGATAGTGACATTTACACTTGACAGATGTCATACAAAAACTAATGGATTCTTCAGACAGGTAACCCAAACCCATATACCAAATATCAGCTCAATCAGATTAAAAGTGTGATCATGGAAGAATACACACAGATAGACATACAAACAGACAGACAGACAGACTTCCATCTGGAAATGGTCTTAATCATCTCAGGTCACTTTAAAACGGATATTTACATCTTTATCTCGACAATTTTTTTCAACTCGTTCACAATACTTTCCTTTCTCAGAGAGGTGGGTCGGGAAAGTAAAATTTCAAAAAAAAAAAAATTAGGGGGGGGCTAGCTCTAAAAGGTTTTAATTAATTTTGAGCTTGAAATAATTTTTTAAGGCATGGAAATTTGGAACGATGTTATAAATAACTAGAAAAATCTAGAACAACAAAAAAAAACTTTGAAAAAAAAATAAGTTGGGGCTATACTGAAAGATGACTAAGAATTTGGAACTGTTATGATTTATGAAGGTAGTATTGACTAACTAAAGAAATTTTTGTCTATTATAGGCCTATATTGCTTTTCTTTTTCTGAGATGCAAATTCTGCGGTCCCAGTAAAAGCTTTTATCTCCGATAAATGTGTGAACGCATATATATATCCATTTGTCTTTTTCTACCTTTTCAAAAGGAATAAACATTTTTGTATTTTTATGTAGTTATAATCTCTTTCCTGCATTAAAGAGTGTCCAGCTGATCATTGTAGATTTGTAAGTGGTCGCTTAATATCTCTGGAACCGTTTAACTTAGAAAATCTATATATGGTACATTATTTAGGATTTAGGCGCTTCATAAGTCTTAAATTGGGGGTGAATAATAATTAATGAAATCATTTTAAGAAGTTGTTTGGGGGTAACCCACCATTATCACCATTAAGAGCTTTTTTGTCCATCGGCCGATTTTTAAAATTTTTATTTCATTTTAAAACTTTTTTTACTCTTTTATTTTTAGAAATACTAAATATTTTTCGAAAAATGTTAATACAAAAATAACTCGAAACTTTAGTTGACCATGCATTTGTCAATTAAATTTAACAACCAGCAAATAATTTTTGATAAAATCGATTTAAATGAGAAAACATAATAACAAAAATTAAGCAAACACATTTCAACAAATTTCATTAAAGAATTTTGTCGAAAATGATCTCCATTCTCTCATTTTGGGCTGCTATTATTGGTAATGAATCATTGGTTCATGCATAATGGAACACCACCTCATTTTATTCATACCGTTAGAGACTTTTTAAATCTCCAGTACCCAAATAAATGCGCCTAAATAATATACGAAATATAGATCTTTTAAGTTAAACGGTTGCAGGGTTATTAATTTTTTTTTTCGAAATTTATCTCCCTACTTTTGGTCTCCGTAACTCCTTAAGGGTACAACTTGGTATAGAGGTAAGTTGCGTTAAACCCTCATATTTTGGGGTTCCCAACATGTACCTATTCTGTGTCGGTACTTAAGCGAAACACACCCTGATTGATAAATTGGTGTTGTTCATTTGGTCCCAGTGGTCAATTTTGTCAAGGGGTTTCCGTAATCCTACCGGTCTTTGGGCTTCAAAGTTTTAAACTGAGGTGGGCCTTTTGGGCACAGTGGTTATCAACTATAAAGGAACTAATCCTTTTTAGGGTTCCGTACCCCAAAGCGTCGAAACGGAATCCTAGTGCTCACACTCGCGTGTCCGTCCGTCCGTTTGTCACACCGGTCTAGCAGCTAAACCGTTGGAGCTAGAGTCTTCAAATTTTCACAGTATATGCGTCTTGTTAACTCAAAGCCAAGAAATTATAAAAAATATTTTAAATATTTTCAAGGGAGGCTCCCATACAGCCAAAGTGGGGCGCAAAATTTGGCCTACCCCATCAAGTGAGGTATTGTTGTTTAGAGCTCATTCAGTAGATGTTTCAAAAAGTTTGAAAAACGTAGACATGAGAAGCCGCCAAAGTCAGCATTTTTTACAAAATTTTGTTCCGAAGTATTTTTAACTTTCCATTGACCTATGAACTTGAAATTCGTATAAGTTCCATTAAAAAACGCATTTTTCATCTTATAATTTTTTTTCTATCTTTGTCGGCTACGCTGATATTAACAAATTTGTTCGTTGTATTTCAAAATTTGCTAATATATCTAAGTATATATGCTGATTGTGATATTCGATATTTTATTATTTTTATGTGTGCTATTATTAGTTCGATTAAAATTTTAAAGTCCTTTAATAATCCTGCCTCTGCATAGCTGGCTTATATTCTACATTTGGTACGGAACCCTAAATGTGACCGATTTGTTCAAAGTAATATTTAAAAAAATATAATAGGAATAACTTCACTGATTTTTTTAATTTTTTTTTCTGAAATAAATATCGTGCATTTGATTTGTATGGTGGAGATTTTTTTTCTCCAAATAAATAATCTTCGTTTGGTTTGTATGGTAAAGAATTTTTTTTCTCCAAATAAAAAACCATTATTTGACAAAAATGTTATTTAAACTATACCTAAAACAAATTAAAAAAACTCATAATTAATACAAAACAATATGAAAAATCACAAGAAATTTAATATTAGAAAAATACAACACTAAGAAATGTATAAAATGTCGAATAAAAATTATATTATATTTTTATAATGATACAAAACTGCTTTAATAAATTGACACCTTGAAAGTGTGTTATTTTTGTATTGTTTTATTAAAATCGTTAAATACACATGGCATTTTTTAAAATTCGAGTTTTTTAGTTTGCTAGGTATACAGGGTGGCGAAAATTTCATTGCAATGTATTGTAATCTCGAAAACCATAAGAGATACGAAGTCGGTTAAATTGAACAACATTTTCTCAATTCGAAGGCTAATCGACTGGTGCTTTGCATCCACAGATATCAGGGACGGTTTTCATAATAATTGATAAAAAATAAAATTTCACATTTTCAATTTAATGGTCCAGTGCTTTTATTTTGAACAATAGAAAAACGTGTTACCCACCATCTGATAATACGGGGTTACTGTTTTTAGTAAATGTATTACTAAATTAGTAGATTTTTAAGAAAAAGGAGGGTGTTTAATAGAATTTTAGTAGATTTGATAATAGGCAGGTTTTTTTAACTGAAATCGATATATTTTTTTATTAAAAAACGATAAAAAAAAATGAGCGCAAAATATTAATATTTAAGTCAGCTGTAAAATTCAGTAGATTTTTCAGATTTTAATTTAAAACTATATTTTATCGCTATCTATCTATGGTATATTTAAGACGAGTGTCTCATTGCAGTAAAAATATTTTGTATCATCCAAATATGACAAATATGATTCGCTTAAATTATAAGTAATACACAGGCTAGTTTAGGTAGACCTCTTTTAATAAAAATAATACCTTTTTTTGCTTTTTATCGTTATATTTTACTTTTCAACGTTATTAAATATTTTTTTTAATGTTTTCTTAATACACAGGCTAGTTCAGGTAGTCAAGACTTCTTTTAATAAAAAAATACATATCCCCGGGTAGGTAAAAAGTATGTACAAAATGTTTTTACTGCGATGAGACAGTCGTGATTTTGGTAGTTTATTATTAAAATGTTGGTAGAATACGGTTTATTGAAAAATATTTAATCAGGTTGAAAAGCAAAATATAACGATAAAAAGCAAAAAAAAGATTTGCTGTGTGCGGGATTCGATCCCGGACCTATTGCACCAGTAACCAGCACTATTCCACGCTGCTACTAGAGCCCATACTTACGTTTGTTTAAACAACTTATTTACAGATAGATAGCGAAAAAATATAGTTTTAAATTCAAATCTGAAAAATCAACTGAATTTTACAGCTGACGTAAATATTAACATTTTGTGCTCAATTTAATAAAAAAAATAGTGATTTCAGTTTAACAAAAATGTCGAACGTACTTAGTATCAATTTTACTAAAATTCTACCATACACCCTCATTTTTCTTAAAAATCTACTAATTAAGTAGGAAATTTACTAAAAACGGTAACCCTGTAAAATGTGTATGAATACAGCGCAGCAGCGAACCAGGGCCGAACCGTTCATGGCTAATGACGTCACACGGTCTAGTCTCGCGCACAATTACCGTTTTCCAGCCTCTCGCCGATCGTTGATTTTAAACTGCTTACAGCGGACGTAAATTTTAATATTTTGTTCTCAAATTTTTATTGATCGTTTTTAAATAACAAAATCTCTCGATTTCGGTTAAAAACAAAAATGTCACACCTGCCTGTTATTATAATTCTTATGGGAACAAATACACACTAAAGAATAAACTGTCTGAGTATACCGTTCATATACGGACCGTGCAATAATACAATACTTTTGGGAAAAATACACACAAAAAATAGTATCTACGCACACGGTCCCTATGATCTACGCACACGGTCCCTATGAGGACCATGTAAGAATATAATTCTTTGAGGTACCAAACACGTACATAAATAATCAGCAAGCTAGATCTAATATTATTTAAAGAACCTTGTATAAAATTTAAACCAGATTAATTAAAATTCGTTAGTCGGAGTTTAAAAAACAAATTTATGCTCTCCGCGTCAAAAAGCACGTTTTGAAGTTATTTAAATTAAACCGATCTTTAAAGAGCTACAGTTCCCTTAGCAAGCATTTTTCGATAAGGTGATTTAAGTTAAATCGACATAAAATTTGCTCCAGATTTAGCAGTTTTCTTTGAAAATCATTTCTGGACACTCTGTATACCTACATAATTACGCTGTGGACGCATTTAAGTCAGTTACTCTAATCACAAATTTGAACAAATTTGAATATTTTTAAAACATAAAATGCTAGTAGTGAAAAAAATGCTATATATGAGCCTTGGTAGAAAATTGTGTTCCACTAAAGACCTCGAAACGCCGAATTGGCTGTCAGTATAAAATCGTTATATAGGAGATGCAAGTTAATTAGGTCCTCATAACAAGAAATCTTCAAGTCCTAATACGTATGGGCTTGTGTGGAGACCTCATAGGACATGTTACATAACTATTGTGTGTATGTTTGATGTACATATATCTTAATATCTTACGAAATATGGAGTGTATATTAAAATTAGTTTAACTGACGCTTACTTGATTGCAATGGAAAAGATTCTAATATTAATTAAGCTTCTAATAACTTTAGAAATGGTGGTCCTCGTAACGCAGACGTAGAACCGGAAATCGGGCTCGATCGGGCCCGGTCCTCGTATTAGTACAAAAGTCCGTATAGGTGTGTGTGTGTGTGTGTGTGTGTGTGTGTGTGTGTGTGTGTGTGTGTGTGTGTGTGTGTGTGTGTGTGTGTGTGTGTGTGTGTGTGTGTGTGTGTGTGTGTGTGTGTGTGTGTGTGTGTGTGTGTGTGTGTGTGTGTGTGTGTGTGTGTGTGTGTGTGTGTGTGTGTGTGTGTGTGTGTGTGTGTGTGTGTGTGTGTGTGTGTGTGTGTGTGTGTGTGTGTGTGTGTGTGTGTGTGTGTGTGTGTGTGTGTGTGTGTGTGTGTGTGTGTGTGTGTGTGTGTGTGTGTGTGTGTGTGTGTGTGGGTGTGGGTGTGGGTGCGTGTGCGTGTGCGTGTGCGTGTGCGTGTGCGTGTGCGTGTGCGTGTGCGTGTGCGTGTGCGTGTGCGTGTGCGTGTGCGTGTGCGTGTGCGTGTGCGTGTGCGTGTGCGTGTGCGTGTGCGTGTGCGTGTGCGTGTGCGTGTGGGTGTGTGTGTGTGTGTCTGTGTCTGTGTCTGTGTCTGTGTGTGTGTCTGTGTGTGTGTTTGGATGGATGTTGTAGTAACGATAACTCAAAAACTACTGAATGAAAAAATTTGAAATTTTGTATACAGCATTCTGATATCCTACATTAGATCTGATTAGATTTTGGTGCCAATCGCCCAACCGGAAGTGGCAGTTGCTATGGGTGATGACGCCATGATTATACAAAACGGCAATTAAGTTTTACACATATATTTTGTATACCCTATAGTTTATTTTCATCTCATTTTCGAAACTTTTGTCATTGTTGCCAGATTTACAAAAAAATAATTTTTTTTCAAACTTTTTTGTGTCAACCTGTAAATTTTTGATTCAAAAATGGCGAGAGATCATGTGCTGGCCACATCAGATTTTTATATAATATCTAACCCCACTTACCAAAAAGACACATCGACATGACAAGAAATATGTTCTCTTTCCCATCACTTTGACATTTCCGAACCAAATGCTTTAAGCCCTCTCTTTATTAATTTACAATTTACCCAATAATATTAAAACCCTTATTCCTTACGTTATTCTCTATTAAAAGTGTTAATTTTGCTATTTCCATATAAAAGTTATATTCAGTACTTACTATTTATTACAACTATAACAATTCAACCAATGAATGTAACGCTAACACAAACTATAACTATTAATAATTCTTATATATACGGTGTACCTACATAACATTACAATATATTTCTTTTATAATTAAGTTTATTATTTTTTTAATTTTATAGAACCCACAAAAAAAAAAAGATTTCTCAATATTAATATAATATCATTGAAATATATGTAACAGCAAAATAATAAATTTACTTTTGACAAATAATCGTTAATTAAATTTCAGGAAAAAAAATATTTGTATGTTTTTATAAGTTTACATTTTCGTTAAAGTTAATGATTAGAATTAAATTTGTGACACACTGTGTATTATTAAAAATCGCGTAATTTAACATTGCATGTTATTAATAAATGTTTTGCGATTTCCCTTTTAACACGTCGAAATAATATTCGCAAATATTAAACGAATACATTTAAATTAGTGCTAATCTCGTCCATAAAATTCAATTCAGATAAATATTCCAAAAGGCCTACATCATTCACATGTGATAATTATATAATTGCAACATTTACTCAAATATTGGGAAATAATAAGTAATTAACCAAATATCAATTAATTTATATTTAATGAGGGTATATAATTAAATGAAGCTTATACACTAGTTAAAGCGAATTTCAAACTCAGAGATACTCAGTTAAACAGTTTAATAGCTTTTTTTAAATATTATTTAGTGATTTTCTTTTAAGTGACTTTCTGAAAAATCAATGAAAATTTTTTGCTACCCAAATTATACCTGCAAGTGACTGGGTAATATCTTATTTTTTTTAAATTTTTTTATCAACATTTATTTGGTTTTACATAAGAAAGAAAATGAACTATAGAATCTTTTTTTGTTGGTTTATTAGATACAAATAAAAAAGATTGTGATTTTTCGATATTATTTTAAAATTCGTAATTTAATAATTTCCATGATTTGAAATTCGTAACTTAATAATCATTTTGAAGTTCAAATTAACCTTCATATAGTATTTTTCCATTCCAACTTCATCCATCATAACATTGAAGCGAAAAGAGTAGGTAAAGGCGAGGGGAGGATGAGGAAGAATCCAACAGTGATTCGCAGGCACATCCGTCAGAAGGCAATCGCGAGGAAATAGAGAGTGTGATAAATCAAAATAGGTGTATACCTCACAAAACGCAACATTACTCATCTGTCAAATTATACAATATCAGCATCTCGTTTCTCTGCATTTTTATCGTTCTCTGATTTCAGGGTCCCCGGCTGTGTAGCTGGAATAACTAAACTAGTACAGGATCTGACTTCAAACAAAATTTAAAAAGCTGGAATTGTAATAAAATAATAGGAAATTAATTTATATTGCGGGTAGTGTCGGACTAACCCCTATTCGCTCTAGAAACAGAAATACGGATACAGGGATATATTAACCAAACTCTCCTCGGTGCTATTTCCTTAGATCATCTAAGATATTAGGTTAGGTTAGGTTAGGTTCAATTTGAGTGAAGCATTTGCTCGCCCCTCCGCTGCGGCCAACAGAGGCCTATTGTGGCTCACTCCTATGGGCTATAATTCACCATACAACTCACACCTTCTTACGAAGTCTGTGGTTGATTTAGGTGAAGCTTCCTTGAATTCGGTAGGCTTCAGCTGTACAAAACCAAACGTACGAAGCCTATTCATTTCCAGGGCAGGACAGGAGCATAAACTATGCTATGCCGTTTCGTCTTCCACACTGCAGAAGCGACAGTCCGATGTTTGACTCAGACCTAGCTTCTTCAGATGGTACCGCAGAGGACAGTGCCCTGTAAGCAGTTCAATTATAATGCGTAGATCACTTCTACTCTATTCTAGGATCTGTGATAGGGTGCTACCTGAGGGTTTGACTTTATAAGCGCCTTTGAGTGAGCTAACTCAGGAATATCTTTCCAGTGCTGGAGAGTTTTCCTCTTGGCCCATTTCCAGATAGTGTCTTTAGCACTGCTTTTGGCTACGCCGAAGAATGGTTCCGGTCTAATGAACTAAGATTCTGCACCTCTTTTCGCAAGGGTGTCGGCTTTCTCTCCCAGAATAGGGTTACTCTGTTAAATCTAAGATCGTAAAATACTGACATTTTCCCAATTTGTTTAAAATATCGGTGATATTAGGTATAGGATAACGGTCCACGATGGTTTTTTCATTCACTTTTTGGTAATCTACGACAATTCTTGCCTTTTTACAATTACTAGAATCTTGCTTTTTTTCAATTATCCGAATATTACTACTCCAATGACTTTGGCTTGGCCTAATAATTCCATCATCTAACATTTTAGAAATTTGTCTTTGGACCTCTTCTTTGTATATGAATGGATAACGATATGATTTACCATGAATGGGAACTTCATCGGTTGTCTTTATTTCATACTTTACTTGATTAGTAAAACTTAATTTTTCATTTTCTCTGTAGAAAATGTCCCTAAAGTCGTGGCATAAATTAAGTATTGCCTTTTTTCTTCAGGATGTAAATGATTTACTCATATTAAATTCCCAATGTCTTGATCTAAATGTTCGTAGTTTAAATTCTCTAAAATATTTTCCATGTGAAAAAATTCAAAATTGTTTTTGTGCCACTCTGTAAGTGCATAAACTTGAATAGGTTGTTTTAACGTAATTATAATTCTCTTATCAGTATTGTTAACTATTTCTGTTTTAGCTAGCCCGTTAGTAGAGTTAGTCAAAGTTTCTGGGCAATAAAGTTCATCATATTTCATTTCTGGTACAATTATCTCGCCATTTGAGTGATTGACCGGCACCTGTACGGCGACTATTTCATATGCGTCAACTGATATAGTATATTGTGTTCTGTTTATTTTATATACAATTGGAATTTCAATATTTTCATTTTTTTAAATGTTTTTACTTAAATCTACAGAAAATTGTAATTTACGTAATTCACTTAAATCTAATAATCCATCAAAATGATTATGAAATTTAAATAATATAAAGTTTAGATTAATATTTGAACTAAACTCTAAAAAAGCAGGAATTTTCACTTTTTGTTTAGTTTGTTTTGTACCTTTAGCTGTAATAATTAAAGTCGGATCCTTATAAATATTTTCTGGATAATATTTCTCAATAATAGCGGGACATACGGAGACGATGGTGTAAAAGCAGAGACACTAAAACTAATTTCAGAACATATAAGCGATACTTTAACTTATATATTTTTAAAAATGGAGATAGATCTGAAATGGGAAATTACAGACCTATATCTTTAATATCAAATCTTGCTAAAATAATTGAAAAAATAATAAAAATTAGGTTAACCAATTTTTTAGAAAAACAAAATATTGTCGAAATCACAATTTGGTTTTAGACAAAAAATGTCAACCCAGGATGCAATTACGTATTTAACAAACAATATTTATGAAACAATAGATAGAAATAAACCATCGATGGGTGTATTTATAGATTTAACAAAGGCATTCGACACTGTAGATCATACCCTACTTCTCTTGTCTTTAGAAGACATAGGAGTGAGAGGAACTGCTGATGATTTGTTTGCAAGCTACTTAACAGATAGAAAACAAAAAGTAAAAATCAAACAGGATCTGAGTAATGAGCAAATCGTCATGTGTGGTGTACCTCAGGGTACAGTGCTGGGCCCATTGTTGTTTATAATACACCAAAACAATTTATTTTTGCTAGAAGAGGACAACAAAATAATTAGCTTTGCTGATGACACTGTAATATTTTATAGTGGTGAAAATTGGTTTGATCTAAAACAACAGGCTGTGGTACACTCATCAAACATTAAAGACTGGTTCGATTATAGACTGCTATCAATGAATTTCAAAAAAACGTTTTATGTACCTACCTTTTAGGTCTCTAGAGTCATCACTTCTATAGGTTAACGGTCCATAACAATATTCAAATTCAACCTGCAAAGCAAATTAAATATTTAAGTATTTTCATTGATAGCATGCTGAAATGGAACGTACACATTGATTTTTTAGAAAAGAAACTTAGATCAATTTTATGTAGGTACAAAAAAATTTTAGAGATACTATATATTAAACATAAAAAAATAGTATACCAAAGTATTGTCGAACCGCATATTAGATATGTTCTTTAGGATGGGGTGGTGTTGCTAGAAATCACTTAAATTCTTTGGAAATCCTTCAAAGGAGATTTTTAAGGGTCCTTTTCAATTAATATGCATTGTCTGCTAGTGACTAACTATATAAAGATTCAAATATACTTGATTGTCGTCAGCTTTTTATTCTCCAAATATGCAGTACCCAATTTAAGACCAAACATTCCTTTACAACTGGATATTATTACACCTTTTATGTTCAAGTCTATTGGACAATGAAGTTTATCCTACCTGGGTCCAAAAGTTTTAAATTTCTTCCAAAAAATATTAAAAATGTAATTACAAAAAAACTTAAAAAAAATATTCTACAAGTCCTAACTAAAGTATCGAGACAACAAATAAAAAAATTAAGGTAGCAAAACTCGAAATCCTGTACCACAATTTAATTGAAAGTAATAAGTTGATTACATGAAATTG
The DNA here is from genome assembly GCA_963243735.1 of Neocrepidodera transversa. Taxonomy (NCBI): domain Eukaryota; kingdom Metazoa; phylum Arthropoda; class Insecta; order Coleoptera; family Chrysomelidae; genus Neocrepidodera; species Neocrepidodera transversa. Next base: position 36,334,646 of record OY725337.1, on the reverse strand, counting down.
ATTTAAGGCCGTCGACTAATTTCGGCGGAACGTCATCATCAGGCCTACAATACTTAATGTCGCAAAGTGGCTAAGATCATTACAATTAAAATCTTACAAAATAAATTATATGCGGGAGTGAAAATTTTTAAATATACAAATTAAAATTACATTTATAAAATACGCCAGGATACAATAAAAGGTGGATTCAGAAAGGGATATAGTGGTTCAAGGATAAAAATTAAAAATTCAAAAGAGGTAAGTAGGAAAATGAATAATAGTTAAATGGGTGGATAGAGGTTTTAACCCCAAGGAGTAGCCTAGTGGCCATGGTTTCGGGAGGTTGGAGAACGTAGGAAATTTCCATGGCAAGGAAGCATGTAGCCGAACATGCAGCACTATTCTTAAACTAGCGCAAAACAATTTAATAATGAAGGGGGACCACTCAAATGGTGGCCAACCTTGAATTAGGCCCAGACTTATTAGTAGTGCGTAAAACCACATAAGCATGCGTAAATTAACAAATTGAAAATTAATTAGCAAAATTCGTCAAATGGCGTTCAGCAATCTGCGCGTTAAAACTATTGACAATGACAGGTGACAGCTTTTACAAAGTGCGGGTTATTTGAAAACATTTAAGTTACATAAAAAAATATAAACAATTAAAATTAAACCTGAAGGGTGGCGATGTGTTAGTGGCAAAAAGATTGTTATTACATAAATTTTGAATATTAACGAATAATAATATAGAAAGTGACTATCAGATACCTGGGGGCAGGCCGGTAAGTGACAATAAGGAAAAGGAAGAAGAGGTCAAGGGAGTATAATAGTCGGACAGGAAAAGAAGAATTTGGAATGACATTAGGAAAGGTTATGTATAATAAATAAACAATCAAAATGAAATTTGGAGATCTAAGGGATACCAAGATGGTAAAATAACTAGATGAATCGAAGATATTATATGTGGAATAGAGGAAAGGAGTCAGTTGGGAAAGGAAAATATAGAAGTGTTTGTTATAGAAGTGTTCTGAAGGTGACAGATAGAAAAATGTAGTTTTCTTTAGGTCTATACTACCCGTATCTATAAGTAATTTTAGTGGCGGATTTTGTATAAAAATATAAGGTAAATCGGTGGAATATGAATTTGATTCATTTACGTTTTGGGGTGTCCTGGCCCCGTACTCCAAAAATTTTCAGGAAGTTTATTGTTAAACTCATTATTTGTATTTAGAAAAATTTGGTTATTTTCTAAACATAACTGTTTATTTAGTGTATAATTTTCGGACTGGTAATTTTTTTGGTCAACTGAAATTTCAAATTTGTTTTTGAAAATATCTGCCTGGTATAAATTTTCTGATTTATAGTTTGGTTGATTATTTTGTCTGGGCCTAAATGTATTTTAAGAGGTGGTCGACATGGCTTGTAAAAATTGTTGGTTTTGTCCGGGTCTAAAAGTGTTTCTTGTTGATGTCGACATTGGTTCCGAATTACCAATGGGCTTTTGTCCTGTCGGTTCAAATATATTTTTCGGTGGTCCAAATACCTGTCTATTTATCGGATAGCGTCTCTTTATTGTACGAGGTTGTACATGAATAGGTTGTCTAAGAAAATGATTAGGATTTGGATTTCTGTAGAAATTTTGACTTTGATAATTTGGGACAAAATGTCTTTGTTGATTGTTGTTTAAATAATTTCTATTATTTGGGAAAGGAAATTGATTTGTAAAGGTTTGAGTGGAATTATACGATGTATTATTGAAATTTTGATATCTATTTCTAATAGATTTTAGCTGGGACTGCGTAGGCCCCCATGTACTTTAAATTATTTTGCGAATATTGAAAATTTTCTTCATCAATAATAAATGCAATAGTTTGTTCAATATTATCTGGAGTTTTAAGTCTAATAATAGTCTGCAAACTACCGGAAAGATTTCTTAATAATATTCTCAGAGTGATTTGATCATATTGTCTGTAGTCGCTAGAGGCATTCTTGCAAAGTCTATTGGTTGTTCATTTTTTTGCGGATGAGCCATTAATAGGTCTCTTTCAAGACATTCTAGAGATCGTCGATCTCCAAAACATTGTTGCAATGCTTCTTTAATAGCATCCCAGGAATTTAATTCAGCGCGTGAACCTATCAAATAGATTTTCTCTGTCTACTAGTTTTAAACTGTATTATTTTAATTATATAATTTCGAATTGTAAGATCATTTATCGTATTTACTACAAAATTGCATCTGTTAATAAATTTACTTAAGTTACTTTCATCTCCATTATATAATGGAATCATATCGATGTGCAACATTAACATAGAAACATTTACTTGATCGTTAGCCGTTTTTAAAATCTAAAATTAAATTTTCTATTGTGGTATCAGCACTACTCATAAAATAAAAAATATTATTTAATTTTTTTTTTAAATTATTACTCATTTAATTATTTACTTATTTTTAATTAAACATAAACTACTATAAAATGTATTAAGAAAAAGATTTTTTTTTTCAAAAATAATTTTTTTATTTTCAGTTTTAATATAACCTATTCTAAAATATGATTTGCGATAATTAATCCTAAGAAAAAGAGGTTAATTTAAAGGAGTACTCAGTACTTACTTTAGAAATTTCTGTTATCCAATGAATCCAGTTCTTCAGCAAGGGTGTTCCCACAGGAGAAAGTTCTTAACGCGATAGAGTTGAAACTCACGTAACTGTCGGAAAATCGGACTCGATGCCGTGGCTTTTCGCGAAATTACTGCGTTATCCTAATGCGACTGCGCCAATTAAACAACTTTAGTTAAAAAATTTCTTTTTCAAAATTTATTTTCAAAATTACAAAAATTAGTCGTTAATATTTTGAAGGCTAGAACTAGACTGAAACAAAAATGACTCTAACTGAACGACAACGTTGCCAACTCTATTGGAAGCTGTTATAGTACGGTCGCTTAAATTATTATAGTACATTGGAGAAAAATATCGTACAATAAATAATGGAGTCACTCGCGTACTTGTTACATATGCCCAGCCGACCTTATAGTAGATCACAGCCGGAGACGCTCTAGTTCAGTGTTGCCAATTTGCGTATAATTATACGATTTTCGTATATTTTGACTTGCCAACGTATCTTTTACTAACTCTGTGAAATTCCGTATAATTTCCGTACATTCTGGGATGTTCTTAAATTTCTGTTGATTTTAGAAATAAGTTTAGACACTCTTCAGTTTATTTGGACAACTTGGTTGTTTCAGTGTGTCTTCTTCTCTACTTTTATTGAACTGCGCGCAGACAGTGGCCGACTGGTAGCTTTCTGCTTATTTTAGAGGAAGCCACACTCCATCATTGACCAATGAAAACAGGCTCGGAGCCGAGGATTCACCGAAACGATATTGTTCGTATTGTTGAAATGCATTTTGGAACTTTTGGCAGTATGTATGACAGAACAGATGTGGCTGCAAAGCTAAATCTACAAAGCCACCGTATAATTTCAAGTTTGGGTACTGGCAACACTGATCTACGTAGTTGCTGTAGCAGTCCCAATTGGAGTAGCAGTGGTAGTCCGAGTTCTAGTGGCAGTCCCTCGACCTTTAAAGACAGGTCACACTAAAGTGAGCGAAGCCAATTTCAACTGTACCGGAGTTCGGATCCGTCAGTCCGACCATTAACGCCAGCCTATAAGACGAGCCTTTATCGTCCGATCGACACAATACAGTAAGAACAGTTACGCATCTTACTCCGGATGCATTTAAAGATTGTACTATGGGAACCGTCACCCGTCTCAATGTTCATTGGTTGATTTGAATCTTTCTTACGCACGGTGCCGAAACGCGGAGCGGAATGGATCAAAAGTGCCGAAATCGTGAATTAAAATATTTGTTTTATTAAAAGAAGTTGCGACTATCTAAATCTAACCTGGGTATTTAAAAAAAATTAAACAAAAATATTTTCTCGTGATTCGAACCAGGAACTTTTTCGTGTAAAGCATACACTCTACCACTGGACCATACAGTATATCACATTAATAAATAATCAAACTTTCAAGTTAACGTACAATAACTAGCACATCAGTAGTAGGGGTAAGAAATATTCAAATGAACCAATGGACATAGAGTCGAGTGTCCATTAGTATAGTCCAATGTGGATTTGGTAATTTGATTTCCGAATAAAAAATTATTTCTGCTAATTGTTTTTAAGTATTGGTGAGTTTTAACATCCCAGCAACTGAATACCCAGGTACTTAACCCAGTAGGGCAAATAAAGACCACCGTTTTAACAGCAAGTGATTTCGTTAATACCATAACGACCCCTGGAAGATTTATTCTCCACTGAAGCTGCCCGTGCAGTGATCTTCGCACTATAAACGGAAGGTGGCGCCCGAGGCAATCCGAAACCTTGACGAAGGAGCCAAAAGACCGCTTGACGGCGCAAAGATTGTTACAGTACCTGAGTTCAATCAAATCTCAACTATTACTGAATTAGAATTAAACTTCGTCTGCTCTTGGTAAATAATAAATCAGGGAGTCCCCCTTGGCCCTTACTAATATATTATATGATTTACATATCAATTTCATTATTAACTATTAGATGGCGCTGAAACTGCTATTCCAGATTATTCAAATCTGTTTTTGAAGTCGTCAATGAGTGATTTTGCAAAAACCTTTGGCATATTGTTATGATTTGTGAAAATATAAAGTTATAGTACAAAGTGCGTACTATATTTACTTTGAAATTTTATAGTACATGAAGTTGTAATTATCGTACAAATACTATAATTATAGTACGGTTGGCAACGCTGCTGAACGGGATAAAAATGCAACGTAACAATTTATTTATCTAATAATCTATTTTAATTATATAACGTCCACGTAAGTCCTCAAATAGAATGTAAAACGCATCCAATTCTTGTTTTTGCATATTGATTGGGTGCACCCAATGAATTCTTGGCTCGTTCTTCTACGGCGACGATGATATATTAACCACATAACGATAATACGTTCACGTTTTATTGTGTTCCAAATATTTTTACAACTGCACCACTCTCTTCTTAACGCCCGCTAAACCGGGTTTAAGGCTGTTCTACCGCTTTTCGTTATATCAAAGTTGAGAGGTACCTCATCCATTTCATAAAATAACTCTGCACGTAACCTCTCCTTGTTGCCTGTAACGACGATTGTACGTGATAGTAATTCCCTCTTCTTTTTCGCAAAGTGCAAATGAAACATCTTTCTCTCTTTATTTATGTACCCTTAAGATACGGTCGATACGGACTCGCCAAATTTGTATATTGCATTGAATGAATGTTTCATTTAAATTTTTGTATATACGACTTGGCAACAAAAGTACCTTCCTCTCAGTTCAGGCCCCAAGTTGCAGCTCTCAATCGTCGCGTCTCATCAAACCAATGGGAAGCGGAGTTGCCGACTTGTAATATTTGTCAGTGCTATACCTTAATTCATATATGGAATAAAATGCGTTTTGCAATTTCAATATTATTAGAAATCGATTCGCTGTGTTTTCTTCCTTTTGAAACATTTTATAAAATTTAAGGCTGTTTTTGCGCGGTACACTATTATAGCTCTTCCCTTATATCTTAGTTATTTATCATCGGTAACATTTCATTTTTTGCTGAGAGATTAAAAATAAAAACCCTAACAATCTCTAGTTTTTAAATTTTTTTTTAACATCCTAGTTTTTTAAATAAAAATTAAAAATTAATAATAAATTTTATCAATTTGCAGATATCAAATTTTGGAAAAGTGGAGATTGTAGCTAATTTTTTTTCTAATTTTTTTTTTATTTACAAGTTTTTGATAAAATTAAAAATGAATGGAGTTTTGTGGGCAGGGGTTTTCCAAAAATATTTTTATTTGAAACTCGTGAAACTATTATTAGAAATCGATTCGCTATGTTTTCTTCCTTTTGAAACATTTTATAAAATTTAAGGAAAGGTCGTAGCTTGGAAGAAGTAAGCGTAAATTATTTGTAAATGTAGTTTGTTTTTTTTTTTTGTTTTTGTGGTATTAAATTGGTTTCACAGGAATATTTTTTCTTCGTTCACTGCAGATAAAAATAGGACGAAATAAATTAAATACTTTTAAATAAAAAAAACCTTTTACTATTTTTAAAGAAACTAAATTAGATACGTTTTACAAGTTCTTTTAATAAATATTTTAGATAAAAATCTACTAATTTTGGTTCAACACTTAACCAAAAATTGTCGTCTCTCTCAATTTTCTCAACGAACATTCCTATTGGGCTCCAAACGATAAAATAACAATATTTGGCTTTTGTTATAGCCAATTGCCCTTGTATCTGATAATGATAATTATCTTTTTTTTAATTTAAATTCTGTAATGGTTAGATATTTAATTTTTTTTTTCTCGAAATCCCAATTCCGGTGTCAATTTGGAACAAGAATGTGGACATTTAATTTCAAGGATTTCATTATTATTAATAATGCCATCTGGACTTGCTCCCAAGTATGAATTCTTTTCAGAAATAAATAATCCAGATTCTTCTACCGTTTTTCCATATTTATTTTGAAATTATTCTATTGCAATAGATTCATGATCTTGTCCCCATTTTGTAGCAACAGATCCATAAAAGGATGAAAATAATATTTTATCAACAGTCTTTTTTTTATATGTTGTTTTGCGTAATTGGCAAACGGTTCCAAAATTTGAAGCCGTGAGCATATTATTTCGATGTTTCTTCCACGGATCATTACTGGCTTGACCTCTGGTATATACATCAATTTGTCTACAGAGAAGAAAATATTTGTTTGAATTACTCGTAGGTATACCAGTATTTTTTTTCCGAAAATCTGAATTTCATTTTTATCTCCGTAGGGGTTCTATCATATATATTTTTTAATGGAACTGTGCTATTTTTTTATTTCAGAGTTTTTGAATCATTATTTCTAATTAATAAAAAAAAATGCACACTTCCATTAAAAAACATTGGATAAACGGAAATGAAAATTAAATTCCGTTTTGTGAAAAAAAACCTTAAAATACTGATACCAATCAGTAATTCAAACAACTATTTTCTGCTCTACAGATAAGTCTACAACTTATGAACTAATAATTTTCTTACAATACATTCATCTGACGCGGCCCTTTTTAATAAATTAAAAAAATGTTCTTATCTTACTTATTTTTTGGAATTTTTTTAATCTGAAAAAACTGTTGTACCTACTTGGAAATTTATGCTTAATGAGAAAGCGTCAAAAAAATATAGTTATTCCATTTAAGAAAAAAAGTCGGAAGTGATATTTTCATCCCTCTTAGTCTAAAAGTAGCCCATTATTGTCTAATTGATGTGCGCCAAAAACCTAATTTTTAAATTAAAAAACAAGCAAAATATTGGGGGCGTACATTGACTTGTGTCTACCCGGTATTATAGACATGTAAACAAATAGGTAATATAGAAATATTTAATAATATAATAAGTATACTAAATCTTACAGTTTGCTGGGACAGAATCTGATTTTTTCTTATACGATATTTTTCCTTTTTCCATTTAGGGAGGGGCGTGACATTTAGGGAGGGACAAGCATTTCAAGAAAACAATTAGGGTGGTTTGTTATTAATTAACTTATTCAAAGGATTTTTCAAATTATGGTAGAAGGAAAAACCCAAATTTTAGAACAGCGGAAGCAATGGTAGTTAACGACAATTTTATTGGGTTAATAAGGATATAATCCGGGTTGAAGTGACCATCGTTCCAAGAAGGATATAAATTAAAATTAACATTAACCGTTTTGAGGAATATTTTGAAAATTGTTCATGGTCTTCGACTCGAGTAATTAGCAATATATTTATGTGCTCAGACATAATTTAGACTCTCATGAAATTTATCAATAAAAATGATATTCGTATAGGTATCATTCAAATTATATTTATTTTTCATTAAAAAAATGTCTAATAAAAATAGTCTTACCTTTTGCTAACAACTACACGATTTTTCTTTCAAAAATAATTCCACAACACGTAAAAGATAATATAAATAAACAATACTAAACTTTTAGAATCAAAAGGGCGAGTTAGACCCTGCCCGAATCACTATATATTTGCCCGTCCAAGGAGCTCGTGGCTGTAGGTAGAAGAGAAGGAGCGAGCGATTTTCACGAGTTTCAAATAAAAATATTTTTGGAAAACGCCTGCCCACAAAACTCCATTCATTTTTGATTTTAGCAAAAACTTGTAAATAAAAAAAAATTAGAAAAAAAATTAGCTACAATCTCTAGTTTTCCAAAATTTGATATCTGCAAATTGATAAAATTTATTATTAATTTATAATTTATAATAGATGGCGTTATTTCTGTAATTTTTAATTTTTATTCAAAAAACTAGGATGTTAAAAATAAATTTAAAAACTAGACATTGTTAGGGTTTTTATTTTGAATCTCTCAGCAAAAAATGAGGGGGTAATCCCACCCAACTTTCCGAACACTCCTAGTAAAGTTATTGTTTAATCGATTATTTTAGTTTTTCTGCATCAAAATACATTAATAAAATAAGTTTACAAAAATTAAAAAAAAAATTAATTTTCTGTAAAATTTTTTTTTTACTTTTTATAATTTTGTATAATTTCTACAAGTATTACTTTAAAATTATGAAATATTTCACACATAATGTACTTTTTGATCCCTTCCAGATTTACTATTTACTTTTTTCATTTGTTTTACCATGTTCGATAAAACAAAAGGACAAAAAAATTTAATTTTTGTTTTATTTTGATTGTAATAATTACAATGTTAAATTTGAAGAGACTAAATTATTTTCCAAATTTAGAGTTTTATATTACCTATCGAATGGTATAAATCCCATTTTAATATCTTAAATATTTTTAAAGTTATTCAATTTTTTTTAACTTATATTAAATTTCAAAAAAAATTTATGAATTCTACAATTTTTTGAAAAAAATTTTGAAAAAATCACAACTCTAGAGTTTTTCACTATCAATTTAATGGAATTTTTTTAAATTTGTAATATTAATATTAATCTTAAAAAGAAATAAAACCTTTTTTGAATAATTTTAAAATCAATAAATAATTGATATCTCATTCAATTTTATTCAAAATGGGAAACAGACCTTTTTTTTAGGTTTTTTGGATCAAAATGCATTAATAAAGTTAGTTTAAAAAACTAAAAAAAAAAAATTTTTTTTGTCAAAAATTCATGGGTAAATTCCATTGAATTGTTTTAACTTTTTTCATTTTTTGCTATAACTTTTACAAATACTATGTTAAAATTATGAAATAATTTACACACATAGTACATTTGGATCCTTTTCGGATATGCTATTTAATTTTTTTATTTATTTTGTACTTATTGATAAAACGAAATTACAAAAAATTTATAAAAAATTCTTTATTTTGGTTATAAATATTACAATTCTAAATTATAAGAAACTAAAATACATTTTAAATTTAGAGTTTTATTTTATCTTTAGAATGGCGCAAATCCCAGTTCAATAACTTTAATATTGTAGAAGATATTCAATTTAGTTTAAAATCATAATATAATTTTAAATGTTTCTCCAATTTTTAAAAAAAATCACAATTTTTGTAATAAAAGTTTGAAAAAAATTATTATAATAAAATTAATTATTACAAATTTAAAGATTTTTTTTTTAATTTTTGATATTAAGATTTAACTGAAAAATAATAATTTAATAAGGATAAAATTTGCTTAAAATATAAAATAAAAACTAGCAGCAAACCTATGCAGAACTCGAAAAAAAATTAAAGACAAAATTTGTAGAAAATTTTATGTTCCACAATTTTCATTGTTTGTAAATTTTCATAAAAATCCATAATTTTGTCTCAAAATCTAAAAAAAGTCGCAAATGTCTATATACATTATTTTTCACGCCCTCTAGCGACGAAACTGTGAGGAATTTAGAAAAACGGTAATGACAAAATGTGTAGAAAATTTTATGTTCTACATCTTTCATATCTTGTAATTTTTCATAAAAATGAATTATTTTGGTTATTTAAGAAAAATTTGAAAAAAAATTACTTTTTGATAAATCTGGCAACAATGGCAAAAGTTTTTAAAAATTTTAATCATTCGAAATTAAACTATAACGTATAAAAAATGTATGTGTAAAACTTTATTGTCCTCTTGTTTAGTAATGACGTCATCACTTATAGCAACTGTCACTTCCGGTTGTCCGATTAACAAAATCTATACAGGTCGTCTCCTTGCTACCCTAAATATGTATATAAAATTTCATCTAAATCGGTTCAGCCGTTCACACACACACACACACACACACACACACACACACACACACACACACACACACACACACACACACACACACACACACACACACACATACACACACACACACACACACACACAGACACACACACACAGACACACACACAGACACACACACACACAGACACACACACACACACATACACACAGACAGACATCATGCTAAAAATGGTATAAATGGATTCAGGTGAGCTCAAAACGTAAAGATTCGTTAAAATCTGGGTATGGTCAAAATATCATGATCGCAATACTTTCCTTCTATACAACTCTGTTGTTCGGAAAGTAAAAATGAAATGTTACCGATGATAAATAACTAAGATATAAGGGAAGAGCTAAAATAGTGTACCGCGAAAATAGCCTTAAGTCGGAGAGGTGTGAAATTCAATAATCGATCGGATATCTGATGTCGGACCATCTTGTGCGACACTAACAACTGATGTGCCAATACCGCTTAGGGTTTTGTCACCAACTGACCAGACCTATTCTTTTTTCCTGTTTCCATTAACGAATCAGTATGATTATGATTAGGTAGTGTAATCAACATTAAAACAGGTCTTTTTTCAACCAATTTTAAAATCCTAATTATTTTTTTTGGTTCCTGCGTGTATACCTCATTTTTTTATTTTCTGTTTAATGTATTTCGAGAGGCTTCTTAGGTCAGCTCTTAATATTGGACTTTCTGATCATAGAGTGCCTTAGCAAAAGGTACGATTGAATAGAAATTGTGGTCATAAACCAACCTGTTTTATTATGCGCACTTTTGCATAATTTTACAGCAACTTTGTGAGTATAAGAAATTGTTTTTTTTTTGGACGAGGTCCCTTTCCTGAGTAAACTTAAAATTGTGAGTATATAAGTTTGAAGCGCATAATTTATAATGCTTTATACCATATTTGTGCGATTTATTTTTTATAAATTGCTTAAAAGGCAGACGACCTCTGAAAGGTATTATACTCTTGTCAATAATCAGCTCCTTTCCAGGTATAAGGACATTTTTAAAAGTTCTTCATTAGTTTTTCTAATTAAGGATTTAATTTATAAAGCCTTGATGTATCACCTCTTGTATTATCTGTAAAATTATTGAATTTTCCAAAATCTATCTCTTGTCATCTATGATTTAATGAATTTATTATGGAATATTGGATCTTTCGACCAGTAGAGGTGAATGGCAGGTAAACAGTTTAAGCTCAGAGACAGAACAATCGACAAAAAAATCTCTAATTCATCTTTTCTTAACGTTGTGCACAAAGTATCCATAATATAGGAGGAAAACTACCTATACAGCAAACTTATCGTAACCCACAGAAAACAGACTGGGAAGCATATGAAGCAGACCGATAAAACAATTTAAGGTGGGTTAAAAGAAAGATAAGAAACTCAAAAGACCTGGAAAAACAGCAGAACAATGAACTTCAGGATTTAGAAGGCAAGTTAAAAAAAAAAATGAGACAGCAAAAAATGATTCATGTAAATGTGATGATTATAGGAAAGTGATTACAACAAAACACTAAGAAAATCTAAAACGAACTCTTGGAGGAAGCACTGTGAGGACATACATTTTTAGGACTTTCTTGAACAGTACTTACCAGTGTAAAATTCAAGAAACTGTCCAAAAGCTTTCAATCACCCACGGTACGTATCATACATTAAACGCAATTTGTGATTTCTATACGGAACGTACCACCGGAGACTGAATTATGAAAGTTGAGTAGTATGATACGCGTACTAATTTCCAGCCGATAGCTATTCGCACTGTTGTTATATCTTAAAAATCTGATGTGGCCAGCACATGACCTCTCGCCATTTTTGAATCAAAAATTTACAGGTTGACACAAAAAAGTAGGAAAATAAATTATTTTTTTGTAAATCTGGCAACAATGGCAAAAGTTTCGAAAATTTTAATGAGATGAAAACAAACTATAGGGTATACAAAATATATGTGTAAAACTTTATTGCCGTTTTGTATAATAATGGCGTCATTACCCATAGCAACTGCCACTTCCGGTTGTGCGATTGGCACCAAAATCTAATCAGATCTAATCTAGGGTATCAGAATGCTGTATGCAAAATTTCAAATTTTTTTATTCAGTAGTTTTTGAGTTATCGTTACTACAACATCCATCCAAACACACACACTAACACACACACACACTAACACACACACACACTAACACACACACACACTAACACACACACACACTAACACACACACACACAGACATCATCGCGAAACTATTAAAATCGTATTCTAGGGACCCCAAAACGTGTTTATCCATTGAAAACTCACTACCCAATTTTTAGCATGATTCCTATACCTCTCTTATCTGAAGGGCGAGAGGTAAAAATTGTGAAAGATATCCAATTCGTACAATTGGACATGCCATGTTAAACGGGCTGCATACTTAAAGAAAATAAATTACGGGATACGGGAGATACGAATGGAAGCTAACGTACTAACTATTGGAAACCCAAACTGATTCACATAAAACCGAAAATCAGACGTCTTCGGATTGGCGATCGGGTAGAGAGCAAGGTAAGGACAAATACCAGAATTTAGTTACTATGCTTGTTTTTTAATAATTTTTTCAAGAGGTCTAACATAAAAAACACAGACCAACATACAAATAGATCAACTATCGTCCTAAGAAGTAACTCGGTATATCCAGATACAGTTTGTTTTGATGGGTGAGTGCTAAATAAAGATTATCAATATTTTTAGTATCTGTATAATTATTTAAAAAAATAACAATTTTTACTGAGTTTATTATCTTATTATTGAAATAGATATAGAATAATATTATGGTGTGTTTCTCTAAACCCAAAACCTTTTACAATCTACTTTTTCAATTTAGACGATGTAGAATCCTCTTAAGTAGGTCTCGGGAATCCGATAGAAAAGGGTTTGAGGTGTCAAGTGTTAATGAGAGGAAGATGCTCTGCTTTGAGGGTGTGTTTCATTTTACACATTGAGAATCAGCTTGGATTTTCGTTAATCTACGTCTCTTATAAATATTTCACTAAAATCGGTTATTTTTGTTGTTTTTTAGGCTAAATTTATTATATTCTCAGGATGGATTTTTTTAATTATCATGTTAAACCTTGAATGTGACTTAGTTATTTTTTTATTGAAAAATGTTTGGATTTTTATGTACCACTCTGAAGGTGAACCTAGTTAACGTTTGTTCAAATGTTCTTAACTAATGTACCTCGTTAAACGATGAAACGTCTTAATTCTTATACAAGACAGAGCATTACTTGAAAACTAATAAATTTCCAACCCCTTTTCGAACATAAATTTTCAATGACGGTTTACATAGGTCTCAACGGGAAAGAATTAAAACATATAATAATTTAATTCAGGACGACCTAAAAATAATGTGAAATATTGAGGTATTTACCAGTGGCGTCACAAAATATTAATTTTAATTTTGTAAAAATAATTTTTGTATACGCCACCGCTGTCTGTTAAGGAAAATTTTATGTCGACAATAAGAAGAATAATAAACTGGAAAAATGTTGGCCCGCATTACGATATATTTTATTATAGGCTTGTGCTTTTGTGATATAGATTCAATAAATGCAGACCCTGAAAGGCCCATCTGTATGTGCCCGATCCACGAAGGATTTAGCATTGCCTGCAACTAAACGCACCCTGAATATGAAGTGCTCCATGAATTGGAAAAAAACTCCTTTCTTTGGCAGTAAGTTCCCATAAAAAATTCCGATGGTCATCTCTTAGATCGTAAAAAAATATACTTTTAACATTTCCTATTGAAAATTATAAACCTTGTAAAAGAAAAACGCAATAATCATAAATTTCAATTAAAATTTGGTTATCGAAAAATAGGAAAAACAACCGCTCTGTATATGTTTGAAAACTAGTGGAAAATTGTTATCTGTATACGAGTCCGCCGGGACGGCTAAAAACCCAACTTTCACGGTTGAAACGTGTCTTTCCTCGTCTGTCTCTCCCCACAAAGTTGTTTTATGTGGACGGATGGATTCACAAATTTTCCAAGTTTTGTGGAAGTCGGGGATGCTCCGGTTTTGCGGGTATTTAAAATTCAGTCTGAGTGAGAGAAGATTTCCAAGTTTTTTTAAAAAATGTTAAAAGGGGTGAATAAATGAATGAGAGAAAGGTCAGGTTCAATCTAGAACAAATTCAAAGAACAGCATGTATCAACATAACTGTAGCCATGAAAACAATACCAATCAAAGCTATGGAAGTCTTCCTCAGTCTCACCCCGCTCGATATTAACATCAGGGGGGTCGCGTTGACGACTATGATAAGACTCCTCTCGGATGGGATAGAATCTTATGTAGGATCCGGAGAGATGAGATGTCGCTTCTTGCGGGAGGCACTTGACACGCTTCCACTGCTACAAGCGAACATGGACTCTATCTCACTGCGATATGCTTTCCACAGGCCCTACAAGGGTCATATTTACACCAATGGCTCCAAAACAAAATAAGGTTCAGGGTGCGGGATATATTCCAGATACGTAAACCTTAACATGAAATGGGCTAGGGGAAAAAGTGTCAGCATAACCCAAACGATGCTCATTGGTATCCTAATAGCAGCAAAATAAATGAGCAGAAGTAACATATCTGGCAAAAATATGCGCATCTATACAGATAGCAGACAAATACTACTTACTCTGACAGGCCACGAATTTGCTCAGCGTTAGTACTAGAATATCACCAATAATTGGTCTAAGCATCCATTAATAAAGTGGTCAGCCTAAAATGGATAAAAGGCCATGCCACATCAAAAAGTAACAATCTCGCTGACTTCTTGGTCAAGAAGGCAGCCAATCAAAAACTATTTGGACCTTGCTCCTTCATTGGACAAACGATATCAGTTTTTACAAACCTAATTAAGGATCGCTCCCTTGTAAAATTTAAGCAAAAATTGGATGAAACAAGAAGCTGCAGAGTTGCTAGGGACCTCGTAAGTTATTCTGACAACACAGCTGTCAACAAATAGTTATCCATGACTAGGCTGAATCTATGCCTTTTAACAGGTATTCTGACTGGTCACTGTCCAGTGCAAAAACATTTCAACAACATGGGGCTATCAGGCGCCGCACTCTGTAGAGAGTATGAACAAGAAGACGAGACAATCGAGCACATCCTCTATGACTACCCAACAGTCTCGTCAATTAGGAAAACTGTATTCGGCGTATTGGCTAACACCTGCTAAAATAAGAAAGGCACCTCTCGGCGACATTATCAACTACGTAAAACTGTAGTCTGGCTGACGAGTTCCTAAGGAGGACGCATAATGGGCCTAATGAGGTCTGAGTATTTAATACTCTTTACTTTTGTGTAAAACACCGTAAAAAAAAACAAAATGTTTCTGTATACAAAACCCTTATATAAGTCAATATATTGAAAAGACATCGATGATTATTGTCACAGCTCACATGAAAACACATCTTCTTCGCATCTATTCCGGCAAAAGAGTTATGGGTCTATCGGTTACATAAACTGCAAGACACCCATCCTTCGTGCATTTCGATTAAAAGAGTTGACAATATAGGCAATCAGCATCCTCTTCTGCAAGCGATGACTCGGAATCACAAAAATTTGCTGTGACTGTCTCTTTTGTTCGGTAATATTTCGTTCTGAGGGTTTACGCGATTTAAAAAAAGGGGTTCTCCTGAACACGAATCCGAAATCAAAACGTGGCGTTCTTGAGTTGTTTTAAAGATA
Source organism: Neocrepidodera transversa (assembly GCA_963243735.1). Classification (NCBI taxonomy): domain Eukaryota; kingdom Metazoa; phylum Arthropoda; class Insecta; order Coleoptera; family Chrysomelidae; genus Neocrepidodera; species Neocrepidodera transversa. Next base: position 36,318,668 of record OY725337.1, on the reverse strand, counting down.
CAGCCCCATTTTGTTCACTATTTGACAGCTCAAATTTCTGTTATTGAAAACATACAAAATTCTTCCTAATTGTTATCAAAACACTACGAATGCCTTTATTTACTTGTTTTCAGCACTTTGTACCGGAAAAGTGAAGTTAATGCACTGACAATTATGTTTATTATTTTTTATTGTTGTGATTGTTTGTTTGACTCCTGTCGGTTCTTGCTGGATTTTTGATTTCCATTATCAAATAAAATACCTACGATTCTTTTGATAACTTTTTTAATTTTATTTCTGAAAGAAATCATAAAAAAATAATGGATCTCACAATAAAATTAAGGACGGCAAATTTCTTTTCTTTTTTTTTTAACCAAATCTGTTTGTGATGATACTTCATGGGTAATGCAAAATATAGTTGGATACTTTGAGCTGTGATAATAAATGTTATGTTAAAATTTGGCTTAGCGGGAATCATTCATGAGAAACTGTTGTCATGGTAACGGTATCCATGGTAACCTGTAAACAAAAATCCAAGTCCAAGTTTGCAATAATGTTTAGTTACGAAATTAGAAACTGGAAATCTGTTATGGCGTCTCCTAACTTCTTATCATATATACAGTTGTTAAGTCCGGCTAGCACCTGCTAAGAGCACGGGGTAGTGGGTGCTGCTTTGCCTCACTACTGCTAGGGAGAGTCACCAAAGAGGTTGGCTAACTTAGTTGGATTTTAATACAAGTCATGATCTTACCCTTGGTAACTCGTGCCATGACCGCCACTGAGTTTTATAGGATTACTCAAACCCAAATAATATTAGTAATGATAACTAGTGGGTTAATGATATTTATATTTAGTTTAGACTTCATTCAAGTATATTTGGGGTTATCATAATTCTTAATGAAAATAACTAAACCCATCCACAAAACATAAAACCTTGATATTCAGTGAATGCTTACAAATCTATAATGAACCTTGTTGAAATAAGCGTAACTACCTTACTTTTAAATAGAAATAAACAATGATATAATTTACTTGCTATATATATTGAGGTTCACATTGTGTAGGCACTCTGCTATCATTATAAATGTTAAATCTGTAGAAATATTAAATGTCTGTACAAATGTTAAATTTAAATATTACTTATTTTCGTGAATATCATCATAAAGATTAAAATAACTAAGCTATGTGGTTTATAACACCCATTATAACAAGATAAAGTAGGTACTTTGGTATTAAAACCTTAAATTAGTTTATAACAAAAGAAAACAAATACCTTTCGCAATAAAAATTCAAGGTTACTTGCATTAGAAGTCACACCAAAACATTCCTGGAAAAATAAACGCAGTGCCATGCGGTTCTAAGAAAGCTGCCATCTCCAGAGACGTCTGGAGTATCTTTAATATCTTCCAGGCTTGAATTGTAGTTGGGGTTAATCGTATAGGTGTTCTGATGACGTAGAGTATGCCGACTTTAGTAATAGGCAAGAAAAAGAAACCTATAAAAGATGAATAGGTGTCAGCAACCTCGTGCTTGCATATAAAAAAAACTGTGGAGATCAACCTAACCTGAACCACGGGTTCCTCCTTTGAAAATAAACCATCTCAACACGAGTAGTGTTAATAATAAAGACATCACGTGCCATATAGGCCACAATAGGAGTAATAATAACGAACAATAATCAGTAAATGATGCACGCACAATGGCAACTTCGTGTTTTCTTTTCCTTCTCCCTTCCCTCCATTTAACAACGGACAAGAAGGAAATCTCTGACCGGAAATTTGACAGGTGGGGAAAAGACGACGCGGCAATTTGAAAATCGAGTTAGGAAAACGTTTCAGAAAGAGTGCGACACCTATTGGAGCGGGATTGTATCTATTAATTTACTTTATAAATATTGACAGTTAAAAATAATAATAACACTTGAATTTGTTAGGAATCTTTAAATATTCATTCGTGATATTTTCCTGACAAGTCAAAGGGCAGAATCTTACCTATCGTTGTAGGCACGGTAAGAATGACACTGTTACCAGTGGTGTGGTTAATATTTGAATAAAATCCAAACTTGAGAATAAAATGGATTTTCAGTTAATTAAATTAAAAATTATTATAAGCCGTTTATGTGTTTTTTTTTTAAGAGAAAATAAAAACGTTATGCTGTTATGGAAAATAATGAACATCACGACCATGGGCCCTTAGCCGAATCAAATGGCACCACATGTCGATAACATAAGAATGCGAGCGAAGCGAGCGCGTCCTGCCGACATTAATGATATACCTTGTCTACTATTTAAATATGACAACATGGTAGATAAGGAAGTAACATCAGGTTACTTACTACCTTGTCCACTATTTAATTCTTATTACTGCTGTGTTCACTGTTTTGTCAAATTTAAATAGTGGACAAGGGAGTAAGTAAACTCATGGTTCTTCCTTATCCACCATGCTGTCAAATTTACACAGTGGACAAGGTAGTAAGCAACCTGATGTTACTACCGTATCCACTATGTTATTAAATTTTAATAGTCCACAAGGTAGGAACATGATTTGCGTAATGTCGGCCGAACGGGAGTAATAATGTTTCTAGCTTGTCCACTATTTTGTCAAATTTAAACATTAGAATAGGTAGTAACATGGCGGTACTGCCTTATACACCATGGTATTAAATTTAAATAGTGGACAGGGTATAACATAAATGCGCGCGTCCGGCCGACATTTGGCAAACCCGCTAAGGGCCCAAGATCGCGATGTTCAATTTTTTCCATAACAGATTTCCAGTAAAGTTTATAATTTCGTAACTAAACATTTCTGCAAACTTGGACTTGGATTTTTGTTTACAGGTTACCATGGTAACGGTTACTATGACAACAGTTTCCCCCACAACTCATTTACACTAAACCAAATTTATTATACAAGGTGGACCAAAATTGTCGAGCAATACTTCTAGGGGTGATAGAACACCTAAAAATAAGTAATGCTAAGGATACTAAGATACGCTTTTTACGTATTTTGTCTTGACTGTTCGAATTCACTAAGGGTAGTTGTCAAGGGGTGAGTTACTCTTTTTGTAAGGCATATTATTTTTGTTATCAACTGTTTTTTCAAATACATTGAAATAATATTTTCGGAAGTTTTTCTTGGAAAAAGCTGCTCTAGATGTTTCGTCCAAATAATAATCGTTTTCGTGTAATTTGAGTTCAATAATGCAATGGGCGTGCTTGACTTGTGAACATGCTAGGGACAAATATCAACTTGCGGTAACAAACAGTAAAATTACATTTTAACTTTTTTTATTGTCAATTAAATGAGTTACCTGAAAAATATTTTAAGTCTTCCTTGCAAAGCCGATATACTATTAATATGTATTTTTTGTTTTGCATCTAAGGAAACCGTAATTTTTTTTTCTGGTGATACAGTCTCGAAAGATAAACACGCATATCCTTGAAATCAAATTACACGAAAACGATTGATTTTTGGATGATACATCAAGAGCACCTTTATTCAAAATGAAACTTCCGAAAATATTATTTTAATATGCACTTTCCAAAATAGTTGATAACAAAAAAATATGTCTAAAAAAGGGTAACTCACCCCTTGAAAACTATCCTTAGTACCTCTTTCGAAAGATATTCATTCAAAAACCAATAATGGTTAAGCCCATTCTAGGGGTTGTTGCACCCTTAATAAGCGGTTCTCGACATAGACAAACATTACTCATTTTTCGGTGTTCTATCACCCCTAGAAGTATTGCTCGACTATTTTGGTCCACCTTGTATATTCAGGTCACAGCTCATAGTATCCAACTATATCTTACATTACCCACAAAGTATCATCTACAAACACTGTTTTCTTAAAAAAAGGATAAAAATTTGCCATACTTAATTTTATGGTGAGACCCATTATTACTACGGCCCGCCCACTCTTCACCTTCGGTGAATTTGGGCAAACCGTAGTAATGAAATCGTGCAAAAATCTCAAAATTTTCATTTGCTCCAAATGACCTAAAATGTCATGAAACGTGGAGAAAATTCAAATTAGAGTCAGTTTTTTGAAAACTGCTAGTTTTTTCACTACAAAGTGCTGAAAACAAATAAATATAGACATTTGTAGTGTTTTAATAATAATTAGGAAAAATTTTGTGTGTTTTCAATAACAAAAATTTTAGCTGTCAAATAGTGAACAAAATAGGGCTGTATCTCTAAATCAAGTTGAGAGTGCCACGGTTTCATTTCGGATTCGTGTTCAAGAGACCAAAATACGTAATATCCACTTTTTTTTAAATCACATGATCCCTCAGAACGAAGTATTACCGTTTTTTCCTTGTGTTTTGCTGTTGTTTTCTTCTGTTTTACTGTTTCTTTAATTTGGTTAAAATTTCTTTTTACTTTCTGTGCTTTCTCAAATAAGGATGCTTCCAATTCATTTTTATATGGCGTGGATGTTAAATTGCCGTCTTACCCCTTTTACGAGCCGTCCTTTTAATGTTTGCTTTCAGTTCTGGTATTGGAATTACTGATTCTGGAGGTTCATACAAGAAAGTTGATGAGGCTGTTGTAGGTGTTCGCGCATTATTAGCAGTCTCGAGTGAATTTTTAGCCTGTTATTCTACGGCTTCTACAGATCCACTCAAAAAAATCGACATGTTTGCTTGTGATACGCTTCCTAAATTATCAGGCATTCGGGAGTATCCAGGCTGTGGCTCTGCATTCCGTGGAAAAGTTAGGCATCTTCAGTAAAAACAGTAGAGTCAAGTGGCTGCAACTTCAGCGAACAATAAGGCGGAAAACAAAGTGGAATAACTCTGTTTTCTCCTGCGCAGTCTATTAGGGCCATGTTTTTTATATGTGTTAAATGTCCGTTCAATGGCAATAACCAATAAGTAGACTAACTTCAAAAGTTTGTTGTTGGCCAAATTTGGGGAATATTAACGACAGTGGCATATAGTTGTGTTATGAATATAAACATGCAAGACTTTATTTAACTAAAAAAAAACTACACTTAATAATGACAGTGACGAATTAATAAACAATTAAACATTTGAAAACAAGTGTTAGGTATAGGCTGTTATAACTTATATATCATTCTTCCCTAGTCGGAGAAATAAGAGTAGTCCTTTAAATATTGAGGAGGCCTACTGACTCGCGATTAGTGCCGTATTCGCATTTCGTCATGGTGTTCGCTTTCGGCGCTTTCTGAAGTACCTGAGGGTGACATAGGGAACGAGCCACGAGCTAAATCACCATTTACAGTTTCGATAAATGTTGGATCCTCTGGTAAATTTACTGTTTCCAAAGATGATGGATCCTGACTTAAATCAAGTCGTGACACCTCTGGCACCCCTTGGAAAGTTTCACCTATAGATCCATCTCCTTCAGTCAAAGAGGTATTTCCTCTAGGTGCCAGATGCCTGTTAGAGACCGTAGTTTAGGTTCCATCTCGCAATCTTATGAAAGAGTAATCAGGGTTAGATTCCAGTAGCCGTACCTCCTCCACTAGGGGGATCATATTTTGACGTTCTAACATTCTTCCTCATAAGTTCAGGTCCCGGAGATTGCAACAAAGTGGGTAGCGAATCGCCATTCGGAGACTTTCTTCCATGAAAAAACATACATTCGTGTGGTGTTGAATTACTAGACGTACACAACAGTGACCGGATTGAGTGTAGTGCTTCTTGAAGTACGCTTTCCCAACTTGTTATATTCATTTTCTTGTCTTTGAGCGTTAATTCTATTGTTTTCCATAAGGTACCATTGAGTTTCTCAACTTGTGAGTTACCTTAAGGGTTATAAGAGGTAGTTCTACTAGAAGAGATATTCTTTATTCTAGGAAAGTCTTTGAGCTCTTTGACACAAAAGAGCTACCTCTATCTGAGTGTATATAAGATGGTAAGCCGAAAATATAGAAAATGTTTTAAAGATGTTTAATCACCGTTTTAGATGATAAATAGGAGCATGGAAACGCGAACGGGAAACGTGAGTACCCGTCGATGATGGTGAGTGGATAGCGATTATTTGAAATAGAGGAAAGGGGACCTTTAAAGTCCACATTCAATCTCTCGAATGGAGCTGTAGCCTTAATTAAACGCCCTTGTCCTTTATGTTGAAGTCGCTAAAAATCTTCTGACAATTGACAAGACAGTATGAAAGATGTCAGTTGTAGAAAATGAGCATGCGATGCGATGTAGATTAAAATAAGTTTGTTTGTAATATTGTAAACCATTTGTATTTCAAGAATAAAAATCAAAGCTAATCAAGTGGAATCCTTTACTTTTCTAAACATAAATATCATCAGGTTATGGGCCCAGATAAAAAGTAAACTGGAGACAATAATATTTTTGGAGAAAGGTGGAAAAATAATTAAAGAATCAGCAATGGCGGCACAAGGTAAAATGTTTCAAATTGAGCCATTAAATGGAAACAATTATTATAACTGGAAATTCAGATTGGAAAGAATAATGGATGAAAGTAGAGTATTAGATGTCATAGAAAATGAAATTGACATAACAGGTTTGAACGATAAAACCAAGGAAGAATTATTAAAAAAGGATGCCAAGGCAAAATCCGTGATTACCCAATGCGTGGACGATTCGCAATTAGAAAATTTAAGGGATAAGAAAACGGCATACCAAATGTGGAAGATCCTTGAAGACATTTTTGAAAAAAAGGGGGTTCAAGGACAACTGTACCTAAAGAAAAAACTCATGTCTTTGAAAATGAGGGAAAATCAACCTTTAAACGAATTTCTAGTTGAATTTGAGGAAACAGTAAGGCAAATAAAATGTAGTGGATTAAAGATGGAAGAAGAAGACATAATATGTAACCTGCTACTAGCACTACCAAAATCATACAATACCGTAGTAACAGTAATAGAAAATATCCAAGACCAATTGACTTATGAACAGGTGAAAACAAAGTTAAAAATTGAAGCTCAGAAAAGACAAGAATTTTATGGTAAAAACAATACAGAGACAAACATGGAACAAACGGCTTTTGTGACTGAAGGAGGATGTTACAATTGTGGAAAACAGGGCCATTTTGAACGTGAATGCAGAGCAGGGCTGAGAAATGGATCAGGTTTTAATAGACACATCAGAAGAGGAAATTTTGGACAGAAATCCAGAGGAGGACATTTTTGGCAGAACCGAACAGGGAGCTCTGATCAATCACAATGGAGAGGAAATTTCAATTCACAGAAATATCAAGGAAGAAGAGGATATTCAAGAGGCTTTCATAGAGGAACCTATGGACAACATAATGCAGCATTAGGTGAGAATAGTGCAAGTACCAGTGCTGAAAATAAAGCTGATGAAAGTGTAAGTTTTATAACCGATGTAAACAATGTAGAATTAAGAGAGTATGATAATATTTTAAATTTTTATATAGATAGTGGTTGCACAGATCATATGGTAAATAAGAGAGAATATTTTTCTGAATTGGCATTTTTAGAAAAACCATTAGAAATTGCTATAGCTAAAAATGAGAATTATATAGAGGCAATAGGAATAGGAAATATTAAAGTATATTCTGTTGTTGAACAAAAAACCATTGAATGTATTATTAAAAATGTTTTGTTTGTACCTAGTTTAAGAAGAAACTTATTATCGGTAAAAAACATTGAAGATGCAGGAATTAAAGTTGTTTTTGAAAATGGTTCAGTAAAATTTTTTGAGAAAAATAAAGGTTTAATAGGATTAGGGCAGAGAAATAACCTATATGAAATTATGTTTCAGTTAGTCAAACCAGAATGTTTAAATATTGAAAATATAAATAATGAATTAACAACATGGCATAATAGATTTGCACATATTAACTTTGAAAGTTTAAAAATGTTAATTAAGCATAATATGGTAGATGGTATTGATCAAAATGTAAATTTTGGAAAAATTGTGTTTTGTGAACCATGTGTTATGGGGAAAATGTCTCGACTACCATTTGGTACAAGAATTAAAAGTAAACGTTTTTTAGAGTTAGTGCACACTGATGTATGTGGGCCTATTAGTACTTTAACATTTGATGGATACAAATATTTTGTTACTTTCATTGAAGATTATTCAAATTTTACTATCACTTATTTAATTAGATATAAGAATGAAGTATTAGAAAAGTTTCAGGAATATGTAAATATGGTCCATTCAAAATTTAATTCAAGGTTGTCAAAATTGCGATGTGACAATGGTGGGGAATATATATCATTAGAATTTAAGTCATTTTGTAAAAGTCAGGGTATTATTTTAGATTATACAACTCCTTACACTCCAGAATTAAACGGAAAGGCAGAAAGAATGAATCGCACGTTAGTAGAACGTAGTAGGGCTATTTTAAATAAGTCTAATATGCAAAAAGAATTTTGGGGGGAAGCGATTAGAACAACAACTTATGTATTAAATAGAAGTCCCACAAGAGCATTAAATAGCAAGGTAACACCTGCTGAAGTTTGGTTTATATTTTATGAGTTCAGGTTCTGAAAAAATTTATATTTTAATTTATGTGGACGATATTATTATATCAGGACCAAATTTGAATACTCTAAATGAAATTGTTTCTAAAATCATGAATAAATTTGATATAAAAAACAAAGGAGAGTTGAGACATTTTCATGGTTTAGAAATTAAATATAATAGAAGTAAAGGTATTCTTAGGATATCTCAGGCTAGATATATAAAAAGTATTTTATCCAAATTTGGTATGGAAAATTGTAAGGGAGTGAACACACCATTAGAACAGAAATTAAAATTAAATATTAATCCAGATAATAATTTAACAAATAAGCCATTTAGGCAGTTAGTGGGATGTTTAATGTACCTTATGTTGGGTTCACGTCCAGATATATGCTTCGCGCTCAATTATTTTTGTAGTATTCAAGACAAAGCAACTGATGAAGCTTGGAAACATTTAAGACGAGTCTTAAGATATTTAAAAAATACAATTAATGAAGGGTTAGAATATAAAAGGGCGGAAAAGATAGACTTTGAATGTTATGTTGATGCAGATTGGGGTAATAACTTACAGGATAGAAGATCAATTACGGGATATATATTTAAAGTTTTTGGAAATACTATAAATTGTGTAACTAGAAAGCAACATTGCGTTACTCTTTCAACAACTGAGGCAGAGTTGGTGGCTCTCAGTATTGCTGTAACTGAAGGTCTTTGGCTAAGAAAACTATTATTTGATTTTAATTTAGAGTTTGAAAAGTTAGTATTTTATGAAGATAATCAAGGTTGCATTGCTATAATAAATAATCCTGAAAATAATAGAAGGGTGAAGCATATAGATCTAAAATACCATTTTATCTGTGAAAATGTAGTTCAGGGTAACATCAATATTAAATACATTGAGTCAAAACAGCAACAGGCTGATGTATTGACAAAAAGTTTATCCTTTGATTTGTTTAATAAATTTAAGTTTCTTATTGGAGTTAGAAATTTTAGCGAGGGAGGGTGTTGAAGTCGCTAAAAATCTTCTGACAATTGACAAGACAGTATGAAAGATGTCAGTTGTAGAAAATGAGCATGCGATGCGATGTAGATTAAAATAAGTTTGTTTGTAATATTGTAAACCATTTGTATTTCAAGAATAAAAATCAAAGCTAATCAAGTGGAATCCTTTACTTTTCTAAACATAAATATCATCAGTAGAATCTGGGTTTAACTTCTTGGCTGATGGGACATGTTCTTGTGATACGTCTTATGTCTTCAATCGAGTAAGGCAAATTTTTAGAATGAAGACAGTGAATCAACCGAACAACTCCAGGTTGGCACAGCGAACGATGCAGTTTGAACAACTTATTATCAGAATTGATGCTTGAACATATTCGAGAAAAGGCATCTGCTGCTACGTTCAACTTCCCTGGTCTGTATATTACATCGTACTTGAAACAAGAGAGTTCCAAACGCCATCTCTCTTTTCATTTTTTATTTTACTCGAGTGCTTAGCGTTTAGCATGAAAGCTACAGATCTCTGATCAGCAATAAACTGGAAGTGTTTAGCAAGTAAAAAGTGTCGCCACTTCCTCAGTGACTCGACTATAGCGTAGGCTTCCTTTTCTACTGCAGAATGCCTACGTTCACTATCGGACAATGACCTAGAAAAGAATGCGATTGGTCTCCCCGCTTGGGATAATTTCGCATTGATAGCGTGTTCGGACGCATCTGTCTCGACAGTAAAATGGTAAGTTTTCATCAATTGCTGAAACTGCAGATCGAGCTATAGATAACTTCAACTTTAGCAGTTACAGCGTCTTTGCCAAGGGGAAATGATTTAGTTTGCACTAACATCTGAATTTTCTCGGAAAAGTTTCTAATCCATTTGGCATAATGTGAAAACATACCTCGAGCACGACGCATGTAAGCTACATCTGAAGTCACGGGAAGCTCCATCAATGGTCGCATTCTTTCCTCATCTGGTTTAATTGTGTTATTACTGATGCTGTAACCAAGTAGATTAATCGATTTTGCCGAAAAGGTCCATTGGTCTTTATTAAGCGTTAGATGGTATTTGTCAGCGGCAGCAAGGAATTTCTTTAAATTAGCAACAAGTTCATACTGGTCCAGTTCACAAATGGTGACATCATCCAGATAAGCCACTGTTCCTTGTAGATTTTCTTCTCTGATTATCCAGTCAATAGTTCTTTGAAAGCTTGAAACACCATTTGTAAGTTCGAATGGGATACCGCAAAATTGATGTAGGTTTCCAGCTGCTTCAAACGCAGTAAATGGCTTCTCCGCAGTTATTATTGGGATTAGATGATAAGCATTTTTGAAGTCTATAGTGCTGAACACATTCTATTTTGATGAAAAGCATTTTTGAAGTCTATAGTGCTGAACACATTCTATTTTGCTACTTTAGAACCAATAGCTTCTAAATTAGGCAAAGGATATGCATCCAATTCGGTAAACTTATTTATCGTTTGAGAATAATCAATTACCATTCTTTTTTAATATTTGCATTTTTACTGATAAAAGCACTTGAGCTCGCCAAGGTGACTGACTCTCTTCTGTAATACCTTCTGATTTTAAATGCCGGATTACAGATTTGATGAAATTAAGATCTTATTCGGAGAAGTTCCTCGATTTAGTTGAATAGGTTTGTAATTTTTGGATAAATTTCGAAAAAGAGAAACTTCAGGCACAAAAGCTTGAGCGACGCTACAAATACGAAGAGGCTGTCTTGGGCCGCCCAGAGAAATTTCTATAGTAGCATGATTCCTTAGTACATCATGCCCAATGATTACTTGTTCCCTAATTGAATTGATACTTCACAAAATTCCCTTATAAAAGCTACGTGACTTAAAGAAGCCGTATGGTATGTTTACAAGGATTTTTCTTTAGATCAGGAATTGAGTCACAAAAGTCTTTATCGATGAAACTTAATGAACTTCCAGTATCGATTAATGCTTCACCGTCAGTACTATGCAAGGAAATTTTAATGGTAGCTTTTCTTTATAAGCAGATTTGACAATTAGTATGAAGAGCGGGACAGCTCTTTCTTAGGTGGGTCTTACCTCCACAAAAGTAACATTTTTTTCTTGCAAACCAGCTACGAGTTGATTTTCACCTTTAGAAGCCGATTCTTGAATTGTTCCTTTCGTCTTAGAAGCAGCAATAAAAGGTAGACAGGGTTCAAAATACACTGAGTTTTCCTCAGCCATTTCCATTGTGGTAGTAACTTTAACAACTTCTTCTAGTTCAAGGGTAAGATTTTCTAAGATTCGTTGCCGTATTTTCTGTAAGCGTATCCCACTAATGAAAGCTTCTCGGATATGATAATTAGTGTTCTTATCGGCAGACACAGTTTCAAAATTGCAGTCTTTGCTTAAATGTCTTAAAGCTTGCATATATTGATCTAGTTTTCCGTCATAACTTTGCCTTCGAGAGGATAAAGCCTATCGGGCATAGAGTTTGCTTTTAGGTTTAATATACGTTTTTTGCAGAATGTCCAAAGCTTCCTCTAGAGTCGAGATATCACAGATCAAAGGGAATACATTCGGAGAAACATAGTTTATCAGCAGTCGTAACTTGGTTTCCTCTGATACAGCTTCTGTTGCATCTGTTATAGCCAATAAGAAACTCTCGAAGACGCTTTTCCAATGAAGCCATTGTGGACCGGTGCCATTGGAGGTCGGGTCTACATCGAATCGTTCTGGACGGAGGTATTTATCCATATTGTATATATTAATTTAGTTGAATAAAATGTTATGAATATAAACATGCAAGGCCCAGAATATTAGACTTTATTCAACTAAAAACTACACTTCATAATGACAGTGACGAATTAATAAACAATTAAACATGTGAAAACAAGTTGACGTTTTCCTCTTTTACCAAATATTTTACTCTGAGTTTTGGGGTTAACTGTCACTCCTATTTCAAAATTATATATTTTGTCACCTGTTAACCTATGGGCATTGATCGTCTTAGTTATGAAAAATATTATCTACGGTATTTTTGTTAATGCCCGTGCAGCAGACGTTGCTTCAGGTTTCCTTAACGTTTGAGTAGGATAACTCTTCAGAAATCTTTTTCGGTATTGCAGTTAAATTTGTTATTGCAGTTATTTCGTACGGCTGGCTGGTATACCAGCTTTCGAAAATTGGTCATTGTTAGTCCAAATAATCTACTCCCTATATCTATAAGGTACGTCATTCAAATTCCTCTTTTTTTGTGAATACACAACAAAATTTTCTAGCAGTTTTATCAATTTTAAAATGTTCTTCTTCTTGTATTTTTTTGGCAACATAACGTTCTAATGTGATTTGTGGAACATTGAATAGCTGCACCATTCAAAACAACAAGAACAGCTTAATGCATTGACTCCCAAGGCTAATTTTGTCGTCCCGTTTTTCTGACGTATGTTCGAACCATCTAGAACAAATTACATGTTTAAAATGAAAAGTTTTAGTGACATGGCTCAAATGTTGTTTAAATAATTGCAAATTGCAAAAAACTTAAAATAGTATATAATAAATAAATAAAATTTTGCACATTAGAAAATGTGTGGGGTACAACTGGGTATGCATAGGTTATAACGAGGTATACCTTGTTCTGCCTCTCCGCATTCTGCCCCAAATGGATTATATCGCCATTTTCATTAAAAACAACAAAAAAGTTTGGACTAATAATTTTATATTACGCGGAAAATGTTATTCAAGGGACAGGACTTTGTCCAATTCTTTGCAAAATTAAAGTCTACTTAAAAAAACACTTACTGTTGTTATAATAAAGGAAAACTCTCCAGCACTGGAAAGATATTCCTGGGTTAGCTCCTGCCCTGGAAATGAATAGGCTTCGTACGTTTGGTTTTGTACAGCTGGAGCCTACCGACTTTAAGGAAGCTTCACCTAAATCAACCATAGACTTCGTAAGAAGATGTGGATTGTATGGTGAATTATAGCCCATAGGGGTGAGCCACAATAGGCCTCTGTTGGCCGCAGTGGAGGGGCGAGCAAACGCTCCACTCACATTGAACCTTACCTTACCTTACCGTTGTTTACAAATTTGACAATTCTTACAGTAAACCAACTTGAGAACGTGCACTTCACATCGCAACTCTTGAATGACTGCCGAGTAGGTCCGATATATTGTCAGTGTATTGGTGCCGCTGTATTATGGCAAGTATATTAATATGGCCTTCATTCTGTAACCCGCAAAAATTTGAAACATCGTACCCCGTTCTACCCCGGTACCTCTACTTAGAGAGCTATCCATAGGAATAACTAAATTTCAAATAAAAATTAGTTATTTTTTAATTTTAAATACTCATATTTTACTAAAAATAATTTTATAATAAAACCAGATTGTCATTACAAAAATAATTAAAATAATTAATTTAAAAAAAGTAAGTTTAACAAAGTTTTAATCAGAAAAGAAAAACAAACAATAACCGAGTCATTCCTTCAAGCTAAGATTTAACGAACAAACAGATTTTTTACTACAAATATTTGAGTAATTCTCCAAATTCAATAACGAGGTGCAAAGTTTGTTCAGGTTTAATCCTGTCATTAGTCCTGGAAAAAAAATATACTATGAGCCAAATAAATTTTAACAATAAGAAGATCTTAATAGGAATTTAATAATAAACTGAAAAAGCGTTTTAATACACGAGATTCAAGATCAATTTTACAAGTATGACTTTTCCTGAATACGTAAAATAATGCATTAAAATTAAACCAAGAGTAACGAAGATATACGTAATGCCCTTTTGTCGTTGCTACTGCGCCGTTTCTTCATTCAATTTGGACCAGTAATGGAGATAATATAATTTTACATAAAAATTTTTTTTTTAATTTTTAACAGAATTACATTAATTAACTTTAGATAAATTTTTGCTTTTATACCGGCACATGGCGTACGAGGACGACATCTCATTAGTCCTGGAATTATTAAAGGATTTTTAAGGAGATGGTCTATTAGGCGCGCGACTGACGAAGGACCGTAGCTAAAAAAATCACAACGAAGTAGAAGAGGGTGCGGAAGATTAATGAGACGTGGTCAGAACGGAGGAAAGGTGCGTCTGAAAGGAAAAAGAATGGGATATTTTACGAAAGGTGGCGGGGTTAGGCCGCTGGGATATTCTTTTTGAAGGTTGAATGGGTTTTGAAGTTAAAAAATTGTAAATTGATAAGAAAATTTCGAAATGACAATTTACTAGAGTTTAAATAAATGTTCCTACGAATTTATTACCGAATATCCCAACGATAACATTTGGAAAGGCAGCGTCACAATGTGGCCCATTAATAAATTCTCTATTTATACAACGATTTCAACAATTTTTCACAATGATGTAGAGAATACAAAGTTTTACTAAAACACAAAATTTCATTACTGAAAATCCAATTTCGAGGCACACTATGATTTTTTTCTAAGTTGAAAATAGTAAAATTATAATAGCATTTTTTTATTAAAAATCTGAGTACCCACTGGATTTTTAAGTAGGGGAAGGTGGGCCACTATGGGTCAATTTTCATTTTTTGATTTTTTTAATTTTTCTGAGAAAATATTTTTACTTTCAAATGAATGAAATCTAAAGGTAAACTCATTGGCTACATTATGTGAATAATAAAAATTTAAAAATATTTACAGGAAGAAATAGAAAAATCAAATAACAAAATCAAATTTTTGACCCATTGTAGACCACCCATGGGGCACAATGTGTCACCACATGGTCCACTATGGGTCAAAATGAAAAATAGTTATAAAATGAAAATTTATTTATTTTATGTAAAAAAAAATAAGTTTGAACAAAAACATATCAAAATAATTAGTTGATTTAACGTAAATCAATGTTGGAAAAAAAAATGTCAAACTTTATTTTACCTTGTATTCTTTTTGTGCCATGGATACTTGTTGGAGCAGGTAATATAAATGTCTTTTTCTGGTACATCTGCGACATCTAGGACATTAGGGAAAATGAAAGAATTATCCACTTTACAACTCCGGCGTAGAAAATTGATTTCATACGCTGCATCGCTTGCGATAACCCCTGTATATTGACCCAATACAATAAAATTTAAATTTTGATTTATATTTGTCAGTGAATTCTCCGAGAAGAAATTCATCTTTCTTTAATGGTCTGTCTAGTTTACCATTCAAGAATCGTGATTTAATTACCTCTTCAAATTCATCAAAAGATTCAGAACTTATATTTGATGAATTGTTCGACAAACTTTTTTCATTTTCTTCCTCCTCTTCATTTGACTCTACCAGTCTAGGTTTCTTTTGTTTCATTTGTTTAGCTCTGCTTGCTCTTTTCTTTTCGGCCTTTTCATCTAATTTGAATTTTTCTGGAGTGCTGGTTGCCTTTTTCTCGAGATTTTCGATTTAATTTTCTTGGTTTTGCTTTTGGAAATCCTTTAAATACTGCAGGACTTATAAATTTTTTAGTTTGAGGATTTGAATCCGGAGGAGTAGATGGTGTTCTCATACTAGGTCCAGCTTCTTCACTTCTATACAATAGAGGTTCTGAAACATTAGATGGTTGGTTCTGTTTTAGAATTTATGTCCATGAGATTTTCACGATCAGATACAGACCTACACAAAAAATCAGATTCTGAAAATTTTGTCTTGTCAAAAGGGAAAATCCTTGAGGGCTGGAACCCTTTAGTAATATTTATTGGTACCAATGCTTTGTTAAATGCTGTTCCTAATAATGATTTTGTATTTTAACAAATTTAAAATAAATCAAAGGGGTTAAAGATGGGCAATGAAGGTATCTACCTATCTACACGTAATTTATTGTTGTTGTTTAATCAGCTCCGTTTTGTTCTTTGAGACAGTAGTATTAAGAATTGTGGGTAATAATATTTTTTCGTTTTTGAATTATTATTTTAAAAATTGATCTGCAAATCATTGAAAGATAGTTCGCTTTTTTCGAGTTGCGTAATAAAAAAAACTAAAAAATATCGAGTCAATATCATTATGGAGAACAACAAAATAATTAAAGAGGCCAATCATCTATGTAAGCCTAGTGTTGCAGTGACAGAAGTGAAGATACACTTCAATGCTATAAAAATAGCCAAGGAAGACGACACTAATTTACCGATGTCAATAATATATCAAGTTGATTTTCAAAAATTGTATAATCAAGGACTGGATTTCGTGACAAAAATATCAAAATATTCTTGAGTAAAAAATAGTTTAAAAGACTGTATCAAATGTGCACATAGGCTGCAGAAAGATCCCGCTACTGCATCGGAAATAGTATTTACAGAAGAAATTATTACAATGAGCGACACAACGAAATTTTTAGTTCTCGACGAGAGCACTCCCTCGGGTGACAGAATCTTGGTGTTTGAGCAACAAAGCTAGGAAGATTCTAGCTAACAGTAAGGACACCGTATTTATCGATGGGAAATTCTAAAACTGCAGCAAGCAATTTAGTCAAATATATACTATCCATATCCATATGGGTAGCACACCAGAGAAGACAAATATAATTCCATTGCTATTTGTATTACTTCGTAACAAAACCAAAGAGACATGCGATATATCGTTTTTATCAGTTAAAGACAAACTACCGAATTGGAAACCATTTCTTGTAAAATTGGATTTTGAGCAGGCAATTGAAACGATTTTTGTTGATAATTAATTAAAAATCTGATTAAGCTCAAATCTTTTTATAATGGGTTCGTTCCACGAATAGAATTTGAAATATATCAAAAGTAGAATATTACATAAAAAAATTTTGGATGCCAGTCTAATTGATTTTTGATGTAACTAGAAACAATTAGCAAAAAAACTATGATATTTTTCAAAATCCGTCCTTTCTTTCTTTTTGTGGGCGTAAGGAAATTAAACTCAAATTAAATGTTATATTTGTCTATTTTACGATTGTATAGGCAACAATACCTTGAGTTGACCAACACCATAATTGAAAATGATAATTTTTACATAGAGTTAAGAAAAGATCCCACCACCTCTATTCAAAATGCATGCGTGAAACTTATAAATACACTAAAAAACTCAAAATCAAATTGATGAAAAAACTAAAAAAACATTGATTAACTATAAGGGTGTCCCTGCAAAATTCTACTGTTTGCCTAAGATACACAAAACCCCTCTATCTGTAAGACCAATTGTCGCTTCTATTAACACTCCGATAGCGAACCTAACATCATTTATCACTGACATCCTTACAAAAGCGTATAATTATAACAACAATTATTACATAAAAGAATCCTTTGAAGTCAACAATTTTTACAACAACTACGTTTTGCCTGAAAGCTACAAAATAATCAGTTTAGACGTGGTGTCTCTGTTTAGCAATGTGTACTTAGATATTTGCTTAAGATCTATTGACAAAAATTGGGAAAACATTCAAAAGTTTTGCACCCTTAACAAACCTCATTTCTATGAATTGATCACTTTTGTTTTCAACAATAATTATTTTCTATTTAATAATAAAATTTTCAAACAAACTTTCGGCACTCCTATGGGTAGCAAAATTTCCCCAATTCTTACAGACTATGTTATGGATGATGTTCTGGACAGCATAATCCCCACTTTACCATTTAGAATCCTTTTCGTTAAGAAGTATGTGGATGACATTATTATGGCCGTCCCGGTGAATGTCATTGATAATATATTAGGTTATTTCAATTGTTTTGATCAGCACATCCAGTTTACTCTTGACACTGGCAATGAAGACTCTTCTGTTACGTTTCTTGACACCCTCCTTATAACAGAAGGCAATAGGATCCTAATTGATTGGCACAGAAAACCTATCTCATCAGGTCGATACCTCAATTACTGGTCCTACCACAAATACTCGATGAAGGTCAACCTGGTAAAACAAATGAAAAGCCGTGTATTAAAAATCAGTGATATTTCCTTTCACAGAAAAAACTTGGACATACTTTACCATCTGTTTTTGGACAATTCATATCCAAATGACCTTCTAAAAAGGCTGCTGCACAGCACATCGTCCATACCATTAGCCAGAACCAATACCATTGTCACTGCCAACGTCACCCTTGTGCCTGAGCCACCTGTTAACACACCACATTCGGGTGCTCCGAATAAAAAGTCAGACCTTAATAATTTAAGTACTTCTTTTGCTTACTTACTAGATATTGACAAACATAAAATAAATGTGCATGACTTGTCCGATGTGTCCATTTAAAAATAATGTTTCCCCAAATAATAAGTTTGTGCATATAGCCCTTCGTTTATTGCAGATTGGGTATTTTTTCATAATAATTTTTTTGTTTTAGTATATTTTTATTTAACATTCGGGGTTTGGGGTTAAGATTTTGACATTGTGTCTCTTCTTTATCTGTCACATAACATGGCCTCCTCCCATTAAGGCTCTACAGTCCCATTAGCTGTATTCCTTATCCCCTGTCCTAAATAGGGTTTACAGTCTCATTAGCTGTTGCCCTATTGTGTTTTCTTTCCCTCTTGTTTTTTTCCTCTCGTGTCTGTGTGGCGGTTAAAAAAACTTATATAAAAAAACTCAATTTTAATATGCAATGGTTTTATACCGACTTGGCTGTGTGTTAGTTTAATTTTTTAATTTTTTAACGTGTAATAATACAAATTTTAACTTTTAACTTTTATTACTAACTTATTTACAATTTTTAAAAATGTTTTACAATGTGATCGTGATTTTTATCTGTATTTTAACTTTTTTAATCTGTAAAACTTGTGAACGACAATCTCAATAAGGGTATGTTTTTTAAAAAAATCTCATTAATTGAACTATATTTGTCACTCATCACTTACAGCTTCCCTGATGATGAGCGTAACCACGCTCGAAAGCTTGGTAATAAAGCCTTGAAAGAGTATACTTTGTTCTTTTTTTGCTGCTTCCCAATACTCTACGCTACTTCTGATCTACTCAGCAAATAATTCCTAATCTATATATACATATATATGCCAAAAAAATCCGAGATTAAAAAATGTCCATTCCGGTCTTCCACACCACCTACTGACTCGTTACTCAACTCAGATGGATTGTGGAGGCCCGCAATGTTATCGTGAAGCTCCTATTCAAATTCTTACATCATGTGATTCCGACTTCACACCCCGAACCTTAAAGATTTTGTCCTGATGTTCGGTGCAATAATTAATAAATATCACCCACGTATCGTTATGCGAGGTGCAACAACGCAGGAAGCACAAGAACCAAATGTTGTTATGGCACTGGTAGAAATGGATAGACTTGAAAATCGAAGATTGAATTGGCGGCCGTTACTCGGGGCTGAGGGTCTTGTATTTCCTCAGCTGGGTTTGGCGGAGCTCCAGGAATTGACCGTCGGTGTATTTCAAATTCGCTTGACGCGATCCTATATTCAAGATAATCTTGTTGGCGGAAGACGAGCAGAATATCAAGTAGATTTGGATGGTCAAGATGGGTTGCTTCGAGTAAGAACTTTTTCACGATACAGGGGCGGCGTAAGACATTAAATATGGATCACATTTACCGTTAAGATGATGAAAATGCTGTTGTTGGATATAACTATACTTGTCAAGTCGGAGCAAGAACACTGGGTAGGTGCTCACATATTGCGTCTGTGGCCTGGTTCCTGGGATATGCGAGACACCAGGAAAACGTCAAGTATCCGCCTACAGTACTATTAGATCGCGTCCGCGATGCCAGAGAAAATGCCAATAATCACGTTTAAATCGAAGTAGTTTATATGGAATAGTCAGTGGAGTACACAGCTATGGGCGAAGAACCACTATAAAATAGCTAATGCGCCTCATTCGGAAGCTCAGTAGGTGGTGTGGAAGACCGGAATGGACATTTTTTAATCTCATTTTTTTTTGGATAATTTTATTCTATATATATAGTGCTTTCTCACTCTAACACACCTCCAGGCATGCATGTCTCCATAATCGGTCACTGAACACGCTCTTTTTTGATAGAAATGACGCGAAACCTGAAAACGCTGGTGCGGACTTTCTACGGCCCGTAGCGCAAAATCCTGACGGTAGATTTTTTGGGTCCATGACCTTTTTTGTTCAGGATGTTGAGATCTACAATTTTCACTTGTAACTGAAACCATTTTTCCCTATAAAAAGTGCGGGGTCCTTTCAGGCTGTAACATTCGTTTTAACCAATGTACATAGAAAACTTAAATAATAATAAAAAACCAACAAAAAATGTTAAAAAAAACTTTTAAATACAACAAAGTTTATATTATGTATAAACTTTGTCAGTTCTAAGTCTGGATGAAAGTGTGAAGAGGAGATTGTTTAATATTTTTCTTATACATATATGGTATATGTTTTTTTTAACGAATTTTTCTTTTCTCGTTAATTGTAAAACGTTATGATATGAACTTAGAATTATATTGCAAGAGAGCGTAAATCGGTCCATCGAAAAAAATAAGGTAGATATACATTTCTGATATGAAAATCACAGAGCGCAAACTGGTTGATTTCAGGTAATGGCGCAAAACAGTAGAGAGCAAAGCGGGCATATTCTTTTTTTAATATTAAATGTTTAAATCAGGATTAAAAACTAAAAAATGAAGGCACTGTACTTTTTTTAATTTTATTCGAAAAGATGCCACAAATCAAGTTCCCTGTGTCAAGAAACTTCTATCACTTATTTGGGTAAAGTTGTTATTACAATAAATATGTTGTCCGTTATGTGTATAATCTAAAAAATTAAAAATATAAAACTTCAGTAAGTATTTACCTTCTCTTTTTGATTTATTTCCATGTTCTAAATAAATAGTGTTCACCCTATCGATATTAACTTCATTTATGTAATTAGGATGCGCTCCAAGGTGTGAACAACTTAAAAAAAATGAAATTTATGAATATCACATATATACATATAGGTTATGTAAACACATAAAACATCATAAAGAATTTATATTGAGTGAAAATTCATCTCGGGGTTTCTTATTTGTCCGTTTATCGTAAGTGATTGCGGCATATGCGGGATATTGGATATTGACAAAGGTGGCGCTTGGTGAGATCCAAATTTTTTTATATTTAAAACTTTCTCAGCCTTCGGAATTTATTGATCAAAAATTAGATATAAAATATATTGCAGAGATTCTAGTCCCCTATTTGCAAAATGCAACTCCTGATGATGCTAACATAGTTAGGAAAAGGTAAGTAGAATGCAAAAAGATATAATAAATAGGCATAAAAATAAGTAACTATTATTTAAGTTGTAAACAATATAATCTAAATAATTCATTAATTAGATTTTCAAGTAATTAATCGTTTTCTGCTACATAACTAAATATTTAAAAAAAAGGAGTAAAATATAACCGGTGAAAGATTTATGAATCCTATATAATCCTTGCATGTCGTATAAGTTTAGACCGTCAGTTACCAGATTCCGGCGGTTAGAACTGGGAACGAAAGCTGGAGAGAGACGACGCGAAACCGTACAAATCCTCGCTGGAAATTCCAAAAATCCTTCGAGTCCTTCTAAATTGTAACCGGGAAATCGGGACAGTGAGAAGATAAATGTAGAGTCGGTGGCGTTTAAGGAGGCGGGCGGGAATCATTAGAAAATTGGCCATGTCGGCAGATTTGTTACTCGATATCCTTATTCTTTCGTTTCATATATTGTGGATCTTCACTTTGTTTTTATTTAAAAGGTACCGCATATAAAGGATTATCTTTTTATTTTCCATTGTCATTTTTTTTTGTTAATATCTATATGTATGCTTCTACAAATAAACCTAACAAACTAACAGTATCGAAGCAGCTCAACGGCAGTCATATAGACGGTTGTAGTTAACTTAAGTCATTTAAATTTTAATAAACAAAACAAAAATTGGTACGCCATTGGGCCATTGGCGTTTAAAACGTTTAAAACATAAACAATGTGGTGCTTGTAATATTGGTTGCATACCTCCTGGAGCCGAGATCGTAACATTCTTTTAAAGGGTACATGTAAAATGGTTCCCAAATTAACGAGTGTTAAAAATAATATATAAATCGGTTCCCGTAATTTTTCGTTTACCTGTTCTTACCGGTGTGAAGTTGGTAGACCAAACTTGGTAGACCGTTTCCCGAATATAGCCGAACAACCAGTGGCGTTGGTTCAATGAACATATTTTTTTCAGCTAGTTTAAGAAAACTTGAAATTTACTGCAGAATATACTTTTGGTATATACAATTGTGTTTTAAAATATAGTTTATTAAAAACCGTCAATGGGGTAAAACACACCCTTTAATTTCTAAATATTTTTCAAATCAGGTTTATTAAAACCTATCAAATTAAAAGGGTAGAAACAGCCCTCTAAATTGGAAAATAATTTTTGTGGGATGCCAGAAAAAGAGTATCAAGATGAAATTTAATGGGGAAGCTAAGCATTAGGGTATAAAATCACGTCCTAAAAGCCCTATCATTTCGAGGATTTTGAAAGGGTAGAAACAGCCCTCTAAATTAGAAAATAATTTATGACGGATGCCAGAAAAAGAGTATCAAGATGAAATTTAATGGGGAAGCTAAGCATTAGGGTATAGAATCACGTCCTAAAAGCCCTATAATTTCGAGGATTTCGAAAGGGTAGAAACAGCCCTCTAAATTAGAAAATAATTTATGATGGATGCCAGAAAAAGAGTATCAAGATGAAATTTAATGGGGAAGCTAAGCATTAGGGTATAAAATCACGTCCTAAAAGCCCTATCATTTCGAGGATTTTGAAAGGGTAGAAACAGCCCTCTAAATTAGAAAATAATTTATGACGGATGCCAGAAAAAGAGTATCAAGATGAAATTTAATGGGGAAGCTAAGCATTAGGGTATAGAATCACGTCCTAAAAGCCCTATAATTTCGAGGATTTCGAAAGGGTAGAAACAGCCCTCTAAATTGGAACACAATTTATGTGGGATGCCAGAAAAAGAGTATCAAGATGAAATTTAACGGGGAAGCTAAGCATTAGGGTATAGGATCGCGTAGAATTATTATTTAGGGCGATTGACAAGATTTTTTGAACTGAAAAGTATGTCAGCTTCTTTTTCTCTTCCTACCGTAGACCACATTAAACAAATTGATAATTTTAATTGTGGCGCATTTATAACATACTTCTTCGATCAAATTGTAAATAAACGAAATTTGCTTCAACCCATAGATATGAGTTAGTACAGAGAAAATATGAAATTACTGTTAATTAGCAACTGTATTAACTTCCAAAATACTTGCAAATTTTGTCAACGAACAACACAAAAAGATAATATTTTCATATGTCGAATCTGTAAAAGATCTGTTCATTATAATTGCCTATTAACGGTACACGAAATAAAACAAAATTGTAAAATCGATGAGAAAATAATCAATAATATGTGTGAACTTTATCGAGCAAATTAAATGCAGTCTCTTCTTGTTTAAAGGAGACACGTACTGGAATTGTAACTAGCGATGGGGCAAGGCGAGACCAACACTCAAACCATCTTTTCTGGTATCCTTTACAAAATATGTTTCCATCAACCTAAAACAAACAAAATCAAAGAGCTTGATACGTTTTTCCTGTATTTATTACAAAATATTTTCCAATTTAGAGGGCTGTTTCTACCTTTCAAAATCCTCGAAATGATACGGCTTTTAGGACGAGATTCTATACCCTAATGCTTTGCTTCCCTATTAAATTTCATCTTGATACTCTTTTTCTGGCATCCGTCATAAATTATTTTCTAATTTAGAGGGCTGTTTCTACCCTTTCAAAATCCTCGAAATGATACGGCTTTTAGGACGAGATTCTATACCCTAATGCTTAGCTTCCCTATTAAATTTCATCTTGATACTCTTTTTCTGGCATCCGTCATAAATTATTTTCAAATTTAGAGGGCTGTTTCTACCCTTTCAAAATACTCGTAATGATATGGCTTTTAGGACGAGATTCTATACCCTAATGCTTAGCTTTCCTATTAAATTTCATCTTGATACTCTTTTTCTGGCATCCGTCATAAATTATTTTCTAATTTAGAGGGCTGTTTCTACCTTTCAAAATCCTCGAAATGATACGGCTTTTAGGACGAGATTCTATACCCTAATGCTTAGCTTCCCTATTAAATTTCATCTTGATACTCTTTTTCTGGCATCCGTCATAAATTATTTTCTAATTTAGAGGGCTGTTTCTACCCTTTCAAAATCCTCGAAATGATACGGCTTTTAGGACGAGATTCTATACCCTAATGCTAAGCTTACCCATTAAATTTCATCTTGATACTCTTTTTCTGGCATCCGTCATAAATTATTTTCTAATTTAGAGGGCTGTTTCTACCCTTTCAAAATCCTCGAAATGATACGGCTTTTAGGACGAGATTCTATACCCTAATGCTTAGCTTCCCTATTAAATTTCATCTTGATACTCTTTTTCTGGCATCCGTCATAAATTATTTTCAAATTTAGAGGGCTGTTTCTACCCTTTCAAAATCCTCGAAATGATACGGCTTTTAGGACGAGATTCTATACCCTAATGCTTAGCTTCCCTATTAAATTTCATCTTGATACTCTTTTTCTGGCATCCGTCATAAATTACTTTCTAATTTAGAGGGCTGTTTCTACCCTTTCAAAATCCTCGAAATGATATGGCTTTTAGGACGAGATTCTATACCCTAATGCTTAGCTTCCCTATTAAATTTCATCTTGATACTCTTTTTCTGGCATCCGTCATAAATTATTTTCTAATTTAGAGGGCTGTTTCTACCCTTTCAAAATACTCGAAATGATATGGCTTTTAGGACGAGATTCTATACCCTAATGCTTAGCTTCCCTATTAAATTTCATCTTGATACTCTTTTTCTGGCATCCGTCATAAATTACTTTCTAATTTAGAGGGCTGTTTCTACCCTTTCAAAATCCTCGAAATGATATGGCTTTTAGGACGAGATTCTATACCCTAATGCTTAGCTTCCCTATTAAATTTCATCTTGATACTCTTTTTCTGGCATCCGTCATAAATTATTTTCTAATTTAGAGGGCTGTTTCTACCCTTTCAAAATACTCGAAATGATATGGCTTTTAGGACGAGATTCTATACCCTAATGCTTAGCTTCCCTATTAAATTTCATCTTGATACTCTTTTTCTGGCATCCGTCATAAATTACTTTCTAATTTAGAGGGCTGTTTCTACCCTTTCAAAATCCTCGAAATGATATGGCTTTTAGGACGAGATTCTATACCCTAATGCTTAGCTTCCCTATTAAATTTCATCTTGATACTCTTTTTCTGGCATCCGTCATAAATTATTTTCTAATTTAGAGGGCTGTTTCTACCCTTTCAAAATACTCGAAATGATATGGCTTTTAGGACGAGATTCTATACCCTAATGCTTAGCTTCCCTATTAAATTTCATCTTGATACTCTTTTTCTGGCATCCGTCATAAATTATTTTCTAATTTAGAGGGCTGTTTCTACCCTTTCAAAATCCTCGAAATGATATGGCTTTTAGGACGAGATTCTATACCCTAATGCTTAGCTTACCCATTAAATTTCATCTTGATACTCTTTTTTTGGCATCCGTCATAAATTATTTTCAAATTTAGAGGGCTGTTTCTACCCTTTCAAAATCCTCGAAATGATATGGCTTTTAGGACGAGATTCTATACCCTAATGCTTAGCTTCCCTATTAAATTTCATCTTGATACTCTTTTTCTGGCATCCGTCATAAATTATTTTCTAATTTAGAGGGCTGTTTCTACCCTTTCAAAATACTCGAAATGATATGGCTTTTAGGACGAGATTCTATACCCTAATGCTTAGCTTCCCTATTAAATTTCATCTTGATACTCTTTTTCTGGCATCCCACAAAAATTATTTTCCAATTTAGAGGGCTGTTTCCACCCTTTCAAAATCCTCGAAAGCTGATTTAGAATTTGATTTATTATACATAAGCTGTATTTCCTCAGTGAATTTAAATTTGATAGGTTTTAATAAACCTGATTTGAAAAATATTTAGAAATTAAAGGGTGTGTTTTACCCCATTGACGGTTTTTAATAAACTATATTTTAAAACACAATTGTATATACCAATAGTATATTCTGCAGTAAATTTCAAGTTTTCTTAAACTAGCTGAAAAAAATATGTTCATTGAACCAACGCCACTGGTTGTTCGGCTATATTCGGGAAACGGTCTACCAAGTTTGGTCTACCAACTTCACACCGGTGGAAAGTATTAAGCACTCGTTACGTTTCTGATATCGCCGCTGATTTTT
Organism: Neocrepidodera transversa; assembly: GCA_963243735.1. NCBI lineage: Eukaryota > Metazoa > Arthropoda > Insecta > Coleoptera > Chrysomelidae > Neocrepidodera > Neocrepidodera transversa. Next base: position 36,292,062 of record OY725337.1, on the reverse strand, counting down.
AAGGCCAAAGAGAAGGCGGGCAAAGAGGGTCTTCTGATACATAATTATCTGTTAAAAAATCTGAATATTTTTGTATAAAATTAGTCCAGAATATTTTATTTATACCTCTTGATTGAGATGATGTCTTTTATGACCCAAATATACTTTATCCCTAAAATATCTTCTTTCTTCAATCTATTAACAATAATTAGCATACCATCATATAATTTTCATGGCGACACCTATGTTTCATGACACAAACTAGGACTGTCAAAGATTTCTGGTAAAACGATGACATGGCTTCTTGATTCTAGATGAGTGGCAGACTGATTCTCTCATTGAAGTTCGGGAAGAGAAAATGGCGAACTTGTGCTTGTGAATTTAATTATATCCAAAAAGTACCTTTGTTAGGACGTGGGTAAATTGTTTATCGATGATAAACGTGCTGAGATTATTACCTATCACTATCTATAACGATAACGTGAAGTTCCAGGATTTATAATTCTGTATGCAGGCCACGTAGATGTCCATTAATATTTACCATGCATTTTCGTTCTTCTAAAGAACCTCCTTTTACAGAAGTGACTACCTCCTTTTAATACCATTAAACTTTCTCCACTTGGTGCAAAAATTAAAAAATGAACACTTTCAGGGTTCTTTGGTAAGTCTTATTTTTACGGTTCCTTCTGGTACCTTGGGTATCTCACCAAGTTGCCATTCCATTTTTGATATCAACTGGTCACCGGTTATGGTTGTTACTACTCACTTTCTTATGGGTTATGTGATACGACTGGCGTGGATTACGAAGAACTCACGCTAAAAATAACTTGGTCTACACTGTAGTGATGTATTTTTATTTTGTCTTAATTATTTTTGCATTTCGGATTATTTCATACTCAGTAATAACAATCTTTTCATTTACTAAGTAATTACACATGTAGTAATTACATTTATTTAGTTTTACCTGAACTTGGTTCATTTTATTTTATTTCTTTAACATATGTATGGTTCTAGTGAACTATGTCTAGTATTGACTAGATTCATGTATTTCTCTTTTACGTAAAAGAATGAGTTAATTTCGTAGTCTTATTAATTCAAGGTTTTATTAGATATAAGTTGTTTTATACCTTGAGAGATATTTTAAAAACTAAATAATTGGTACTGGGATTTTATTTCCAATACATGTAAAAATTATAATATTACTAGTGTTATCATATCTCAAAATACCCAAGAGGGTGAGTTATTTTTCTTATTAATAAGCTTTGTTGGCTAATCGTAACACGTTTTATTCTATTTGTGATTCACGTGTTTCAAACATAAACTGTTTTAATTTATTTAGGAGGTTTGCTGTCCTTCCTTCATAAAAAAAGGCCAGTGGCGCCCATAATTAGCAAGCAATCAATATACGATATCTTTTTTATAATGATAAGCTACAACTACTAGGGAGAACACAGAAAAGGTCCGAAACTCATCCCTATTGTTCTGGAGCTAGTACTAGTCGGTGCACAGGGACGCGCCGTCCATATGGACAAGGTCGTGCGGCGCACGACGGCGCCAAGGCTTTAAAGGCGCATTTACATAAAACCAAAAAATTATTTACCAATACTGGCGGTGAAATTTTATTATATAAAAATAAGGAACGATATCATGAAACCCGTGATTGGATCTCGTTTAAATTTCTTATCACTCAGTAAATTGTCCAACATCTTCTAAAAATTGTCTAAAATAGTAATAAAACGGTCTAAAGTTGCCTAAATTGATCTGAAAATTGTTCTAACTAATCAGATCAAAATCTTCTCAAAATTGTCTAAATTAATAATAAAACGGTCTGAAGTTACTTATATTGATCAGAGAATTGTTCATAATAACCTATCAATGGTCTAAAATTGTCCAATTTCTTCTCAAAATGATCTAAAATAATGATAAAACGGCCTAAAATTAGCTAATTTGATCAAAGAATAGTTCAAAATAATCTGAAATGGTCTAAAGTTGTACAAAAACAGTCTAAAATAATAATAAAAATGTCTTAAATTTCTTAAATTGATCAAAGAATTATTATTTATTGAAAATAATCTAAAATAGTCTAAAATTGTAGAAAATAGTCTAAAATTGTCCTAAATTTTCTAAAATTGTCCAAAAATGGTCTAAAATGATAATAAAATGGTCTAAGTTACCTAAATTGATCAGAGAATTTTTCAAAATAATCCAAAATTATCCAAAATGGTTTGGAATTATCCAAAAATAGATTAAAATAATAATAAAACGGTCTAAAGTTACCTAAATTGATCAGAAAATTGTTCAATATAATCAAAATTGCTCTAAAATTGTCCCAATAATCTCAAATTGTCCAAAAACGGTCTAAAATATTATAAATTTATAAATTGATTAGAGAATTGTTCAAAATTATCGAAAATGGCCTAAAGTTTTCAAAAAGGGTCTAAAATTCTCCAAAAACGACGATTTACTCGCGAATTTTAGCGAGTGTATTTTACCTTTCATTGACCCCATTATAATAAACCCAAATTCAGATTCAAGCTCTGAAAATTCAAATAACGAATCTTAACTTTTTATTAAATTCTCATTGACATTACTCTATATTACTAATGAAAAAAATATCCGTGTAGGTACATGAAAAATAAAATTAATTTTAAAAATAAATTATATCACGCCGCCCATGTTTTACAAAGAAACCGTCGAATTCGTTGAAATTGACTTCGTATGGACTATAAGTCCTGATTTATTAATATAGTAATTGTGAAAAATAATTAAAAAAGTTACTAAGTGAATTCAGCTTTATACAGGGTATTTCCAAATGACGCTTACAACGTTTGTCTATAGATAAAATTACACAAAATGATATCAGGAATGACGGGTCCAGCACATTTACCTGTTGAAATACAGGGTGTTTAAGTTATAAAAAATTAAATGATTTTATTTGATAACCTTAAATGAATAAATATATTGAATTGAAATTTTGCAGGTTTGTTTTAATGTTTTAATGAAAGAACATGTTTCAATTCTTGATCGAGAGGTATGTATTTGGAAGAATATGTCACCTTTCTTTCTTCTCCAATTTTTTATGCCCCTGACATTTGAAGCTATTTTAATTTTTTTTATATTGCTTAATGATTTTCACGTAAAATCTGCATAATTTGAACTCTGCGAGATTGGGTGGTAATGGGAGAGTTCCCTGAATGTTGCCAACCTAGAAAAAGGTCTACCAACGGAGAGGATTATTTTTGGTCAAAATCTATTTCATTATTTTCGCAATCATAAAATATGTGTACAAAATTTTATTGAGCTTTCTAGAGTATATCGTTAGCGAAATATAAAGTTTTTAATAAAATCTTACTTCTTATTGGTTGAAATTTCGTTGTCAAATGTCATTCGTCATTGAATAAGTATAACAGAACGACATGTTTCATTTTCAGCGACTGAAGTACAACCTTGGAGGATTGGTGGAATTAAACTGAATTTGGCGACTAGTTTGAATATTCTATAATCTGAAAATGAAACATGTCGCTCTGTTATACTTACTCAAAGCTGAATAGAATTTTGTACACATATTTTATCATTTCGAAAATAATAAAGTAGATTTCCCCGTTGGTAGACCTTTTTCTAGGTTGGTAACGTTAAGGGAACTCCCCCATTTTGGCTGAATACATATAAAGGCGCCTATTATTATTTCGCACGACAGCGCTCAAGAGTACTTGGCGAGTCCCTGTCGGTGCACCAAACCAAGTAAACGTTAATTGTCTTAGGTTCTTTGGGACTGGGGACAATTATACTTTATAAAGTCACCGAAAATAGTAGATGGGTGAGCTAAGGTAATCAGCCATCAATTGCTGAAAACTGAGTTGAAAAAATCAATACCGTTGTCGAGTTACCGCTATGACAGACAGACGGACGTATATTGTAAATTTCAATATAAACTATATAAAATCAAAACCGAACTAAAAGTGCATCTGATTATTGATAGTTATTTAACGAACTAGTGTATTAATAAGGGCGATTAACAATCGAGATAATTTAACGCGTTCGCTTCGCTCACGCGTTAATGTAAGTACGTACCTATATGTAACTTTAACTATAACAGCATTCTAGATACAGAAAGTGAAAAAAAATATAAATCTTTTTTGTAGATACAGCGCTACCCATATGGTGCAGGATCTCAAACGAGAACCTTCAGGAAAATTCGAAAATTTTTGTAGAATGTCCGCTGTTGACTTTGAGTTCCTGCTCAATAAAATAGGCCCGAAACGTGATACCAATATGAGAAAGTCGATTCCCGTTCAAGAAAGATTTTGCATTGCTCTGAAATTTTTTGGGACTAGTGATAGTCTTAAAAGTTTATCTTATCTATTCAAAATTTCACCACAAACAGTATCCACCTGCGTTTTTGAAGTATGCAATATATTATGCCAGATTCTGCAGAATCGAATAAAAGTACGTATTTCCATTTTTTTGTTCAGATATGTTTATTTGTATTAACAATAATCATAAAGTCATTCTTAACTGAAAATAATACGGTGAATATCAGTAATCATAAAATCATTGTTAACTGGAACTATTACGGTAAGGATTGTAGCCTAGGTACAAACCTGCTGCGTTCCTGTGTAGCTGTAGCTGAGTTGGCTTCGATCCCATACTCTGGTGATGAATAGTAATTTGATGCAAGTGTAGGAGATGGTCGTGAAAGGGATGGGGCATAATTGTGATCTGAAGATGGATGGGATTCATACGATTCTGAAGAAGAATATGCTTGTGAAGACATCTGATTTGTGCGAGAAGGATACTGTTGGGGAAGATTATTAGTGGGATACTGTTGCTGCGATTGTTTCTCCATGTGCCTTAGGGTAGCCATGAACAACAAATTATCAATGTCATTTATTACTACAATTCGATCCATTTCATCGAAAGCTTCTAATTTCTCAGCAACCAACGGCCCATGAACATACCATAGGCTATGTTTTGGTTTTTCAGTGTTTACAGCTGTTTTTAATATGTTATACGCTTCTTCTTTTTTATTTTTGGCAGTATGTGTTGGTGCCTTGAATTGTGTTGGTGAAGTGGTATTACTTAGCCCTGATTGTGTATTTGGATTTAAAGTTTCAGTAGGCATGTCTGCTTCATTGGTTTCGTCATGGGTTTCGTCAGAGGTTACAAACGATTCAGTTTCTTTGTAGATATTTTCAGTATTGTCATCTTCCGTGGTGTTCAAATTTTCCAATTCCTCGAAGAAAGCACATTAAGAATTATTTCAAAAAGGTTAGTTCCCTATATTCTATATTTTTTTGTAGATGCCAAAAACTTCGCAAGAATGGAAGCAAATAGCCAACGACTTTCATACGAAATGGAATTTTCCTCACTGCATTAGACGGTACTTATCCAGTCGCCAATGAACAGTGGAACACAATTTTACAATTACAAGCACATTTTTAGTGTAGTTTTCATAGCGCTAGTTGATGCCAATTACTCTGCTACTTTCGTGGACGTTGGATGTCAAGGTCATATCAGTGACGGTGGTATGTTTCGTAATACCATTTTATTTAAAAAACTTGAAGATAATGCTTTGATGATTCCTGAAGATGAACCACAACCTAATTACACTCACACATCTTATCCATATGTATTCGTTGCTAGGGACCCAGTTATTAAAACCATACTACGGAGTTCATGGAAAAGGCAGCGTTGAAAGAATTTTTAATTATCGCTTACCACATGCTCGACGTATCGTTGAAAATGTATTTGTGGCATTAGCATCGGTTTACAGAGTTTTTAGAGCACCTATGTTACTTGAATCAGAAAAAGTTTCGAAGATAGTCATGACATGTGCCTTGCTATATAATTATTCAAGAAAAAGTAAAAATTCTGCCACACTTTATTCACCACCAGGTACTTTTGATACGGAAAAGGACGGTCAAATTTAGCCTGGCACGTGGGGTCATGATAACCAAAATATGTGATCTTTCCTGCCACTCAAAAAGTTACCAAGAAAATCTGGACGTGAAGCTCAAGAAATACGAAAAGAATTTTGCAAATATTTTAAAACAACAGGAAGGGTCCCATGGCAACAGGGTTACCGTTTTCAGTAGATTTCCTACTAAATTAGTAGATTTTTAAGAAAAATGAGGGTGTTTAGTAGAATTGTAGTAGATTTCAGTAGATTCTTTGACTTTGAATTTAAAACTATTGCGCATTATTCGTTTCGCCCTAATCGGCTTTAATTGCACGTTAATTTGAAAGTTTTATTATTCGTCACTGTAAATGATGTGGTTTAGTGGTAGAGTGTAGACTTTAAATATGAAAATTCCAGGTTTGAATCCTGATATATATTTTTTTTACGAAATAAATGTTCCCGCTTTTCTCTCAAATTCTGTTAATTTTTTTGTCTGAAATTTTTCCTCTTTTCACTTGGTCACTTTTCTCTGAAAATACCCTCACTTTTTATAAAATTACCCCCTTTTTTCTCAAAGTTACCACTTATTTTCTCATTTCTGTAATATTTTTCCTCTTCCTTCAAAATTTCCCATCTTTTCTCTCAAATACTGTCACTTTTTGTCTCAAATTTTCCCTCAATTTTTGTCACTTTTTCCTGAAATTACCGGAGAAAAAGTAGAAAAAAGTAAGGGAATTAGGAAAAAGTGGAAGAAAGTAGGAGAAAAATGAAAAAAAATAGGGAAAAAAGTGGAAAAAAGTTTAAAGGAGAAAAAGTATAACAAAAAAAAATAAGTAAAAAATGTATGAAAAGAAGTGGAAAAAAGTAGGGGAAAGGATAGAATAAAAAAGTAGGGGAAAGGATAGAAAAAAAAAGTAGAGGAAAAGTGAAAAGAATAGGGGAAGAAATGGAAAAAGATTTAAGGGAAAAAAGTGAAACAAAGAAATTAGTAAAAAATGTATGAGAAAAGTCTAAAAAAGTAGAGGAAAGGTTGGAATAAAAAAACATGGAAAAAAGTAGGGGAAAGGATGGAACAGAAACGCATGGAAAAAAGTAGGGGAAAAGTGACAAAACAATAGGGAAAGTGGAAAAAGTTTTAAGGAGAAAAAGTGGAACACAAAGAAATTATTAAAAAAATAGGTGAAGATGGTGGGGGAATAATAGGAAAAAAGTTAGAAACATACAAAAATTAGTGAAAAAACAGAAGAAAAAATGAATTAGGAAAAAGAGGAAATGAAGTTTGAAACTGAAACAAAAAAATGGAGGAAAAAATTGGAAAAAAAATATGAAATATAAAAAAATGATAAAAAAGTAGAGGAAAACAGGATGGTGGAAAAATTGCGGATAAAAATTAAAATAAAAAAAAATAGAAGAAAAAATAAGTCGGGGAAAAAGTGGAAGAAAAGTTTGAAATATAAAAAAATCAGTGAAAATGTAGGGAAAAAGTAAAAAAAATGGGGAAAGAAGTGGAAAAAAAAGTTTAAAGGGGAAAAAGTGGAACAAAAAAGTTTGTCACCAAGAAATTAGGAAGGAATGTAGGAGAAAAAGTAAAAAAAAGTAGTTTAAAGAGTAGAATACAAAAATAGGGGAAAAAGTGGAAAAAAATAAGAGAAAGTGGCAAACAATAGGGAACGAAGTGGAGAAAAATTTTAATTGGAAAGAGAAAGTTATATTCACTTTCTTTTTTAAATACACAGGTTAGATTTAGATAGTCAAGACTTCTTTTAATAAAATAAATATAAATTGTGTTATATTTTCCTTTTTTTTTAAACACAGGTTACAATTAGGTAGTCAAAGACTTCTTTTAATAAAATAAATTGAAATACACAGGTTAGATGTAGATTTTGGTAGTTTATTATCAAAACATTGGTAGACTACGGTTTATTAAAAACGGTAACACTGCATGGCAAGGCAGTTATTGTTGAAGTCTCATAGTAATAATAATGTATGATATTAATAAAAAGTTATATTAGTACTTACTTCTGTATTTTGGGTATTTGTGGGTTCACATATGCCGTTTAAAAATCTGATCATTTTTTCGATCGCAAACCATGTAGGATCACAAACTTCTACGACGCCGGATTCAGTTCCAGATGTAGCCTTAATTTTTTTAATGAGAGGCCAAAATGTGGCAATTAGCGATTCTTTTTTTTTGTTCAGTTCATTTATAGTACACTGGACAGATATGTTATCTGGTATTCTTTTCCACGCATCATTAACTGCATTACGATTTTTATGGCCTTTATGTTTAGCCATCCAAATGACCGGCTCATTTTCATAAAAATCAAGAAACTCCAACATAATGCCACTTGTCTTTTACTAGATCTTGAAAACTGAATGAATAGTAGCGGTAAAAGCCAATTATTTGTGCATTTTGTCAGAGCACCTCTATAAATATAGAGAAGTGTACGAATAATCGTGATCCCTTTGACTCGGACCATTTTTACCGACCACAAATGGAAAACCAACGAGTGACAGATAATTGTACAAGTAACCCACTCACACGGCATGCCAAGTATATGCAAGTAACGATTATTCGTCAAGTAGACGAGTCGTTTGAGCCCGGCTTAATAGAAAATCATTCATTAATAGGTGTCATTAGTCAATTAGGACGGTCGACGGAAAAATTACATTAGAGCTATTGCCCCAGTGGCCAGGACGCTTCGACAAGTATCCATTTGATCATTTTGACGCATATTTGATTGTTTTTCACGATTGTTATACGTAAGCTTTCATTAACTTTATTTTGATAATCATCACTCAAGCATTATTTTTGTTATTTGCAATAATTTATCATTACTTTGACTTTCACTGACACATGTTAGATGTTTAAATTTATTAACTAAAATTGTTTTGCATCATTGATTGACTTTGATTTGTAATCACTTAATTCTTTATAAACTTTTATTTTTGTTCACTTAATAACGAGACGTGTGAGACAATTTCGAGTTAAGTGTGCGTACGGTTGTGGTCCCTAAGACACTTGCATTAATAAACTCAGTGAAGTTGTGGTTGTTCGTGTAGCCACAGATATAGCGTTCAGGATATATGAACAGTGTAATCGGCCAAGCGAATTTATGGTAACTAACTTTTAAATCTTATTTTCATGTGAAACGTTTTTGGTAGCCGTTGGCTCATTCACTGGAATGGAAAAGCGCTCTGGAAGCGTTCTTGAAGTACCATCGCCTCTGAACATCAAGCCGAGTCGTCTTCTTCGCAGACTACACTACACTCCACTGGTTTACCGCCATTCGCTGCTGGGACACACACGCCACTACGGTCACGCCCAGGGTGGCCCTCACAGGTTCACGTTTTATTCGTTTTTTTTTTTACGCTTAACGTATTTATTTTTTGTTATTAAACTCTTTGCAACTTATTCCTATCTGTTTTATTTTGACTATTTTCCAGGAAATTATATTTCTCTTTGTTTATTGACAACTAAACAATCAATTTTATCTAGTGGGGGATCAACTTGTCGGGATCCTTCAGACAGACATAATAGGCAAGTGGCGCTCAGGCAATTTCATTCACTTTGCAATATTATTAAAAATTCATTTTATAACTCACTTATCCATCCTGAGTCATAAATTAGAGCTAGCTATTCACTACCAACAAATTGTAACTATAGTCTCATGCTATTAAAACTGGTTACACAAAAAAAAATAGAAAAATTGGAGAACCCTAATTTTAAACAATTTACTTTTATTTTTATGTATTATTTATAAAATAAAAAAAGAAAATTTTAAATTCATTCAACAATAAGTGCCTAGCGTTTAAAATAAGAATCGCGAAATCATTATTTTTAAAACCAAATAATTTTTTTCTGGGTCGTGTTGAGGTTATTTGTTCATATTTTAATGTTGTCAGGTACTACTTAAAACACAGTATCAATGTAAAAAAAATCAAAGACCAATTTTGAAAGTTGTGAATTTTATATTAAAAAATATCGAAGCTTACATTCTTCGGTATTTTTACTTAACTCACCGGGGCAATAGCTCTTAAAACATTCACTTTTGATGCGACTTTTCTGTCTCATCTGGTTTACATATGCTACTAAGACAAGCGCTAGTGATGATGTAGGGGTCAAGAGTCACTGAACAAACTTTAGGGAAGTTTGTGCTCTAACATTTTGCGATTAAACATTTTGCACTTAAACGTATTAAACGTATTGTTTGTCCTTAGAATTTAAAAATATGCAAAAATCTTACACGTGTATTTAATCAATGACGTTCTTGAAAACCAAAAACTAATGGTTGCATTCGAGATACACACCAACCCTTCTTATCAAATTTCAGCTCGATTGATCAAACGGGTCGGCAGTTATCGTGGAATATTATACACAGACACACAGACAGACCTTAACCTGGAAATGGTTTCAATCTTCTCGGGGGACCATAATGGATATTTTCATCAATAACTCGATTTTTTTTGGTCGTTCACTATACTTTCCCTGATCTAACCCGGGAAAGTAAAAACGAATGATAAATACAGGTCCGCATTTAGTCTAAGTGACTAGTGCAAAATCGAAGTCACAACTTCGATAAAAAATGTTTGGTAGGTATAATTAGCATTCATACAATATTCTTGTTCACGTGTGATAGAAATTTTAAATGATTTTCCAAATTGTGTTGTACCTCACTGTAATACGAAATATCGTTTATTGATTATGTTCCACATCGTATAGTTTAACCAGTAACGGAAAGGCTACGAATCGGTACAGTAGCTCTTGCGAATCCATTTACGTAATATAACCTTAAAATGTGGCTATTGGAAATAACACCGATGTAGCCCATTCCGGCGATTCCAACAAATCGCCTCTTAGCTTCACTTTTTTTTTTTAACTCTAACTTTATTTTATAGTCCATTACCAACTAAATCATTCGATATATTACAATTAGAAGATTTTTTTGTAGTAGAAAATTTTATTATTTATTACGGAAGTAGGAAAAATATTGTTAAATATTTACATATAGTAAATATTGTCGTGTTGTTATACTTTCATTTCATTTTTATTTTTATAATTTTCAAATTGTTTATTTAATTTTTCAAACTTTGCATCAAATTTTTCATCAATTTTCTAATTTTAGATCTAAATCTTTCTTATTTTCATCAAGTTTAGATTCATGATATTTCTTATTTTCCTCCAACTTAGTTACCATGCGTTTTTGTACTTCTATTATTTGTTTCTGCGTTTCTGTAGCTTGTTTTTGTATTTCTGTTTGAATGTCTGTTTTTATATTTCTCAGCATATTTATCATCATCAATCTGCATATTTCCTCCTTGTATTTCTTCATCATCTCCGTTATTTTCAGCGCTATCTTGACTTCTTTGTTCATTACTCATCTTTATATTTTCAGATCTTAATTCCATTAATAGACTAATTTATATTTATAATTTTTTTTTAACCACACCAATTCACAAATTGTTGAGATAAAATTTTAAGTAGCTCTCATTCTAAATAATATAATAGTTCAAATATGTATTTTCTTTTGTAAAATTAATGATTTTTTTTTATTTTATTAGGATTTATTAGGACTTTTTTTATTGCCCCTATTAGTGCCCTTCCTGATTCCCCCATTATATGCGTTTAGATTTTTTTATATTAATTTAATTTAATTTAGGCTGATCAACAATCTATTTTATTCATACTTTTCTCAGGGTAATACTTCGTTCTTAGGGATCATGCGATTTCTTTTTTTAAAAAAAGTGGATCTTACGTATTTTGGTCTCCTGAACACGAATCCGAAATCAAAACGTGGCGCTCTCAAGTAGTTTCGGAGATACAGCCCTATTTTGTTCACTATTTGACAACTCAAATTTCTGTTATTAAAAACATACCTACACAATTCGTCCTTATTATTATCAAAACACTACAAATACCTTTATTTACTTGTGTTTAGCACTTTTTAGCGGAAAAAACTACTGTTTTTCAAAAAATTCACTCTAATGTGAATTTTAGACAGATCACTAAAGTTGGGTTAGGTTATATCTGTTATTTTTTATTTATACAATGTTGGCAAACGTGACTATGTAATTGTTCGTTTGACTCCTGTCGGTTCTTGCTGGATTTTTGAATTCAAATATGAAGAATTAGTTGGCGCAAGGATTTTTTGCAATTGTTTTTCAACTATATTGTCAATTTTAAGTAGTGAGTCATTATCGTTGAACAACGATGAAGCTAAATGAATTTAGTATCATTGTGCTAAATAGAAAATCACTTATTGAGTTTTTAATAAGAATAGGAGTATTTTTGAGAGTAATTACATGTCCTCTATGTAATTCTGAAATCAGTTTTAATGTAGAAACTTTGAAATATAAATGTTTAAAATGGCAGGTTATTAGAAGAAACAAAAAAAAAACCAAATAAGAAGATATGCAATTTTTCTAAAGCAGTCCGAAAAAATACTTTTTTCGATGGACATATTGGTATTCAGAAAATTGCAATGTTTGTCGGCTACTTCCTTGAGCTTCCTCATCCTAGATTTTATTTTATTCAGAGGGAACTGGAGATGTGTAGCGAGGCAATTTCAGACTGGAGCAATTATTGTAGAGAGGTAAATAAAGGTACTTCATATAATAAATGCAAATTAATTTTTATAATTTATTTTTAGGTCTGTATGAAGTGGGCGGAAAAAAATATTACCAAACTTGGCGGTGAGGGGAAAATTGTGGAAATTGATGAATCTAGGTTTGGTAAAAGGAAATATACTAGAGGAAAGGTCATTGAAGGGCAGTGGTTGTTCGGGGGATTGGAAAGAGGGTCTAAAAAAGCAATTTTAGTCCCTGTAGAAAATCGAAATTCTGACACCCTCATTGAACTTATCCAAACATGGATTCAGCCCGGCACCACTATCATTAGTGACTGCTGGAAGGCGTACCACAAATTAACGGATGAAGGATTCCACCATTTCATGATTAACCATTCATACAACTTCGTTGACCCTGAGACTGGTATGTACATTTTTTATATTGCATTACCTCTACTATAGTATTATAACTATAACGAAAGATTTAACTTGCGCAACTTTCAAACGCTTCTCTTTCGGTACAAACCAGTGCGCATTTAATAATCGCGTCTCTTATTATAACTGTCTAACTGTACTTATCTGATTTACAATTTTTAGGTGCGAATACTCAGTCTATTGAACGTATGTGGTCGTGATGTCAGAGCTGGCGTACCAAAATATGGACGTCGAAAAAAGTATTTTGAAGGGTATCTAGCGGAATATTTATTTCAAATGCATATCCGACCTGGAGATCGCATAGAAGCATTTTTCAACGTGGCGAAAGGAATGTACAAAGAATAATATTCCGGTAGTTTTTCGGAAGAATTTTTAAAAATTACATATCTTCTTAATTGGTTTCTTTTTGTTCCTTCTAATAACCTGCCATTTTAAACATTTATATTTCAAAGTTTCTACATTATAACTGACTTCAGAATTACATAGAGTTCATGTAATTACTGTCAAAAATACTCCTATTCTTATTAAAAACTTAATAAATGATTTTCTATTTTGTACAATAAATGAATTTTTATTGGCTGAACTTTGTTTTACTGTTACATTGTTTGTTTTGTGAAATGTGCAGTTGCCAAGTTGCCTTCTTCGGATTACAGAAAATCTGATATAGAGATGGTTCGATGTGGACGATGTAATCAAATATATAAAGCCATTGGTTTTCATGTGGTAGTCATGGAGATTAAAACACGGGGATTTTTGTAATGTAGGTCGGACGCGCGCAATCATGTTACTACTGTGTCCACTGTTTTGTCAAATTTAAATAGTGGACAAAAGGTAGTAAGTAACCTAATGTTATTGACTTATCCACCATGTTGTCAAATTTAAACAGTTTACACAGTAGTTAGTAACCTGATGTTACTGCCACCATGTTATTCAATTTAAATCGTGGACAAGGTAGAAATATGATTGCGCGCGAATTTGCGAAATGGCGGACGAACGCTCGCAATCATGTTTCTACCTTGTCCACTATTTTGTCAAATTTAAATAGTGGATAAGGTAGTAACATGATGTTGTTGCCTTATGTACCATGTTGTCAAATTCAAATAGTGGACAAGGTAGTAACATAAATGCTCTTGTCCTGCCGACATTTGGCAAACGAATTCATTTCAGCAAGAATGAAAAGCTGCCGAGAACTGGTTGCAGATGCATATATTATATTCAAAAATGTACTCTTAAGTGCAGAGAAACTGGCGGATCTAGAGGTATCCAATTTTTTTTAAATAGAAACCCAATTTTTTTATGTCAAATTTTAATAGATAGTTAGATTCTAAAAATGCCAATACATGTCAATATTACCTTTGAAATACACTTCCCCAAAGTTTTAAAAATGGGTTGGACAGTTTCAGGCCACAACGTTTAATTTGTAAAAACAGAAATGAAAGTATTTTTTATTTTATAGAAAAAAAAAGGTTTAAATTAAGTGCTTAAATATAAATCCTTCCATTTCTCGACAGTTAGTCATCCTTCAGGGCGATTTCCGATGATATCCAAACTTAGCAACAGCGCATTTCCGCAAAGTTTCAATATTATAACGAGAATCATATTGAATAGTATAGAAGGGACTTTAAACCATTCTTATATCAGATTTCCAGTAATCCGAAGTGACCAACTTGGCAACAGCCCATTTTTATATATTGAAAACAGTGCCAGTAAGATGCAGATTTATATTAAAATTACTAAAATTTCCATAAATCTCTTAATAATAACTATCGTCTATAACTTGGCAACAGCACATTTTCGCAAAAGAAAAATGGTGCCAATTGATTCGGCTAAGGGCCCAAAGATCGTGATATTCATTTTTTTCTAGAAACTTGGACTTGGGTTTTGGTTTAGAGGTTATCATGGTAACAATTACCATGACAACATTTTCCCATAACTGATTTACGCTAAGCCAAATTTTAACCTTACATTAATTATATAATCAAGTCCCAGCTCAAAGTATCCAACTATATCTTCCATTACCCATGAAGTATCATCTACAAACAGTTTTTTGTTAAAAAAAAAGAAAACAATTTGCCGTCCTTAATTTTATTGTGAGATTCATTTTTTTTATGATTTCGTTCAGAAATACAATTAAATAAGTTTCCAAGAGAATGGTAGTTATTTCATTTGTTAATGGAATTCAAAAATCCAACAAGAACCGACAGGAGTCAAACGAACAATTACATAGTCACGTTTGCCAACATTGTATAAATAAAAAATAACAGATATAACCTAACCCAACTTTGGTGATCTGTCTAAAATTCAAATTAGTGATTTTTTTGAAAAACAGTGGTTTTTTCCGCTAAAAAGTGCTAAAAACAAGTAAATAAAGATATTTGTAGTGTTTTGATAATAATAAGGACGAATTATGTATGTTTTTAATAACAGAAATTTGAGTTGTCAAATACTGAACAAAATAGGGCTGTATCTCCGAAACTACTTGAGAGCGCCACGTTTTGATTTCGGATTCGTGTTCAGGAGACCAAAATATGTATGATCCAATTTTTTTTTTTAAAAAATCGCATGATCCCTAATAACGAAGTATTACTAATTTATCTTTCCTTTAATATTTGTACTCTTTGAATTATCTTTTTTAAATTTCCTTGACATCCCTTCATTATTTTTTTACTTCTGACATCTCCTATCTTTTTCTCTGACCGTGATCGACAACGTACCCAACGTTCCGAATTCTCCATACGCACTTTTCACTTATTGTCAAACCTTAATAATTAAAAATTAAAATGTCACTGTCCTATTTACTACTTATTTACATATTTATCTTAATTTATTTATTTCATTTTCTTCAGCAAACCCTCAAACTAATTATATCCGTGTTATTTTAAATTGTTCCATACCAGGAAATTCATAATATTTGAACCTTTTTCATTTGAAAATCTGACAATTTTTTTATGGGATCCACAACTTATTGAAAATATTTCGGTTACATCAAAAGTGGAAGGGAACAGGTTCAAAATAATCGAACTTAAATGCTTGATCAAAAAAGTAACAATTTTATTTGAGTTATACGAAAATTGAAGGAATATTTTACTTTTTAAAGAGTTTTCCACTTGTTTCGTCATATTCATTAAATGAATATGATTTTCGTTGATATATTTTTTGCATAGGTCTTATTAAATAATTGAAGCGAGCTTTATTTCCCATAAAAAAAGATTTTACCGAGTTAATATATAATCCGAAATGGAAGCGCTATATACCGGCTAAAACTTGTTCATAATCAGGTAGATGCATGCATGAGAAGAGAATGTTGGAAATGGAGAAGGGGTAGTAGAAGTGGAAAATTTATTGCAGTTGTATTTCGTAGGAACAGGTGGATATTACAGTGCGATCGAAAATCACAACTTTTCACTTATATTATAGCGCAAACCGGCACAGGACCGGCACTTAATAAAAATTAACACAAACAAAAAAATTTATTCATCACCAAAACGTACAAAATAAAAAAAAATATTAGAAATATTATCGAAAACGTTCCGCCAAATGTGTTAAAAAAATCGTTTAAACAGATAAAATTTCAATTGCATTTATTGTAAATTTTACGTTCTTTATTAAAAATCATTGCTTTCTTATTTGCATTAAATGTTTGTTGAAAGTCAGTTTTTCCGAAATAAATAAAGAGAGGGTAGGTAATCCCATCCAACTTTCCGAACACTCCTAGTAAAGTAATCATTTTTCAGATAAAAGAACTTTTTTATTCAGCGTATTTATTTTTTTTAAATGATAAATTAACTCCTATATAAAATGTGTCATTTAATGATGACAGTTTTGTCAGTTTGTCAGCGATAAAAAAAGGTACATCCATTTTTATCGCGATAAAAATGCCTGTTCGTCGCGATAAAAATGCATGTTCCTCATAATCAGACTATAATCAGACTATAATCTAGTAGCTGTGAATTACGTCGCACGTCATTTTAACTTTAGTTCTGTCAGTTAAAATTCTTTGTTTGGTTGATATTGAAATATAGAAGATGATTAATAAAATAATAAAAAATAGTAATAATGAAATAATTTAATTGTATCAATATAGATTATTGTTGTTGTTCATTCTGTATTTTGTCGTTAATTTATCTTGCCAAAAAACACTCAAGCTTTTTTTTAAGGATAAATTTCTTTTAAACTCAGTAATTTTCCTCGAAAAACTAACATTTAGCAAAATCGCTCGATCTCTGGTCTCGAGATTTTTCCATGTCAGTTTTTCTCGTAAAATTGCTGATTGGCAAAATTTTTCGTTATAAAGAGAAATTTATCCGATTAAAAAAAAGCTCTTGTGTTTTTACTATTGATAAAAAATTCGAAAAAAGCAGTAGGAAATTTTGTGTTCTACAATTTTGATTTCCTGTAATTTTTCATAAAAATTCATAATTTTAGCTTAAAATCTAAAAATTAATAGTACAAGATGTGCAAAAAAAAATTATTTTATAATCATCATTTAAAATTATGAAATCATCTACTCCTTATGATGCTAACATAGTTAGCGAAACGTTCGTAGAGTATAAAAAAAGTAGTTTTGGTAAGTAGTGACGATAATCTTCAACAAATTTAAGGGTATTTTTTTAAATGTTGATATTTACTATATTTCCTATAACATTTTTTTGAATTAAAATATTGAAAAAAAGAAATACGCTGAATTAAAAAAAGTTTGTTATTAGAAGAATAATTGATTAAACAATTATTTTACTATGGGCATTCGGAAAGTTTGGTGGGATTACCCCCTCTTTATTTTATTTGCATTAAATTTTTGTTATATTTTGTTGAATAAATTCTTTGTTAATCAGATTTATTAATTATTTAAAGTCAGTTTTTCCGCAAAGAAAAATGCATTGTTTATTAAACAAAAGATGTCATTGGGAATTTCTTTATTTTAATAAATATACCGAACGCTAATTTAAAATTATATAATATGAATAAAATCTTGTAATTAATGAATTATAAGCCTGCCCTGTCGACTTAGTTCTAGTGGAAATGAAGCTTAAACCAAAAATAATGATAGAACGTCGGATATGTTGACAGTAACAATTTTTTACTACTAAAACTTTGTAAAACCGTGAATATATATTTATCACCACAGAAAATGGAAAAGTTAGAATATGTTGTAAAGTTAGTCAATATATTAAATACTTGTTAAGTACCGTATCAATATCGTTTTATTTATCAATCTTTATCTCAAAAATTTTTTTAGCTCATTCACAATACTTTCCCTTCTTGGAGGTGGGTCGGGAAAGTAAAATCGAGGTTAAAAATTAAATGAATAACTCCCATTAAAGTTAAAATAAAAATTAAATAATAATTAAACAATAAGTTACAGTAAACTAAACATCTGTCAATTATTACTGGGGATTTTGGATGACGTGCTTTTTATTATTACGAAATTCCACACAGACACAATAACTATACAATTCGGCGCAATCTAGTGTGGCCATACTTTCTTCGTTAAATTGGCAAAAGGCAATTGGATAAATTTCTCTGGAATATTATCCAGAAAATACAAACTAATTTAAATTTTTTTAAAAATTAATTATATTATCTTCCTGATCTATTATTGTATATTCTAATATTGTATAATCTAAAAATAGATTTAAAATCAATACAATATTATTCCGTCTTTCTCACAGACTTTTTTCTGTCTAATTGCAAAATACTGTTAACAAAAATAAAATACATAAATTACTGTTGCTACGCAAGTTTATCTTTCTCTCATATTATCCCATCATTATAAGAGACAAAAAGTATAGAAAGGTTTCTTCCCGCTACGATGCTCAATTCAAGGCTATTTACATACCACGTCACATGTCTTCTACCAATAAAAAACCACCAACCCTCCTCTCCGTTAAAATTCAGAGCACACACTCCATCTATCGCATCCAGACAGTAAACCTATTCAGTCATGCATTTAATAGAGCAAAAAAGTTTCTTCAAATAAGTAAAATGGTGCGTAATTAACCGCAAAAAGTTTTCTGATTTTTCATAACAACAAATGTAAATAGTTTTTACAGTGAGTGAAGTGACTGAGTACAATTTACATATTCATGTTTCGGCTTCATATTTTAACTTAATGTGCCGCTTTATGATTTTTCTGTTCATGCTCGTACTTGGAAAAAATGGAAAAAGAATACATTCCAATTTCAAATACTATTTTTATTTTAACATTCTACCTAAGAAGTTTGGTCCTTCGAAATCCTGGAATTTATTTTATCACATGCGCAGTCTAGTATTCTTTCAAAGTTATAAATACTAATATTTATAATTCGTTCAGCCATCTAGTTTTGGACAAATCATAGCAGCTATAACCACATTAAATTAGGCCCGTATTGATCATTCATGTTTGCCATTTATACAGGGACGCACAGTTTTTAAATATTTTTCTAAATCAGGTACTGGCAAAAATTCTTATTTTTTAGTAAGTATATGAATTCTCATAAACAAAGTTTCGAAATTTCTAAATTGGGATATTATTGGCTATATGTATTTTCTAACGAGACCGCCCGGTAGGTTTCAGTTTACGTGTTTTCATTAGGCCACATTACAACCTACTTAACAATAATGTTTCTGCCGAAAATTAATTACTAAAATTCTGCTTTCAACATTACCATTAGGTGAATATTAACGCTATTTCACGTTATATACCGATATTGTAGATATTGTAAACATTGCAAAAGAACGAACGAACTAATAATACAGGATAGCACAAGTTTATTTTTTAAATAACGGGAACCATACCTGGTGGAAAATCATATACACGGAATTCTCCAATTTGAATGGTCCGAACTTCGCTGCGCTCGGCTCAGAGTGGATGTTCGGATAAAATTATCTTTCCCACTCTTTTTTAAGGAAAAGTGTGTCCCACCACAAATCAATATAAAAAGTACTTTACTGTAAGAATCTTTAAGGTATAGGATGTCTTAGAAAATTATGAAACTAATAAAAATACCGCGAAATGAATGAGTGAAAAAAATGTAATTGTAATAAAGTCATAAAAAAATTAGATTCACGGATTACTCGAAATTAATTGATTTGATTTCTCCGAACCTCGCTGTTCAGCTCGTAATAGAAAGTGGGAGAAAAATGTCTATCCCCCTCTTTTCTATCTTTAAGGTATAGGGAGTCTTATTAAATTTAAATTATTAAACCAGAAAATACTGTGAAATGAATGAGTGAAAAATATTTAGATTGCTCCTAACCTCGCTACGCTCAAATCGGAGTGAGTAATGGGAGAAAATTGTCTCTCCGACTCTTTTTTAAGGAAAAAAACTTATCCTACTATCCATTCCGAGCCGATCGTAGTGAGATTCAGAGCAATCAAATCAATCAATACAAAAAGTACTTTTCTCCACGACCATTATTGAAAGTATGAATTCAGAAATCATTTTTAATAATAGAATGTAAACATTTCTAGAGTCTGAATATTTATTTTAAAACACTTGCTTCTTATGTATTTTGCACGTATTTTCATTCTTTCTCAAGGTAAAGAATGGATTTTCTGTAATCGAACTAAACGATATGGGACTGCCATGGATTTTAAACGTGTCAGTGTCAGATACAAAATGGCGACGATAATAATTATTTTCAAACAAGCTTTAATTTAAACAAAATAATAAGTGAAAAATCAAGTGCAGTAGATATAGAATTTAATAATATCTAAAATTGCAAATTATGAAAAAACATCAATACACCAGATTTTAATTTCGGTAAGTGTACCATAACACTATAAATATAACTACAATGTAATACAAATATGTCAACAAATAACTTGTGTTCAGATTTAATTTAATTTTGATTCATACTTTTTGATCGTGGAGAAAATATAGTCTGTTACTCGGTTAGAATGAAAAAATTCGACACTCGTGGTTCCTCACGCTCGCGTTCGGAATTTTCCACTCGTCGAATTTTTCATTCTAACATTATTACAGAATCTACTATACTATCACTTTAAATACCCATTAAAAATCCTTAAGATATAGAAAGTCTTAGAAAATTATTAAACTGGTAAAAATACCGCGAAATACATTAGTGAAAAAATTTGATTCAAAGAATGTAATACAAAAATCATCTGTGTTACCCCAGAAATTTCCCAGCATGACTGTAGATAATATCATTATTTTAATTACAAAATGCTAAACATTATATTAATTAGTGAACACTGCTACAATTATGATTTCCTAAAATCATGTGTGAAAACTATTGGGAATTCGAAAAAAAATTTAATACAAAAGTTGTAGGAAATTTCATGCTCTACAACTTTGCGCTAAGACATTTTGCACTAAAGTGCATAATTAAAAAAAAAAACGTGAAAATCCTAAATGTGTATTTTTTCGCCCTCTAGCGGCGAAACTTTGAGAATTAGAAAAAAAGTTTAATACAAAAGTTAAAGAAAATTTGATGCTTTACAACTTTGCATCAGAACATTTTGCAATAAAATGCATTGTTTGTCTTCAAAATCAAGAAAAACCATGGAAAACCTACATGCACATTTTTTGCGCGTCCTCTAGTGGCGCAACTATTGAAAATTCTGTAAAAAGTTAAAGACAGAAGTTGTAGGCAATTGTATGCTATAAAAGTTTGTACTGGAATTTGCACTAAAGGGGCTCGAATGGTGGGAGAAAATTGTCTCTCTCACCCTTTTCTAAGAAAAAAAGTTTGTCCCACCGTCCACGTTACAAGTCCGGTAGGTGACTTATTATAGTACTATGTTGCTAGGCAACAACATTAAGGTACCTGATACTGTAATGTTCAATTTACCGGCCTCAGATGAGTACAGGATAAGTAGATTTACTGGATAGGATGAAATAAAGTACTTTACTATCATTTTAAATATCTATTAAAAATATTTAAGGCATAGCAAGTCTTAGAAAATTATTAAACCAGAAAAATACTCTGAAATGAATGAATGGCAAAAATTTCATTGGCAGAAAGTCATAAAGAAAATTTGATGCACAGAATTCCCCAATTTGATTGATTGAATTGCTACCAACCTCGCTACGCTTGGCTCGGCTTCACAATTACTTTACACATCTATACATATCTTTCAGGTATAGAAAATTTTTAAAAATTAATTAGACGGTAAATATTTCGCAAAAACAACTGTGTGAGAAAAATATAGAGGAAAGTAATAAAAAAAATCTGATGTGGCCACCACATGACCTCTCGCCATGTTTGAATCAAAAATTTACACGGTGGCACAAAAAAGTATGAAAAAAATTTACTTTTTTGTAAATCTGGCAACAATGGCAAAAGTTTCTAAAATTTTAATGCGATGAAAATAAACTATAGGGTATACAAAATATATGTGTAAAACTTTATTGCCGTTTTGTATAATAATGGCGTCATCACCCATAGCAAGTGCCTCTTCCGGTTGTCCGATTGACACCAAAATCTAATCAGATCTAATCTAGGGTATAAGAATCGTGTATGCAAAATTTCAAGTTTTTTAATTCAGTAGTTTTTGAGTTATCGTTACTACAACATCCATCCAAACACACACACTAACACACACA
The DNA here is from genome assembly GCA_963243735.1 of Neocrepidodera transversa. Classification (NCBI taxonomy): domain Eukaryota; kingdom Metazoa; phylum Arthropoda; class Insecta; order Coleoptera; family Chrysomelidae; genus Neocrepidodera; species Neocrepidodera transversa. Next base: position 36,269,635 of record OY725337.1, on the reverse strand, counting down.
CACACACACTAACACACACACACACACACACACTAACACACACAAACACACAGACATCATCGCGAAAATATTAAAATCGTATTCTAGGGACCCTAAAACGTGTTTATCCATTGAAAACTCACTACCCAATTTTTAGCATGATTCCTATACCTCTCTTATCTGAAGGGCGAGAGGTAAAAATAGAAGCACGGATTTATCGAGTTTGATTAATTTAATATCTCTGAAACTCGCTAAGCTGGCCTTGGACTGTATGGTGGGAGAAATTTTTTCCCTACTTTTTTCCTCTTCTAAAAATAAAAATTGACATTTATCATAGGATCACAAAATTCACCCGAATATTTTTACCTCTCGCCCTTTAGATAAGAGAGGTATAGGAATCATGCTAAAAATTGGGTAGTGAGTTTTCAATGGATAAACTCGTTTTAGGGTCCCTAGAATACGATTTTAATATTTTCGCGATGTCTGTGTGTGTGTGTGTGTTTGGATGGATGTTGTAGTAACGATAACTCAAAAACCACTGAATTAAAAAATTTGAAATTTTGCATACAGGATTCTGATACCCTAGATTAGATCTGATTAGACTTTGGTGCCAATCGGACAACCGGAAGTGGCAGTTGCTATGGGTGATGACGCTATTACTATACAAAACGGCAATAAAGTTTTACACATTTATTTTGTATACTCTATAGTTTATTTTCGTATCCTTAAATTTTTCAAAAGTTTTGCCATTGTTGCCAGATTTACAAAAAAGTAATTTTTTTTCATACTCTTTTGTGCTAACCTGTAAATTTTTGATTCAAAAATGGCGAGAGGTCATGTGTTGGCCACATCAGATTTTTTGTACATTATTTTGTCGACGGATTGTTTGATTCTGACTTATCTTTCACCAGGAACCGCAAGTCTATACACGAAAAAAATACAATCGGAAGCTGAATTTTGACTTAAATTTAAGAATGGATACATTTTTACCTCTCGCCCTTCAGATAAGAGAGGTATAGGAATCATGCTAAAAATTGGGTAGTGAGTTTTCAATGAATAAACACGTTTTAGGGTCCCTAGAATACGATTTTAATATTTTCGCGATGATGTCTGTGTGTGTGTGTATGTGTGTGTGTTAGTGTGTGTGTGTGTGTTAGTGTGTGTGTGTGTGTGCGTTTGGATGAATGTTGTAGTAACGATAACTCAAAAACTACTAAATGAAAAAATTTGAAATTTTGCATACAGGATTCTGAGACCCAAGATTAGATCTGATTAGATTTTGGTGCCAATCGCACAACCGGAAGTGGCAGTTGTTATGGGTGATGACGCCATTATTATACAAAACGGCAATAAAGTTTTACACATATATTTTGTATACCCTATGGTTTATTTTCATCTCACTAAAATTTTCGAAACTTTTGCCATTGTTGCCAGATTTACAAAAAAATAATTTTTTTCATACTTTTTTTTGTCAACCTGTAAATTTTTGATTCAAAAATGGCGAGAGGTCATGTGTTGGCCACATCAAATTTTTTTATATTATTTAATAAGGATTAGTTAAAAAATAATAGTTTCTATTTACTTCGTGCTTCCGACATTAACAAACTTTTTCCCTCCCCCCAATCTTGTTACCGCCATTATTTCGCACAGCTCCCCCGAGCCACTGTCCCACGTCCACCTCATGTACCATAACTCCCTCGCTTTCCGGACGTAGAACGTCGACGTCGAGGTTTCCGAACGACTTGGGGCCCGTAATCAAATTTGGCCTGTCGTATCTCATCACCTCAGAATCCAGATTCAATTTGTTCACCAGATAATTCCCTTCCAAGTCTGCTGGAACAACAACAAGAACAAGAATAAGAATTTCAACAAAGTTTTCCAATAACTTTCTGAAATTTATTTTACGTGACTTTTATTCAAGGTATTTTATTACAAAAAAAAACATTTATTATTAGATAAAAATTAATAAAGATTTTAAAAATGAATTACTTGTTATAATATAATATAAAATATTTATTTAACCAGACTAACAATCAAGATTGGTATATTCGACTAACTTTTATTATAAAACTTTTGGTTGAGTTCTGATAAAATATCCTATAAAACTCACATAAAACTAGATAGACAATCAGCTCAAACATTTTTCTTACAGTTATTATAAAACTTTGCACACATCTTTTAACTCTTTTGGCTATTACTTCCTTTTGTTGTTAGGAACTTGGCGACTATGAAAACTGACTCTATAGAAAAAGATGTTTGTAAAATGGAAATAACGATAATAAACATAAAATACAATCCAGATTTTTAACTTACCTTTAGTTGTCATTTCTTTAAAATATTAAACATTTTCATATAATTGTGGTCTGTATAAAACAATAGTGTTTAAAAATTCGTTTAAATTAATATCGTTGATTTAGCCGCTTATAGATGTATTTTATATAGGGCGCCACCTTCCGTTGATGGTGTGAAGGCCACTTGCACCGAGTAGCGTCAGTGAAGATTTAATACTCCAGTGGTCATTATGGCCTCGATCAACCTCTTGACAGCCGGCAGGGCGGACTTTACTTGCCCACCTGTGGTGAATGGCTGGGTATCTGCTTCTAGGATGTTAGTTTTGGTGGACAAAAGAAAAATAAATAAAACTATCAAACGATAATCAACCTTTTATTGTTCTCCATAGTTAACAATCAATTTTGTCAAAGTTGGTATGGAGAAGGGGTTTTCAACGGGTTCAAAAAGCTGAAGCGGGTCTTACTTGATACGAAACAATTTAGCATCGGTGAAGGATTAAAAGCATAACGGATGTAAAGGGGTATTACCAATAATGAATACGCTGAATATAGAGAAGCTACGAGCTTTCAAGCGGGAGTGTGGTATGATGAAAGTGAGAAAAGAGAAAAATGCGGTGAGACGTCGCGGTTAAGTGGTGAATGAGAAATCTAGGCTGGACAAAGTTCAATTTGCTACATGATATGTCATTGCCCTTGTCGGTTCCCAACCTTTGCTCTCTAGAAAAAGAACTATCAGTACTTTCCGTAGATTCCTTTAAGTATATATAACAGTTACACAATGACACGTGCCCTGTGATTTGCTCGTCCTAGTATAAGCAGTGATATACCATCGAACAATACCGTGTGATTTTATCGACTAACAGTATCATTATCTGCGAGGGCCTAAGGTGAACCTAACTGTTCGTCTCGCTAAGTCCTCGAATACGGCAAAATTAAATTCTCAAAAATAAATACACAAGAAAATTCTATTAATTGACTCGATATGTCTCATCGGTATTTCGTCGGAGGTCTCGAGCAGGCTATCGGTGTTGGTTTTCTGGATGCTGGCACAACTGAATTTATTTTATGCTTCAAGTGAGGACCACACCAGCCATTTCCCACTCTTTAGCCTGGATCTAACGGCTCGCGGAAAAGGCAGTCTTCGCGCCAAACTTGCCAGTTCATGAGTATTCAGATAGGGCAAGCTTGGCGATCTTCGGTTACCTGTCAGTGGTATTTTCAGTATCCTTTTCGTTTTATTTGTCTTCTTGCAGTTCTTGCCTTCCTCTAAGTTGTTAACATAAAATAATAGGCTGCGACAGACAGGATTGCCACTCCACGCGCAGTTGGATTCCGGCTTTTGCTTTTATTCGGATTCGGAGGGAGATTAAGCTTGCGGGGAAGCAATATATTGGACTTAGAACAGCTCTTCAAAATTCAAATTTAATATTATGTACTTTTTCTGGACTATTTTATGAAATATTTTATGAAATTTACATTTAATTATATTTAATTAATGTCTCACCCCGTAAACCGTAGCTGCTAAAATCGGTCGAGTGGCTCTTGCGGTGTCTATTTGAGAACTGACCAAAAAATATAAAGAATAAGATAGAAGAGGATCTGGTCTCTTATTTGACGTGGAACTTACTGCGCTCCAAATTGTAATGGCTGAACATACAAGCTTGTCCATAGTGTCGCCATCTGTAGGTGATTTTTTAAACTATTATTACAGAGCTCTCTGTTACATTACAGCTAGAACTTTTACATTCATGTTTGTTATCTATATGGATTTCTTTCAAATTATGGAAGACAGTACTTTCTAGTATAACTTAGGAAATCATTTGAATAATACATACATTCATATAAAAACTATTAATGTACAAAATAGTGCAATAAAACTTATTTTAAATTAAGGTAGTTACATCCGGATTAATAAATTAAAAAACAAGAGAGTAAAAATAAAAAAAAGGTTATTGATCGTCAATGAGACAATTTAATTTTTTTTTAAACAACTTTGTTTAATAAAAACAGTTATTATGGAACGATTATAATGTATAAATTATAACAGGATGAATTTGGTGGTATGTCAATTTTAAATTTGGATAACAGACATAAAAAAATAAAAAATTTAGCGGAGGTGAAAAATAAAAAAAAATTACATTTTATCAAAAATTACAGTACTCACAATTGTAATATCACAATAATATATTACTTAAAATTATCCGACTCAAGACAAAATCATAAAGCTGCCTCTGTCTATTACAAAGTTATTAAAATCTTTCTACAACTTTTTAGAGAATCGGTGAATCGCACTATTTTATACATTTTTACAATTTCTGTTACAACAAGTCTTTCTTATTTTAGTGCAAATGTCTTCCAGTCTCACAATATACTATTATACACAAACGCTAAAAATGGACACAAGTACTTCACAAAAAAGGAACAACAACAACAACAACAATTATGGCTGCCAAATGCCGAAACTTGTTGTTTTGCCTACTGTTAATGCATGCATATGACAGAAAGAATAGGAAGCAAGCCAGCGCCATTTTGTCGTACAATCAGCGCACCCAAACGGGTAATCATCCAAGTTTTGAAAATCTGGCGCGAAACAGTTTATGCACTCTCTAGGTTTTCCTTTATATTCTTTGGAATTGACTCACCTCCGGTTCAATATCACGTTTTTTAGCCGTATTAATTTTCGATCGACCGTCTTCCACTTACGGTGTAGAGAGGGGTTGACTCGATGGTTGCATTAGCAGTATAGTTTTAACGATAAAAAGAATGAATTACATGTATCACAACATATAAAATATCGAGATTTGAGATTGGGGTTGCACACATACACACACACTTCGAACAACCATGAGCCAAGGGAATATTGTACCTAATCGGCGCTTGATACCCAAGTCCAATGCCTTTCCACCACAAGGTTCTCCCCCAGACATATCCGCTATTGTGGACATATCACGAGGTCGCATTTAAAGAGCGGAGTCCTCTGGTCGTCATTGGTGTTCGCTCGCTTAAGTCACTTCGTATTCCAGCCCATTGGGCATTGGTTGATTCCTAGCTTGTCCTCTGGTTTTTCTAGGGGACGACCGACGCCTCTATCCCCTTTTGTCATCTATTTATCCTGTCATCCTAAATAATTAGCATAAGTTCAAACAGCGAACTTTATTTACGGTGTAGAGTTTCTGAAGTAAAAAAAAATTTGCAGTAAACTCCGATTATTTTTTTAGTTTTTTTAGTGGAGCAAGCCCCTTTTTGTATTTTTTATGGTTTTTTTTATGGATTTCTCCTTTTGCTGCCTCTAGACTGTTGCCTAGAGACTTTTTTGTATCGTCAAAAATTAGTAAAACCAACTTTTATAGTCTCGTTAATTGCCTTCTCAAGCGAGCGAGTCGTATGTAATTAACGGTAGTACAATTGCATTTAATAGTCCTAATTTTGTTTTGATGTTTAATTTGCTTATCCCCCATGAGGGGAGGCAGGGGAGATAGGCGTGCTCTCGCTTATTTGATTTTACCAATAATTGTCGTAACATGATCGATAAACGTTAGACTTACGTCCAAAGTGACCTCTAAATATTTGACTGACCGCTGCCAGTCAATATTTTGTCAAAATAGATTTACTACCCCGTCAGCGGTATGTCTGCGCTTTTTGAGAAATATTTCTTTTGATTTTTCCGCATTAATCGTAATTTTCCACGTTAAAAACCAATCCTCAAATTCGTCAAGGTGAGCTTGTAAATGATTTAATACCAGGTGATGCCAAGCGTTACGTGATGCTATCGTAGTGTCATCTGCATGCAGGCTGTGGAAATTCGGACATATAAATATATTGTATTATTGAGGGGATACAACTGCGCCTTGAGGCTCATGGAAAAGGCATAAAGGAATAAATTAATTCTATTATAGATTTTGTGTACCTAGTCTCCATCATTTTCTAAAAAAAGTCATTGTAGCAAACTCTGTCAAATGCCTTACCGACATCCAGAAATACAGCTCCTGTCGACTGTCTATGATTGAACCACAGTAAAATGATTATATACAGTATGTGCACTCCGGTGTCGGGACTTTGATTTCCGTGGTGCTCAATTGGTTCGTTTTTACAACCTACCAGAAAAGCATAGTGGCTAAATGTAGGATAATTATCTGAGTTACGAATAATTTCAGGAGAGTTCTGATAATTTCGGAATAATTGCATAAAATTTAATAATATATATTTACGCTTTCCTCATACCTATTAGTATTAAATTGTATTTTTTGTCCTCAAATCGAAGAACCTGTATTAAAATTAAGTTGACATTGGCAACACTGCAAATATCACGACAACAATGCTTTTCGGTTTGTGCGCACTCATACCCAACGTCGACGAGTCAATTAAAAATTAGAACCGGGGAAAGTCGCTTAGTGCTAATGCTGTATATAATCATTTTACTATGATTGAACCCTTAGGATGCAAACTCGACCAATCTAAGGACCTGCGTTTCTGTCGAAAACCGAATTGTTCAGTCGGTATGACATTTAATAAATCTATTTCTTTTTTTAAACATTTTAGAATGATTCTCTTCGCGATTTTACTTATAGTCGGTAAAAGTCTGAGATTCTACATCATCCGTCTTGATGTAAGCGCGTAAGCGGCCGTAGTGAAGCCATCTATGACCGGGGGTGTGGAGACCCTTCGAAACGTAAGCAGTGTTGCTGCCATTCTGAGGTGATTGAACAGCTATAAAGTCATATAAAAATTAGATGCACGGAATTCTCGAATTTGATTTTTCTGAACCCCGCTGTGAACCTCGCTGCGCTCAGCTCGGAGTAGGCGGTGGGAGAATCTTCTTTTCTTTAAACTCCTTAGTAGGAGAGAAAGGTTGCTACCACCATCCACTCCCAGCCGAGGTTTGGGGTAACCAAATTTGAGAATTCCATGCATCTAATTTTTATATGACTTCCCTTCGGGCATCTTTCCTCCACTTGCTTCTCCTTTTCAAAAAAAGCTGTTTTTTTCATACCTTTTTTTAAGAAGGGAAAATAAGTAGGGGAAAGATACCTGAAGGTGACTTATATAAAAAAAATCTGATGTGGCCAGCACATGACCTCTCGCCATTTTTGAATAAAAAATCTGATGTGGCCAGCACATGACCTCTCGCCATTTTTGAATCAAAAATTTACAGGTTGACACAAAAAAGTATGAAAAAAAATTATATTTTTGTAAATATGGCAACAATGGAAAAAGTTTCGAAAATTTTAATGAGATGAAAATAAACTATAGGGTATACAAAATATATGTGTAAAACTTTATTGCCGTTTTGTATAATAATGGCGTCATCACCCATAGCAACTGCCACTTCCGGTTGTGCGATTGGCACCAAAATCTAATCAGATCTAAGTTAGGGTATCAGAATTCTGTACGCAAAATTTCAATTTTTTTTATTCAGTAGTTTTTGAGTTATCGTTACTACAACATCCATCCAAACACACTCACACACACACACACACACTAACACACACACACACTAACACACACACACACTAACACACACACATACAGACATCATCGCGAAAATATTAAAATCGTATTCTAGGGACCCTAAAACGTGTTTATTCATTGAAAACTCACTACCCAATTTTTAGCATGATTCCTATACCTCTCTTATCTGAAGGGCGAGAGGTAAAAATTTACAGGTTGACACAAAAAAGCATGAAAAAAATTTTTTTTTGTAAATCTGGCAACAATGGCAAAAGTTTAGAAAATTTTAATGAGATGAAAATAAACTATAGGGTATACAAAATATATGTGTAAAACTTTATTGCCGTTTTGTATAATAATGGCGTCATCACCCATAGCAACTGCCACTTCCGGTTGTGCGATTGGCACCAAAATCTAATCAGATCTAATCTAGGGTATAAGAATTCTGTATGCAAAATTTCAAATTTTTTTATTCAGTAGTTTTTGAGTTATCGTTACTACAACATCCATCCAAACACACACACTAACACATACACACACACACTAACACACACACACTAACACACACACACTAACACACACCCACACAGACATCATCGCGAAAATATTAAAATCGTATTCTAGGGACCCCAAAACGTGTTTATCAATTGAAAACTTACTACCCAATTTTTAGCATGATTCCTATACCTCTCTTATCTGAAGGGCGAGAGGTAATTAGATGCATGGAGTTCTTGATTGATTGATTTTATTGCTCCGAATATCGCTACGCTCGGATGGTGGGAAAAAAAATTTTCCACTATGTTTTATCAAAAATTCACATTTCTGAGAAAAAAATCTGATGTGGCCAGCACATGACCTCTCGCCATTTTTGAATCAAAAATTTACAGGGTGACACAAAAGAGTATGAAAAAAAATTATATTTTTGTAAATCTGGCAACAATGGCAAAAGTTTCGAAAATTTTAATGAGATGAAAATAAACTATAGGGTATACAAAATATATGTGTAAAACTTTATTGCCGTTTTATATAATAATGGCGTCATCACCCATAGCAACTGCCACTTCCGGTTGTGCGATTGGCACCAAAATCTAATCAGATCTAATCTAGGGTATCAGAATCCTGTATGCAAAATTTCAAATTTTTTTATTCAGTAGTTTTTGAGTTATCGTTATTACAACATCCATCCAAACACACACACACACACACACACACACACTAACACACACACACACACACTAACACACACACACACTAACACACACACACACACACAGACATCATCGCGAAAATATTAAAATCGTATTGTAGGGACCCCAAAACGTGTTTATCAATTGAAAACTCACTACCCAAATTTTAGCATGATTCCTATACCTCTCTTATCTGAAGGGCGAGAGGTAAAAATTGCTTCACCTCAATAATTTTTAATACTTTTCTGTCCAAAAAAAATGATAATTTTTGAATTTTTTATATAAATTTTGTTATTTAATAAAAATTTCTTATTAGAATGTTATGCAGTGTGTCCACAAATTAGGTATAAAATATGAGAAACGTTTTTAATTTTTTTTTTTTGAAAACTAATAGTTTGACATAAAATTTAGTTGTTATAAACACCCAAGTCCTTCGCCTCAATATTTAAAAACACCAAAGTGCTTCGCCTCAATAATTTTTACCTCTCGCCCTTCAGATAAGAGAGGTATAGGAATCATGCTAAAAATTGTGTGTGTGTGTTAGTGTGTGTGTGTGTGTGTTTGGATGGATGTTGTAGTAACGATAACTCAAAAACTACTGAATAAAAAAATTTGAAATTTTGCATACAGGATTCTGATACCCTAGATTAGATCTGATTAGATTTTGGTGCCAATCGCACAACCGGAAGTGGCAGTTGCTATGGGTGATGACGCCATTATTATACAAAACGGCAATAAAGTTTTACACATATATTTTGTATACCCTATAGTTTATTTTCATCTCATTAAAATTTTCGAAACTTTTGCCATTGTTGCCATATTTACAAAAATATAATTTTTTTTCATACTTTTTTGTGTCAACCTGTAAATTTTTGATTCAAAAATGGCGAGAGGTCATGTGCTGGCCACATCAGATTTTTAATTATTATTCTGTTTAAAAAATGATAATTTTTGATTTTTTTATATAAATTTTGTTATTTAATAAAAATTTCTAATCAGTGTATTATACAGTGTATCCACAAATTAGGTTCAAAATAAAGGAAACATTTTTAATTTTTGTTTTACTGAAAATTGACAGTTTTTAGAAAAAAATGTGCTTGTTATAAACACCCAAGTCCTTCGTCTCAATATTTAAAAACACTGAAGGTCTTCGCCTCATTAATTTTATCTCAAAATCATAATTTGAAAAACAATTTTATTATGAAATATTCGTAGGAAAAAATTTGCCATGTGGAGTTCTTATTAAATGTCGGTTATTGGGAAAAAATCGCATACATGTGTCTGAAAAAAAGCAAAAATTAATTGGCTCGACATGTTGGTGTAACCGAACCGCTCTGGCTAGATTCTCTCCTCGGTTTGAGATGTAATTTTAATTTTTCCCGTTGGAGGTCAGGTCAGGCGAATTCGAAATGAGGGCTTATCTTTCTGAAGCGTATTTAAAATTTAAATTTTGGGGATGTACGTCTGATGAAAGGAAAAGAAACGACGAAATACAGAAAATTGGTTTCGCATAGAGTCCTCCGAGCGGTTTACGCAAAACGGGATAAACGTCAGTAAATCTTTCGTTTAAATTGAAAATGATTTATCTAGGGTTAAATTAAGGTTTTGCTGAAAACAGATTTAAAACATTAACGTTTTTTTCAGAAATTATTTTTTAATTGCGAGATTTCAACAAATTTTTCAATTATGATTACTTAAGTAAAAAAGTTGTCGACTTTTATTACGTTTCTTATAATTTATCAAATTTGTAGGCATACTGTATAAGATACAGATTGGATTTTTTTCTTAGTTGAAAAATTAAAATTTTTAAATTATGATTTTGAGACAGAAATATTGAGGCGAAGCACTTTGGTGTTTTTAAATTTTTAAGCGAAACATTTGGCTATTTATAAAAAGCAATTTTTTTCTCAAAACTTAATGGGCTACTTTTATATAACGAAATCTAATATACAGTGAGGACCAAAAGTGTTACCCCCCCCCACTTTAACTCATCTACGAATGAATTTTCGAAAAATCACTAGAACACGTCAATTTTAATTCATATCCAAGTAAGTTTATGAAGAAAAATTTCACCCTTAACTTAATCCCCTAGAGTAGGGAAGCTACCCCCATGAAAATTTTAAATAGCAAGGGGGGTCAAGTGGCAGCTCTCCAGAAAGAGGATTCAATTCTCTATTTGGCAGTGTAAAAAAAATAAAATTTGCTTTATTAGTACAAGAGAAAAGTATCTTTAAAAATAAAATAAATTAAATAAATCAAACGGCCACGAAACTGCTTTACTGTTCTTTTCTCACAATTAACTAAACTAATTATTATTAGGTATTAGAGCAAATGTTCGAAATGTTCTCCATTTACTTCTTGGCCGAAAAAAAGTCTATGTTTAGTGGCTTCTCTTACGTTTTGTAAAGTTTCTGGTTTGATTGGTGAACAAATTTCCGTTATCCGTTGACGTATCTCTTGAATGGATTCACACTCAGTTTCGTAAACTTTAGTTTTTAGATAACCCCAAAGAAAAAATCCAATGGAGTTAAATATGGTGACCTTGGGGGCCATTCCACAGGTCCCCTTCGCCCTATCCATCTTCCCTGATAAACTGCATTTGAATAATTTCTGACAACTACTGCGTAATGAGGGGAAGCACCATCTTGCTGGAAAATTATATCCATATTAAATTCTTCGGGGTTATTTTCAACTATTTCTAATATCAATGGATTTATTAATGTCTCCAGCAATTCCAAGTAAAGAACACCATTAAGGTTTTGTTCAATAAATAATGGACCGACGATATGGTTACCCAATATTCCTGCCCCTACATTATTTTTTTGCGGGAATTGTGTGTGAGTTTCACGAATAATCCTAGGATTCTCATCAGACCAATATCTAACATTGTTTCTGTGTACGTTATCATTCAAAAAAAAGTAGATTCATCACTAAAGCAGATGTGGTGTAAGTAGTTGGGATTCCTTAAGGTATTGTTGGCTATTATTTCACAATATTCTAGGCGTCGGTCCGGGTCGTCTTCAGTCAATTGGTGTACCATTCTTAATTTATACGGGTGAAATTTTTTAGGACTCTTATTACGGTGCTCTTTCCTACTTCGCAATTCACAGCAACGGCTCTGCTAGATGAGGAGTTATTTACAACTTCACCTAAAATGTGAATTTGCTTTTTTTCGGTTAATTGGGAACGACCAGTACGTTTTTTGTTTAAAATGCTGCCAGTGTCAAAAAATTTTGCTACCAGTAATTTAAAATAATGTCTATCAATGGGATGATCCGGAAAACGTTCGTTAAAAATTCTTACCGACTCATGATAGTTGTGATTAGCCTCACAATAAATAATAATTGCCTCACACTTTTCATTTACGTTCCGCGGTAAAACCATTTTGAAAATTAAAATAATCGATGAATTTCGGTTTAAATTCCTAGTAGGCAACAGATGCGAGTTAAAATTTTAAATTATTTTACTTTAAATGGATGAAGGTTCACAATTGATTTTACATTGAAAAGAAAAAAATCTACTTTTTCTTAATGATAAGATACAGTTTTTATTCCTTTTAGTAGACAAAAAGAACACTAAAGCAGTGCCGTGGTTTTTTGATTTATTTAATTTATTTTATCTTTAAAGATACTTTTCTCTTGTACTAATGATGTAAATTTTATTTTTTTTACACTGCCAAATAGAGAATTGAATCCTCTTTCTGAAGAGCTGCCACTTGACCCCCCTTGCTATTTAAAATTTTCATGGGGGTAGCTTCCCTACTCTAGGGGATTAAGTTAAGGGTGAAATTTTTCTTCATAAACTTACTTCGATATGAATTAAAATTGAACTGTTCGGGCGATTTTTCGAAAATTCATTCGTAGACGAGTTACAGTGGGGGGTAACACTTTTGGTCCTCACTGTATATGATGATATGTAGGTATTACTTATTAAATGACTAATACGATACCTTAAATAACTTTGCGCAAATTTATTTATTTTTTTAAGAAATAGCAGATTAAAATAAATAATGATGTACTACCTGAGATTTGATTTAATTAGCTCTTTATAAATATTAATATACCGTCACTTTGAAAACGGGACTGTCTATGAAACCAAAATTTGTTTACGTCTTTATCTTTAAGTAATACCGATTTGCTTTTTACCTCTCGCCCTTCAGATAAGAGAGGTATAGGAATCATGTTAAAAATTGGGTAGTGAGTTTTCAATGGATAAACACGTTTTAGGGTCCCTAGAATACGATTTTAATATTTTCGCGATGATGTCTGTGTGTGTGTGTGAATTTGTGTGTGTAGGTGTGTTAGTATGTGTGTGTGTGTGTTTGGATGGATGTTGTAGTAACGATAACTCAAAAACTACTGAATAAAAAAATATGAAATTTTGCATACAGGATTCTGATAAACTAGATTAGATCTTATTAGATTTTGGTCCCAATCGCACAACCGGAAGTGGCAGTTGCTATGGGCGATGACGCCATTATTATACAAAACGGCAATAAAGTTTTACACATATATTTTGTATACCCTATAGTTTATTTTCATCTCATTAAAATTTTCGAAACTTTTGCCATTGTTGTCAGATTTACAAAAAAAATATTTTTTTTCATACTTTTTTGTGTGAACCTGCAAATTTTTGATTCAAAAATGGCGAGAGGTCATGTGCTGGCCACATCAAATTTTTTAATATTGAGGCAAAGGACTTTTGTGTTTAACAATCAAATTTTTTTCTCAGAACTGTCAATTTTCGATAAAATGAAAACTCATTTTTTATAAAAGAAAATAAGAGGGAAAAAATGTCGCCCACCATTCACTCCGAGCCGAGCGCAGCGAGGTTCGGAGAAATCAAATCAATTAAATTCGAAAATCCGGTGAATCTAATTTTTAAACGATTTCGCCCCAAAAACTAAAAAAAAACAATTTTTTTTAACAGACACTTGGAGGAAAGTCATATAAAAATTAAACGCACGGGTTTTTCGAATTTGATTGATTCGATTTCTCCGAACCTCGCTATGCTCGGCTTGGAGTGGATTCTGGGACGAACATTTTTCCCCTACTATTTTACCATTTTCTTTGTTTCTAACTTTTTTCCCATCACTTTTTCCCCCACTGTTTTGCTGTTTTATTTATGTTTCAATCATTTTTTTCACTTTTTTAATATGCACCCTACTCGGATTTTAAAAAATGAAAAAATAGCCTACAATGCCCCCTATCATTAGAAATAATTAAATCAACATCTATTAAGTGCTAACACTCAATATAAAAATAAGCCTCTATATATTTTCTAATCTTAAACCCTTTCAAGGTCTCCGTCGAGTATGACCCATTAACTATCCCCCTTTTTGCACCCCTTTAACCCTCTGGCAAAATCCGCGATTCTATCTCTACACTCCGAAGAGATGGTCCTCTTTTTCGGGGGTAATAATTTTTTACGGCTGTCCGAAAGCCATTAGGTCTTCGCCACGGTCCAACGTACGTTGGATTTAGCGAAAAATACTTCTTGTCCGATTTAGCCTCTAAGCCAGCATTGTTGCATATTTATTTCCACAAGAAACTTTTTTTCACTAATTTAGATAAAACTATAAACATTTGAATTTTTTAGTTATTCACGTCATAGAAGTCCCAGTAATTTTTTGTAACTCTCAGTAATTTGTTAACAGTCCCAGTAATTTTTAAGAAATCATATAATGTTTAACAACTATCATTATTTTTTTAAAATTCCCAGTTATTTTTTGAGTCTATACATGATTTTTTAAAAATCCCAGTATTTTTTTGGAAGTCTCAGTAATTTTTTAGAAGTCACAATTTTTTTTGAAATTCCAGTTATGTATCCCGGTAACTGTTTGAAAGTCTATACATAATTTTTTAAAAGTCTCAGTAATTATTCAAAGTTCCAGTAATTTTTTGAAAGTGTCAATAATTTTTTAGAACTCCCAGTAATTTTTTGGAAGTATCAGTGACTTTTTAAAAGTCACGCTATAATGTTTTGGAAATATCAGTAAATTTTTAGAAGTCCCCACTAATTTTTTTGGATTCTATTCATAATTTTTTAGAAGTCCCAGTAATGTTTTATAAAGTCCTATTAATTTTTTGGAAGTCTCAGTAATTTTTTAGAAGTCACGGTAATGTTTTGGAAGTTTCAGTAATTTTTTATAAGTCCCACTAATTTTTTGGAAGTCTATATATAATTTTTTAGAAGTCCCAGTAATCTTTTACAAAGTCCCGGTAATTTTTGGAAGTCTCAGTAACTTTTTAGAAGTCACTATATAATGTTTTGGAAATATTAGTAATTTTTATAAGTCCCACTAATTTTTTGAAAGTCTATACATAATTTTTTGGAAGTCCCAGTAATGTTTTATAAAGTCCCATTAATTTTTTGAAAGTGCCAATAATTTTTTGAAAGTCTATACATAGTTTTTTTTAAATGTCCCAGTAATGTTTTGGATATCAGTAATTTTTTTGAAGTTACGGTAATGTTTTGTAAGTCTCAGTAATTTTTAGAATTTCCACAAATTTTTTGGAAGTCTATACATAGTTTTTTACCTCTCGCCCTTCAGATAAGAGAGGTATAGGAATCATGCTAAAAATTGGGTAGTGAGTTTTCAATTGATAAACACGTTTTGGGGTCCCTAGAATACGATTTTAATATTTTCGCGATGATGTCTGTGTGTGTGTGTGTTAGTGTGTGTGTGTGTGTGTGTGTGTGTGTGTTAGTGTGTTAGTGTGTGTGTGTGTGTGTTTGGATGGATGTTGTAGTAACGATAAGTCAAAAACTACTGAATAAAAAAATTTGAAATTTTGCATACAGGATTCTAATACCCTAGATTAGATCTGATTAGATTTTGGTGCCAATCGCACAACCGGAAGTGGCAGTTGCTATGGGTGATGACGCCATTATTATACAAAACGGCAATAAAGTTTTACACATATATTTTGTATACCCTATAGTTTATTTTCATCTCATTAAAATTTTCTAAACTTTTGCCATTGTTGCCAGATTTACAAAAAAATAATTTTTTTTCATACTTTTTTGTGTCAACCTGTAAATTTTTGATTCAAAAATGGCGAGAGGTCATGTGCTGGCCACATCAGATTTTTAACAGTCCGAATAGTGTTTTGGAAGTCTCAGTAATTTTTTAGAAGTCACGGTAATGTTTTGTAAGTCTCAGTAATTTTTGAGAAGTAACACTAATTTTTTGGAAGTCTATACATACTTTTTTAGAAGTCCCAGTAATGTTTTTTAAGTCTCAGTAATTTTTTAGAAGTCACGATACTGTTTCGGTAGTCTCAGTTATTTTTTAGAAATTAAACTAATTGTTTTAAGTCTGTACATAATTTCTTAGAAGTCCCAGTGATGTTTTGGAAGTTTTAGTAAATTTTTAATAGTCACAGTAAATTTTTGAGTTGATACATGATTTTTTAAAAATCCCAGGTCTTTTTTGGAGGTCTCAGTAACTTTTAGAAGTCACAATTTATTTTGAAATCCCAGTTATTTATCTCAGTAATTTTTTGAAAGTCTCAGTACGTGTTTAGAAACCCCACTATTTTTTTAGAATTCCCAGTAATGTTTTGGGAGTCTCTGTAATTTTTTATAAGTCCCAGTGATTTATTGGAAGACTACACATATTTTTTTGAATTCTCAGTAATTTTTTGTATGTCTCAGTAAGTTTTTAAAATTCCGGGTTTTTTTTAGAAGTCTGAGTAATTTTTTTAATATCCCATAATTTTTGAGCCTATACAGGATTTTTTATCAATCCCTGTTATTTTTTTAAATTCGCAGTAATTTTTGGAAGTCTATACATAATTTTTTAGAAGTCCAGTAATTTTTGGAAGTCTACATGATTTTTTTAGAAGTTCAGTAATTTTTTAGAACTCACGGTACTGTTTTGGTAGTCTCAGTAAGTTTTTACAAGTCCCACTAATTTTTGGAAGTCTGTACATAGTTTCTTAGAAGTCCCTGTAATGTTTTGGAAGTCTTAGCAAATTTTTAATAGTCCCAGTAATGTTTTGTGTTGATACATGATTTTCTAGAAATTCCAGTACTTTTTTGGAAATTTCAGTAATTTTTTATAAGTCACAATTTTTTTTGAAATCCCAGTTATTTATCCCAGTAATTTTTTGAAAGTCTCAGTAAGTGTTTAGAAGCTCCGTTATTTTTTTAGAATTCCCAGTAATGTTTTGGAAGTTTCAGTATTACCTCTCGCCCTTCAGATAAGAGAGGTATAGGAATCATGCTAAAAATTGGGTAGTGAGTTTTCAATGGATAAACACGTTTTGGGGTCCCTAGAATACGATTTTAATATTTTCGCGATGATGTCTGTGTGTGTGTGTGTTAGTGTGTGTGTGTGTGTTAGTGTGTGTGTGTGTTAGTGTGTGTGTGTGTGTGTTTGGATGGATGTTGTAGTAACGATAACTCAAAAACTACTGAATAAAAAAATTTGAAATTTTGCATACAGGATTCTGATACCCTAGATTAGATCTGATTAGATTTTGGTGCCAATCGCACAACCGGAAGTGGCAGTTGCTATGGGTGATGACGCCATTATTATACAAAACGGCAATAAAGTTTTACACATATATTTTGTATACCCTATAGTTTATTTTCATCTTATTAAAATTTTCGAAACTTTTGCCATTGTTGCCAGATTTACAAAAATATAATTTTTTTTCATACTTTTTTGTGTCAACCTGTAAATTTTTGATTCAAAAATGGCGAGAGGTCATGTGCTGGCCACATCAGATTTTTTTTTATAAGTCCCACTAATTTTTTGGAAGTCTATACATAATTTTTCGAATTCTCAGTAATTTTTTGGATGTCACAGTAAGTGTTTAGAAGTCCCATTATTTTTTTAGAAGTCTCAGTATTTTTTTTATCCCATAATTTTTTAGACTATGCAGGATTTCTAGCAACCCCAGTTATTTTTTTAATGTTCTAGTAATTTTTGGAAGTCTATACATAATTTTTTAGAACCCAGTAATTTTTGGAAGTCTACATGAGTTTTTTAGAAGTTCAGTAATTTTTGAGAAGTCACATTATTTTTAAAAATATTTGCTACAAAAAATTCAATGACCAAAATATTTATGAACTGTCCCATAGACTAACTCCTAACATTCTCCTTCGAGCCATTTAGGTCTGTGACGACTCAGCAGAGACATATGAAGAGATTGTTCTCTTTACTGGAGAGTGACTATGACACTTTTGGAAAATTGGCCAAAAGGATAAGTTTATCACCCCCATAGTTATGAGAATATTGGGGTTGTAAAAAATATTACTTTATCCAAAAAGAAACAAGAACAGAATTAAATTGCTATGTTAGTTATTAAATCAATTACCTTTAATTGTTATTTTTTTTTATTTTCTCCGAACTTTGATTTTATACCGCAAAGATCAGAAATTTTTACTCCATTTAATCTCCCAGTTATATTACCAATTCCATTTACGGATAAACGTTCACGGAAATTTCTTTTATCCACAATACTTTGATTTTTACTCCCGTATTTGTTATTTAAAAAAATATTATGTAAATCCGAATTTCCAATCTGCTCCTCGAGGGATACAAAAGTTGGTATGGAAATATCACTATAAAAAAATTAGTATCTTTTGAAAATTAATTTTTTTAGATATATTATTTAAAACAAAATGTACAGGGTGTTACTGAAAATATTGTACTTAAATCTATTAATGTGCAAAAATATTTTTTGGAAAAATACCTGTAAAGTAGATATTATTGAAAATTAATGTTACAACAGTCGAACGCCACTGAAGTTGATATAGTTTAAGTTAAACTTGACCTGAATAAAAACATAGAAACTTTTTATGAACCGGCAACAGCGCTTTTAGTATACGTTCTCCAAGTTTTCTTGTTAGTTAAAAAAATTAGTATCCTTATAAAATTAATTCTTGCAGATATATTATTTAAAACAAAATCATCTACAGGGTGTTATTGTAATATTGTACTTAATCCTTAAATGTGCAAATATTTTTTTGCAAAAATACCTGTGACTAAAGCAGTATTTACATTTGGAAAATTAATGATAAATCAGGCGTATGCCACTGCAGTTGATATAGGTCATGTTTAACTTGACCTGCATTACACATACAAAATTTATTATGAACCGGCAACCATGAGGGTAGCATAATGTTTTGAATGGAGGAAAATTGACTTATATGTATAATTTTCACTTATCAATTTCGTTTGTAAAATTCCAGGTTGATCGATTTTTACACAATTTTTTTCAACATCTTCAATTTTTATATGATTTAGTCAATTAGACTCCAAAAAAACTGCCGTAAATGGTTATTTTTTTTAAATTTTTCTATATCATCAATTTTTATTTTACCGTTTTTGTCGGTTATTTTTGCATAATATTTGATTTTATCTATGCCCCTGGGGAAATAAAAAATTTCCGTCTCTTTTTTTAATGTACTCGTCCTTTTAACACTTTCGATCCTCGATTCGTTAATTACCACACCAGATCGCACCCCTAAATCGACGGTTGTAGAAATCACTGCTATTAGCAGCGAATACCGCTCCATTAAGGGGCTCGATAAACCTTTTTTCCGGATAACGCAATTCACGTAACTTATCAGACCAATCTTTTTTTTTTATAGAATGATTTTGGAGAGAAAAAAATTAAAACGAGATAAATTATCTCAAGAATCATGTTAACAGCGCCAGTTTAAAAATTTTACTTACTGTTCTAGTATAATGACGTTATCTACTTAATGTTTCCCACTTATAATTTGATCACGATCAATTTTAAGTATATTATTTTGAAATTCTTCAGTTTCTATATTATTTGCTTTTAAAACTTTTGTATCCTTTAATGATTTAATCTGCCTTAAATTTTTCGAAAACTTAAATAATAATGGAGTTGACATTAGTAATATGTTCATGAAATAATTTTTCCGGAAAAGAACTGCTGAAAATTATTATTCCACCTAAAATTCATTTTTTATCTTGAAAAAAATTTTATAATCTAATAATTTAGATTACAACGATTTTTAAGAAAAAAATGTTTACTTTTCAAAAGCTTAAAACATAAAATTAAGATTCTGAAAAGAAGAGATTTAAGGATATAATATTTGAAATAGAAATTTGGAACTCTTGGTTTTCAACAATGTTGAAGAATATCGTCACCACTAATCAAAACTACACTTTATTAAAATTCTAAACACATTTCGCTAACTATGTTAACATCATCAAGAGTTTATGATAATCTGTTTGTGTAATGTAATGGTCTAGGATCGCTGTAATGTAGGATAGTAAGGTAGCCATGTAGAATATATCAATGTTGGGAAGATAAACTGTTGATACTTGCAACAAATAATTTATTCATTGGTACATGTTAATTATAATATAATAAATCGATAACTCGTCGATAATGCATCAAGAATCATAACGAATCAAGAATCAAGAATGAATGACTGAACTGAGTGAGTGAGTGAGTGAGTGAGTGAACTATATCAAAAAGATAAGAAAATATATTATATTAGATTACTTGAAATCTAATAACTCTCATCCTTTTTTTTGGGTTGCTTCAATTAAAAAAATCTGATGTGGCCAGCACATGACCTCTCGCCATTTTTGAATCAAAAATTTACACGTTGGCACAAAAAAGTATGAAAAAAATTTACTTTTTTTTAAATCTGGCAACAATGGCAATTTTTTTGAAAATTTTAATGATGCGAATGTAAACTATAGTGTATACAAAATACATGTGTAAAACCTTATTGCCATTTTGTTTAGTAATGGCGTCATCACTCATACCAACTGCCACTTCTGGATGTCCGATTGGCACCAAAATCAAATCAGATCTAATCTAGGGTATCAGAATCCTGTGTGCAAAATTTCAAATTTTTTAATTCAGTAGTTTTTGAGTTATCGTTACTACAACATCCATCCAAACACACACAAACACTAACACACACACACAGACATCATCGCGAAAATATCAAAATCGTATTCTAGGGAACCCAAAACGTGTTTATCCATTGAAAACTCACTACCCAATTTTTAGCATGATTCCTATACCTCTCTTATCTGAAGGGCGAGAGGTAAAAAATAATAAACATTACAAAAAAAAATTTTTAAAAATTATAATTTAGCCGCCTTAAAATTCTTCCTTTGGTTATTCTCTCTTATGTCTTCTTTTAATCAGTTTCTTTCTTTTGTTTTTCTCTATTACCTCCTACTTTATTTCCTTTCCTGTCTTCTGTATTTTTCAATCTCCCTCTATTTCTGGCTTTCCATCTAATCTAATCTAAACTACCTCGTTTTCCTACAGAGCCATTTGTTCTTCTTCTTTGATATATTTTTTTTGTATTCTTGTAATTTTTTTTTATTAATAGTCTTTTTTTACCTCTCGCCCTTCAGATAAGAGAGGTATAGGAATCATGCTAAAAATTGGGTAGTGAGTTTTCAATGAATAAACACGTTTTAGGGTCCCAAGAATACGATTTTAATATTTTCGCGATGATGTCTGTGTGTGTCTGTGTTAGTGTGTGTGTGTGTGTGTTAGTGTGTGTGTGTGTTTGGATGGATGTTGTAGGCCAGCACATAACCTCTCGCCATTTTTGAATCAAAAATTTACAGGTTGACACAAAAAAGTATGAAAAAAAATGATTTTTTTGTAAATCTGGCAACAATGGCAAAAGTTTCGAAAATTTTAATGAGATGAAAATAAACTATGGGGTATACAAAATATATGTGTAAAACTTTATTGCCGTTTTGTATAATAATGGCGTCATCACCCATAGCAACTGCCACTTTCGGTTGTGCGATTGGCACCAAAATCTAATCAGATATAATCTAGGGTATCAGAATCCTGTATGCAAAATTTCAAATTTTTTTATTCAGTGGTTTTTGAGTTATCGTTACTACAACATCCATCCAAACACACACACACACACACACACACACACACAGACATCATCGCGAAAATATCACAATCGTATTCTAGGGACCCCAAAACGTGTTTATCCATTGAAAAGTCACTACCCAATTTTTAGCATGATTCCTATACCTCTCTTATCTGAAAGGCGAGAGGTAAAAATCTGATGTGGCCACCACATGACCTCTCGAAATGTTTGAATCAAAAATTTACACGATGGCACAAAAAAGTATGAAAAAAATTAACTTTTTTGTAAATCTGGCAACAATGGCCTAAGTTTTGAAAATTTTAATGATAGGAAAATAAACTATAGTGTATACAAAATATATGTGTAAAACCTTATTGCCATTTTGTTTAGTAATGGCGTCATCACCCATAGCAACTGCCACTTCCGTTTGTCCGATTGACACCAAAATCTAATCAGATGGAATCTAGGGTATAAGAATCGTGTATGCAAAATTTCAAGTTTTTTAATTCAGTAGTTTTTGAGTTATCGTTACTACAACATCCATCCAAACACACACACACACACTAACACACACACACAGACATCATCGCGAAAATATTAAAATCGTATTCTAGGGACCCTAAAACGTGTTTATTCATTGAAAACTCACTACCCAATTTTTAGCATGATTCCTATACCTCTCTTATCTGAAGGGCGAGAGGTAAAAATAATGGTCTCAACATAAAACACACTTAAACATCTCCTAAACATATTTAAATACCTTAAACTTCTTATCATAACCTTATTTCCACTGTCATACATACATCTGACAATCACCTTCTACCTTTCAATCTCAATCAACCACAATACATACAAAAACAGAACTAAATCTACACATATAAAAAAATCTGATGTGGCCACCACATGACCTCTCGCCATGTTTGAATCAAAAATTTACACGGTGGCACAAAAAAGTATGAAAAAAATTTACTTTTTTGTAAATCTGGCAACAATGGCAAAAGTTTCGAAAATTTTAATGCCATGAAAATAAACTACAGGGTATACAAAATATATGTGTAAAACTTTATTGCCGTTTTGTATAATAATGGCGTCATCACCCATAGCAACTGCCTCTTCCGGTTGTCCGATTGACACCAAAATCTAATCAGATCTAATCTAGGGTATCAGAATCCTGTATGCAAAATTTCAAATTTTTTTATTCAGTAGTTTGTGAGTTATCGTTACTACAACATCCATCCAAACACACACACACACACACACTAACACACACACACACACTAACACACACACACACACACACTAACACACACACACACACAGACATCATCGCGAAAATATTAAAATCGTATTCTAGGGACCCCAAAACGTGTTTATCCATTGAAAACTCACTACCCAATTTTTAGCATGATTCCTATACCTCTCTTATCTGAAGGGCGAGAGGTAAAAACCATGTCAAAATATATATGCAAACTCTAACAATAGTAAGCATACTTGCTATATCATATTATGTATAAAATAATAAGAACACGTCTAACCTTTATCATGTTTAAATTATAACTAGTTCAATGAACTACAATATTTAATTATTTGAAGTTAGTCTGTGTTGCCCAAAAGGCATCACATTTGGTGACGCTAACATAGTTAGCGAAACGTACGTTGAGTGTTAAAAAAGTGTGGTTTTAGTTAATGGAGACGATATTATTCAACACTTTAAACATTTATTACAAATTTATAAAGTAAAAATCTGATGTGGCCAGCACATGACCTCTCGCCATTTTTGAATCAAAAATTTACAGGTTGACACAAAAAAGTATGAAAAAAAATTATTTTTTTGCAAATCTGGCAACAATGGCAAAAGTTTCGAAAATTTTAATGAGATGAAAATAAACTATAGGGTATACAAAATATATGTGTAAAACTTTATTGCCGTTTTGTACAATAATGGCGTCATCACCCATAGCAACTGCCACTTCCGGTTGTGCGATTGGCACCAAAATCTAATCAGATCTAGTCTAGGTTATCAGAATTCTGTATGCAAAATTTAAAATTTTTTTATTCAGTAGTTTTTGAGTTATCGTTACTACAACATCCATCCAAACACACACACACACACTAACACACACACACACACACACTAACACACACACACACACACACACACAGACATCATCGCGAAAATATTAAAATCGTATTCTAGGGACCCCAAAACGTGTTTATCCATTGAAAACTCACTACCCAATTTTTAGCATGATTCCTATACCTCTCTTATCTGAAGGGCGAGAGGTAAAAATATGGTAAAAGGAAGGTGTGAGGAAAAAGTTAGTGAAAAGTCAGAAAAAATTAGATACACTTATTTCTCGAACTCGATTAATTTAATTGCTTCGAACACTCGACTCGAGTGGTAGAAAATTGTCCCTATCGCACTTTTTTTAAGCCCCACCGCCCACTCCGAGCCGAGCGTAGCGAGGTTCGTAGCAATCAAATAAATCGATACAAAAAGCAATCAAACCGTAGCAATCAAATAAATCAATACAAAAAACACTTCACTATCACTTTAAACATTAGAAAATTAATAAGCCATTTAAAATACCGTCTAACGAATGTGAAAGGAAAATAAAGTTGATGGAAAGTCAAAAAAAAAATTAAATACACTGATTTTTCGAGGTTGATTGACTTATTGCTCCGAACCTTGTTACGCTCGGCTCGGAGTGGATGGTGGAAGAAAATTGTCTCCCCAAGTCTTTTTATGGAAAAAAGTTTGCCCCACCGTCCACTCCGAGCCGAGTGTAGCGGGGTTCGGAAAAATCAAATAAATCAATACTAAAAGCACTTTACTATCACTTTAAGCATTTATTAAAAATCTCGGCTGTATAGTAATTTTTAGAACATTAATAACCCGGTATAAATACGGTAAAACGAATGCGTGAGGAAAATATGGTTGATAGAAAGTCTTAAAAAAATTAGATACACTGATTTTTCGAGCTTGATTAATTTAATAGGAGATAATTGTCTATTTAAAAATTTTGACAGCTCCGCCATAAAATTATCTTCAAAAGCGAA
This sequence comes from Neocrepidodera transversa, assembly GCA_963243735.1. Classification (NCBI taxonomy): domain Eukaryota; kingdom Metazoa; phylum Arthropoda; class Insecta; order Coleoptera; family Chrysomelidae; genus Neocrepidodera; species Neocrepidodera transversa. The sequence continues at coordinate 36,244,812 of OY725337.1, read as the reverse complement.
CCCTCAACATTGTCCGTTTCATTATCAGAATCATCACGAAAGGGTATCCACAATGCCATCTTAAATAAATAATAGCAACAAGAATACTAGTAAAAGGAATAATCTCTGCGGGATTTTTCAAGATAAGGCCAGTTAACCTCAGCGGAAAAAATCCGATTCCAAAAAATGGGAATTATTTTTCGAATTTTTCAGTGCGATATGGATATAAATCGACGGGTCTTGACTTGCACAACATCTTAAGAGAAATCAGTATAAACAAATATGCTTTCCTTCTCTCGAGTTATCGTCCGCAGAGGCATCCACACAGACAAACTGTTTTAAAGCATTTGAAGCAAAAAATAATTTTAAGATTTTTGCACAATTTTAATACTACGGTTTGCAGTACCTCGCCAAAAGTAAGGTCTGGGTGGGCCCTAATAACAGTTTAGATAAATACGACACTAATGCACAAATTCACAAAAACGCAGAATAAACTAATTTTATAAATCCTAACCCAAGCATCCGAGTCGTGACACTGACAATTAATTCGAAAATGCAAACGCAGGTGTTTACAGTAGACCCAATATTTTGTGACCTTTATATTTTGCTTGTGTGTTCGCGCAATATTATTTGTTTGACTAATTGAGAGAGTAATAAGAAATTTATACGAGTTCAAATCATCAATTTTAAATGGGAGGTTTTATATGACATTAAGTAGTAAATTTATCAGACCCAGTACGTGTGTCTTTTTTTAGCTGTTCGGATTAACTTCGTAGATACTTTTACAGGATAAACATAAAAATTTAATTTTTAGGCGATCATTTTTATGTTTATTATTTACCACAAAATTTTGAGATTTTTCAATATAATACCATTACAATTTTTTTTTTGTTAGTGAATTGGTATAAACTTCATATTTTTTTGGTGATAATTTTTGTAATTTTACTTATTTTTCTCTAGAACCCACCGAAAATTTAAAATATTTCAATATAATACCATTACAATATATAAATCATTTTCTACCTCTATTGAAACATTTTTAAAAAGAGCATATTGGTCAATCCCTTATAAAAATCGACCTGTCCCATATATTCTTGCTCTTTTAAAGAATATTTTAAACTTTTAGCAGTTACTTTTCTGTGACTTTTGATCTCAAATGTACTAATAAAAAACCCTTTACCTGGCAACTGATCAATATCAAGGAGTTCCGATTCTACTCTATCGAAGTAATATGTAATATCCTGTTTTCCAGATTTTCTCAAAGCGTTTTTATCTAAAGTCGGTACTTCCACCTCATTTAGAAAACCTTCTACTATCAATTTTTTTATTTTCAATGTTTTGACACTCGTTACTTTTTCTTCATCAGTGTTCAGTTGATATGGCTAAAAAATAATTTATCGCTGTTTAATCGAAAAGAGGAAATACAGGGTGATTTAAAAAACAAATGCTCAACTATTAAAATTTCTCTTGATTATTTTTACTAAGAATTTTTTTTAGGACGTAATTATTTAGTAACTATTTTTTTTTCATTTTCGTTATTTATCCCAATTTTTTCCTGTTTTCATGTTCGTTTATTGTCGCTTTTTCTTCACTTTTTTTTTCGAATTCCGCACAGTCTCGCCGCTGGTTTTTATTTCAATTTTTAAATGATTTCTATCTTATTAATTTTTTTTTAGTTAAATTTTAATATTGAAAATTTAAAAAAAAATATCTTTAAATTTATAATAAATAATTTTATAATTATGATTTTTTCGAAATTTTATTACAATAATTCTGAAAATTACTCAAAAAAATTTTAAATTTTATTATGAAGTTAAAAAAAATTTAATAAATTTAAACATATTACAGATTTTAAAATATGATTGCACCATTCGAAAAATATTATAAAACTCTAAATTTGGAATGTATTTTAGATTCTTAGAATTTAGAATTGTTACCACTGTAGCCCAAATAAAGAATTTTTTTCTAAATATTTTGTAATTGCATTTTATCAAAAAGTATAAAACAAATGAAAAAAGTACGTAGACTACACAGAAGGGATCAAAAGTACTATATAATTGAAATATGTTATAATTTTAAAATAATATTTGTAGAAGTTATAGCCAAAAATGTAGAAGGTTAAAAAAAGGTCTATGAATTTTTGACAAAAAAATTGATTATTTTTATTTTTTAAACTAACTTTATTCATGCATTTTGATCCATAAAAACCTAAAAATAAACGTCTACTTCTCAGTTTGAATGGAATTGAACAAAACATTAATTATTTACTGATTTTAAAATTATTCAAAAAAAATTTTTATATTTTTTTATGATAACCATTAACAATAAAAATTAAAAAAAAAACCATTAAATTTGTAATACAAAACTCTATTATTTTGATTTTTTTCGAAATTTTATTAAAAAAATTTTAAAAAACGGTTCAAAAAATGTTTAGATTTTATTATTTAAACTAATTGAATAACTTTTAAAATATAAAAGCTATTAAAATGGGATTTATACCGTTCCAATGGTAATATAAAACTCTAAATTCCCCATGTATTTTAGTTTTTTCCAATTTAAAATTGGAAGTGTTATAACCAAAATGAATATTTATTTCGAATTTCGTTTTATCTAAAATCGTAAAACAAATAAAAAAATAAATTGTATACTAGCCGAAAATGATCAAAAAGTACTATAAGTGTGAATAATTTTATAATTTTAAAATAATATTTCTAGTTATAGCCAAAAATGTAAAAGTTAGAAAAAATTCATGAATTTTTTACAAAAATTTGGATTTTTCAAATTTTTTTAAATTGCAAAAATTATGCAGTTTTATGAAAAATTACAGTTTAAGTTGTCGAACGTAAAATTTTCTACACATTTTATCATTTCTGTTTTTCAAATTCTGCATCGTTTCGCCACTAGAGGGCATGAAAGAAATATATATATAGACCGCGCCTATTTTGTAGAGAAAATTGAAAATATCAATAATAGGCTAATTTAAAAAAGTTCTTTTAGCAGAAAAAATAATTTATTAAACAAATATTTTATTAGGACTGTCCGGAATGTTGGGATTACCCAGTCTTCATTTTTTCTTACTTTCGTTTTTTGTCCCAATTTTTTTCCGTTTTTTTCTCACTTTTGTTTTTTGACCCACTTTTTTTCAGACTTTCTTCGCTCCATTTAAAAAAATATTTTTTGATATTTAATAAAATTTATGGAATTGATTAATTATCGGCATAGCTCTTATCGGTGATTAATTTCTTGGGGACAAACAGAAGTAGAAAGTTAATTGATTACAGTTCGGACTTTGAGGTAGCCACCAAAATTCGCATTCTGGGCAAATCTAACGAAAAAATAATTATTCATTAAGGTAGAAAATGAGGCGTTTAATTAATCACATGTAGTGTAATTTTGCAATAATAATTTACTGAGTACTAATTTATTTTGCAATAATTTCATAATTTTGGCCTTAGTAATTACTTTTCTCTCACTATTATTTTTTTGCCCATATTTTTCTCTTTTTTTCAACTATTGTTTTTCAAGATTTCAATTTATTAAAGATCTTAAATTAAAAAAAGTAAATAACTGAAATGGATAAAGCTTAAACTTTACAACTATACATAAAATTTTCTACAAATGAAAAAGATGCACAGCTATTGCATGTTATATGTAACTAGAGGAGATGTTTTATTCAAACCATCCTACGAATGTACATCTACTCAACGTTATTCTTTTTGCTCAGGTACAAGCTTATAAATAATCAAATACTCTACATCCTGAACTACACAGAAATAAAAAAATATATATTTAAATTTTAAACAAGAAAGAGAGGTATTACTTATTTATTTTATTACTAGATTAGTTCGTGATTCTGCGAACGGGGCCATAGAAATAATTGAAAAACTTTTAAACAAATAAGAAATTTAGAAAAAAAAAATTATCAAAAATTAAAGCTCTGAATTTCTGCTGCGTCACTGCGCGGAGTGCTTTTAATAATTATTCCAGATGTGAGAACATTTTTATTGTAAATAATAATAATCATAATCATCCTTTTCCCTCATAATGTTTGTCAAGTTTTTTTTTTGTGAAAAAGAATTATTCTTACCTTGGGTTATGAAGTGTCCATTGATATTTTTAACACGAATTTGATCAGCTTTGATTTCAGAAATCCTATGATTTTCTAAATTTTGATCAGCATTTTTGAGTAAAATATAATCTTGGGTAATTGTAGAGTTTTCGAAGAAATAAAAACTCTTATAAAACAGTTTTGTCCGTCCGTCTGTTAGCCTGACTCAACTCGAGAACGGCGAGAGATATAGACAATCTGACAACGGCAATCGATTCAGCATCGTTAAAAACCCCAAAAATAATATTAATCTTTGACCTATTTTTACTTTTCCGCTACTTATACCATATATACTGTAGTATTTAAGGTATACATGGTGTACCAAGCGAATCTCACGTAGCGTGTTTTAACAACTACTTATGTTGCTAACGTAGTTAGTGAGACGTAGAGTGTTTTAAAAAGTGTAGTTTTGGTTAGTGGTGACGACATTCTTAAACTCTTATTCTCTAGTTCCTTCATTTAAAGAGAAAGAGAATAATGTGAATCTGAGAAAACACATGAATGGCTGTAAACCCGAGGCCAATGGGTTAACTTTTAAACCGGGTAATAGATTTAAATAAAATTTTGGCCAATTATAAAAGAGCTATTTTTGGATTTTTTTACATATAAATCAAATATGGCTGACATCCGGTTCGAAAGGAAATGCCATAACAATTGGAAATTCAAATGGAACACTCGGTATATTTATACATATTTGGATTCTAAGAGTTCAAGCACGTACACATCGACTATCAAATATCACTTGACACAACATTTTTATTTTATTTTTGAATTTTTTTATGCATCCTAGGTGGTAATGATTTGGTCAAATTTGCTTATAATTAAACTTGAATTGCCCAAAAAGTCTCAATTTTGTCAATTGTTTATTTTTGACTCTATTCAGCTAATCCAGTTTTTTATTTAAAACTCAATTTTTTAAATGAAACATAGATGGGCCGCCCGGTATTAAAAATTGTTCATTCAATTACCAATAAAATGATGTACCTACATAATCATTTTTTTCTCAAATAAAGGAGGAATGTTATTTTTTTTTAATTTCCTATCCTAAAACGTGTTTATTCATTGAAAACTGACTACCCAATTTTTAGCATGATTACTATACCTCTCTTATCTGAAGGGCGAGAGGTAAAAATGGCGTTGACATTTGACCTATACGTGGTTGAAGTCGTAGAATCCAAATATATAAAAATGTACCGGGTGTTCCATTTGAATTTTCAGTTTTCAAATTTGGTATAATTCAATTAACCCCTTTAAAAGTTATAGGGGTGGCCCATCAACCATTTACAAGGTCTATTATGATTAATTGTTTCATTACCGTAGTTAGATCAATAGTCAATTTTTTTCTTGAGATATTTTATAAACGATTTTAAACGCCATTTTTCAAACATTTTTTGAGGATCCTATAGGACGAGACAGTCCGACGGTCTTGTTAGGTCGAAAAGTCAAATATCTAAGTTCATTTTTACCTCTCGCCCTTCATATAAGAGAGGTATAGGAATCATGCTAAAAATTGGGTAGTGAGTTTTCAATGGATAAACACGTTTTGGGGTCCCTAGAATACGATTTTGATATTTTCGCGATGATGTCTGTGTGTGTGTGTGTGTGTGTATGTTAGTGTGTATGTGTTAGTGTGTTAGGATGAATGTTGTAGTAACGATAACTCAAAATCTACTGAATTAAAAAACTTGAAATTTTGCATACACGATTATTATGCCCTAGATTAGATCTGATTAGATTTTGGTATCAATCGGACAACCGGAAGTGGCAGTTGCTATGAGTGATGACGCCATTAGTAAACAAAATAGCAATAAGGTTTTACACATAGGTTTTGTATACACTATAGTTTATTTTCTTATCATTAAAATTTTCAAAACTTTTGCCATTGTTGCCAGAATTACAAAAAAGTAAATTTTTTTTATACTTTTTTGTGCCACCGTGTAAATTTTTGATTCAAACATGGCGAGAGGTGATGTGGTGGCCACATCAGATTTTTTTATCTATATAGTGTAGTAATTGGTCACAATATCAGTGTCAATTAGTTCTATTCATTAGTCAGTTATTATTGGCAAAGATTGTAGAATTTTCTTGTAAATTTTCAAGTAAATTGGAAATAGGTACAGTTAGAACTCTAGAATAACTAATGATATTTATAACTAAAGACAAAAACTCCCTCATCCCATATTCCTGCCTGTAATGTAAAGACTCTGCTACACCGCGAGAGGACGAAGTGCCCTTTCATCTGAAGAGTGGTCATTATGTTCAAAGAGAGTTTCGACAAGGGAACACGTCCAGTTTTCCAGAGCCTTGGTTAACGTTCAAGGCCTTTTTTTCCTCTCCTGAGATAAGGGTATCATTGGATGGTAATGTGAAGTGCTACCAATTATTGAATAGCTGGTGATAATTATCAAAATTATAGATAGGAAATTATATATTCCAACAAAAACATCCCTCTCATTTCCACAACAATGCACAATGGATTTATTTTACTTAAATTAGACCGGAACCAGCTAATGGTACAAATTAAAAGATAATACATAGAAAGGATGATCAATTTCAAAAAGTATTAGATTAACAATGAAAAGTGACAGATAAGGATAAGAGTACAAATTCGACCATAACCAGTTAACAAAATAAAATAAAATTTGCAATTTACAATCATTTTTTCTTATTGGCCGTCCACGTCTGGTAAATAGTAACTATGCCAAATTTTAAGTCAATCGGGCCGATAGTTTCGGAGATCTCGTGGCAAGTGGTATATAATATAAATAAGAGATCTGACGTCTGCCACGGCTTTAGACCTCACTTTTTTATCTGCCATAGCTTAAATTGTTTAATTTTATGTTTAAATATATAAACAAAACAATAATAATTAATTTACCTCGTGTTATTTTTTTTTAACAACTTTTACTCCTCTTTGGAGCGCTCTGCCAGCATGTTAGCCCCTAGCAAACTGTCTGCCAATATCTTTCCGCGTTTCTTGAATAAAAAAATGCTTTTTTCGTAATCAAAATCCGTATACCTTATAAGTTTTTTTATACCAAAATTTGACATATTTAAGCCCACGCCCCCGCCTTAGGTCCCAGCCTCGCGATGGCAGACAATCAAATTTATGTTCGGTTACACCCCAGGTTTATTTTTCAATATAAATTAACCGCGTACCTTATGGATACCTTTTTTATATAGCCAGCTCTCCGTCTAGTATAGTGATAATAAAATGTAGTTTTGGTTAGTGGTGACGATATTCCTCAACATTGTTAAAAACGAAAGGTTCCAAATTCTCAATTTAAACTGAATAAAAGTGTGAAAGTGAACTCAAGATATCTTAAAAACTAACAAAGTTATAACATCCGTCCGATTCAGTGTCCCGACGTCATTTCTTCTAACTAGTGTACGGGACGGAATTGTAAGCAAAGCGACGTATCCCGCTTCTTTATTCTTGTTATTCTTCGTATATATTCGTTCAAGAGCCAGAGCAAAAAAAGTAGGTTCTACTATTTTTCTCGTACGATGCACGGTTCACGAGATATTTCACAAAAGGTGTTTTTCAAGACAGCGGATGACGCTCGCGGCTTTCGTCCCCCACACTTGAAATTACTTTCAGGGGACACATTCCAACAATAAAATCTCTTCTGTTTAAGATTGCAGAAAAAAGTACATGGCTCTTAGACTATATTTTGATAGCAACGACCCAATAGGGAGTTGCTTACTACGACCCATATGAAATCGCTATTTTCGTAACTAAGCGAAAACAGGCTTTAGTAACTTCGGGAGAAATGATCCCGTCGAATTCTGAGCAACTTAATTTTATCTGTGGTCGGCATGTCTGTCTGTCTGTCGGTCTGTCTGTCTGTCTGTCTGTCTGTCTCTCTGTCTGTCTGTCTGTATGTCTGGTTGTCGCCCGCAAAGCTTAAAAATACAATACAACTTTTGAATTCTTCAATGTATCAACGTGAAATTTTCACCATTTTTTGAGACCTGAGAGTATTATATTTTAGTAGAAAATGAGCAGAATCTGAAAATGAATAAAGGGGGTTTTCCGGGTTTTTCTTACTTTTTGTCAAGTTTCCCAGGAAACACGCTGCAGGTCGTAATTTTTGAGCAAACCCGTTCAAATTTGGGAAAAAGATAGCTCTAAAGTACTGTTACTAAGCCTATTGAAAACAAAAAAATCGAAAAATTTTTTGCAGGTTTTCCCGGGTTGTTTCTCCGAAAATGTCATCATTAAAAAAAATCGATATCTCTGAAACCGTAAAAGATAATCAAAAAATAAAAATAGTTAAATGTAGGACTGAAATAGGTCATCAAGTATTATTTGAAGTGTTTTTGCGAAATTTGTTGAGAAAGTTGGGAGAAAAATAAAATAAAAAAAAGAAATTTGTCAAAATTAAATTCCGAAAATCTCCGAAATGAGGAGGAATATAAAAAAATGTCAAGAGTACTTTTTTGCTGTACTAGAAGTGATCCTATGAAATCAAATAATTATGAAAACAATATTGGAAAATCTGGAAAAAAATCTTGGAAAATGGGAAAAAAGTAATGAAAACATAGGGAAAAAATATTGGTAAACAGGGAACAAAATAATGGTACATAGGGAAAAAATCTTGGAAAATGGGAAAAAATAATGAAAAATAGGGAAACAAATAATGAAAAATAGGGAATAAAAAAATGAAAAATAGGGAATAAAAAAATGAAAAATAGGGAATAAAATATGAAAAATAGTGAAAAAATAATGAAAAAATAGGGAAAAAAATTATTGAAGAATGGGGAAAAAAAAATAGAGAAAAAAGTAATGTTAAATAGGGGAAAAAAGTATTGGAAATGGGAAAAAAATTATGAAAAATTCTGAAACAAATAATGAAAAACAGGAAATTAAATAATGAAAAAAGGGAAAAAATATTGGAAAATAGGGAAAAAAATATTGAAAAATAGGAAAAAGAATCATAAAAATAGGGAATAATGAAAAATAGGGAAAAAATAATGGTAAATAGGGAAAAAATGATGAAAAATAGGGAAACAAATAACGAAAAATAGAGCAAAAAATAATGGAAAATATGGAAACAACGAAAAATAGGAAAAAATTATTGGAAAATAGCAAAAAAAAACTAAAAACTGTGAAAAAAATAATGACATCAGAGAATAGGGAAAAAATAATCAAAAATTGAGAAGAAAATACTGCAAAATAGGGAAAAAATATTGGAAAATAGGAAAGAAAATAATGAAAAACAGGGAATATATTTGTTGAAGAATATCGTCACCACTAACCAAAATGACACTTTTTAAAACACTACGTACATTTCTCAATTTTATCATCATATCCTGATGATGCTAACATAGTTAGCGAAACGCACGTAGAGTGTTTTTAAAAAGTGTAATTTTGGTTAGTATCGTTACGATATTTTTTAACATTGTTGAAAACCAAAGGTTCCAAATTCCCAATTCAAGGGAATAAAATAATGAAAAATGGTGAAAAAAATAATGAAAAAATTGGGAAAAAATTATGAAAAATGGGGAAAAACATATTAAAAAAATCTGATGTGGCCACCACATGACCTCTCGCCATGTTTGAATCAAAAATTTACACGGTGGCACAGAAAAGTATGAAAAAAATTTACTTTTTTGTAAATCTGGCAACAATGGCAAAAGTTTCGAAAATTTTAATGCGATGAAAATAAACTATAGGGTATACAAAATATATGTGTAAAACTTTATTGCCGTTTTGTATAATAATGGCGTCATCACCCATAGCAACTGCCACTTCCGGTTGTGCGATTGGCACCAAAATCTAATCAGATCTAATCTAGGGTATCAGAATCCTGTATGCAAAATTTCAATTTTTTTTATTCAGTAGTTTTTGAGTTATCGTTACTACAACATCCATCCAAACACACACACACACACTAACACACATACACACACACACACACACACTAACACACACACACAGACATCATCGCGAAAATATTAAAATCGTATTCTAGGGACCCTAAAACGTGTTTATCCATTGAAAACTCACTACCCAATTTTTAGCAAGATTCCTATACCTCTCTTATCTGAAGGGCGAGAGGTAATAATGTGATTTGCCTCCCCCTAATCTGAGAAAACACATGACTGGCTGAAAACCCGAGGCCAATGGGTTATATAACATTTAACTTTTAACCCGGGTAATAGATTTAAACAAAATTTTGGCCAATTATAAAAGAGCTATTTTTGGATTTTTTTACATATAAATCAAATATGGCTGACATCCGGTTCGAAAGGAAATGCCATAACAATTGGAAATTCAAATGGAACACTCGGTATATTTATACATATTTGGATTCTAAGAGTTCAAGCACGTACACATCGACTATCAAATATCACTTGACACAACATTTTTATTTTATTTTTGAATTTTTTTATGCATTCTAGGTGGTAATGATTTGGTCAAATTTGCTTATAATTAAACTTGAATTGCCCAAAAAGTCTCAATTTTGTCAATTGTTTATTTTTGATTCTATTCAGCTTATCCAGTTTTTACCTCTCGCCATTCAGATAAGAGAGGTATAGGAATCATGCTAAAAATTGGGTAGTGAGTTTTCAATGGATAAACACGTTTTGAGGTCCCTAGAATACGATTTTGATATTTTCGCGATGATGTCTGTGTGTGTGTGTGTTCGTGTGTGTGTGTGTGTGTTAGTGTGTGTGTGTGTGTGTGTGTTTGGATGGATGTTGTAGTAACGATAACTCAAAAACTACTGAATGAAAAAATTTAAAATTTTGCATACAGGATTCTGATACCCTAGATTAGATCTGATTAGATTTTGGTGCCAATCGGACAACCGGAAGTGGCAGTTGCTATGAGTGATGACGTCATTACTATACAAAAAGGCAGTAAAGTTTTACACATTTATTTTGTATACACTACAGTTTATTTTCGTATTATTAAAGTTTTCAAAACTTTGGCCATTGTTGCCAGATTTACAAAAAAGTAATTTTTTTTCATACTTATTTGTGTAAACCAGTAGATTTTTGATTCAAAAATGGCGAGAGGTCATGTGCTGGCCACATCAGATTTTTTATTACCTCTCGCCCTTCAGATAAGAGAGGTATAGGAATCATGCTAAAAATTGAGTAGTGAGTTTTCAATGAATAAACACGTTTTAGGGTCCCTAGAATACGATTTTAATATTTTCGCGATGATGTCTGTGTGTGTGTGTGTGTTAGTGTGTGTGTGTGTGTTAGTGTGTGTGTGTTTGGATGGATGTTGTAGTAACGATAACTCAAAAACTACTGAATAAATAAATTTGAAATTTTGCATACAGGATTCCGATACCCTAGATTAGATCTGATTAGATTTTGGTGCCAATCGCACAACCGGAAGTGGCAGTTGCTATGGGTGATGACGCCATTATTATACAAAACGGCAATAAAGTTTTACACATATATTTTGTATACCCTATAGTTTATTTTCATCTCATTAAAATTTTCGAAACTTTTGGCATTGTTGCCAGATTTACAAAAATATAATTTTTTTTCATACTTTTTTGTGTCAACCTGTAAATTTTTGATTCAAAAATGGCGAGAGGTCATGTGCTGGCCACATCAGATTTTTTAAAACTCAATTTTTTAAATGAAACATAGATGGGCCGCCCGGTATTAAAAATTGTTCATTCAATTACCAATAAAATGATGTACCTACATAATCATTTTTTTCTCAAATAAAGGAGGAATGTTATTTTTTTTTTATTTCCTACCCTAAAACGTGTTTATTCATTGAAAACTGACTACCCAATTTTTAGCATGATTACTATACCTCTCTTATCTGAAGGGCGAGAGGTAAAAATGGCGTTGACATTTGACCTATACGTGGTTGAAGTCGTAGAATCCAAATATTTAAAAATGTACCGGGTGTTCCATTTGAATTTTCAGTTTTCAAATTTGGTATAATTCAATTAACCCCTTTAAAAGTTATAGGGGTGGCCCATCAACCATTTACAAGGTCTATTATGATTAATTGTTTCATTACCGTAGTTAGATCAATAGTCAATTTTTACCTCTCGCCCTTCAGATAAGAGAGGTATAGGAATCATGCTAAAAATTGGGTAGTGAGTTTTCAATGGATAAACACGTTTTGGGGTCCATAGAATACGATTTTAATAGTTTCGTGATGATGTCTGTGTGTGTGTGTGTTAGTGTGTGTGTTTGGATGGATGTTGTGGTAACGATAACTAAAAAACTACTGAATAAAAAAATTTGAAATTTTGCATACAGGATTCTCATACCCTAGATTAGATCTGATTAGATTTTAGTGCCCATCGCACAACCGGAAGTGGCAGTTGCTATGGGTGATGACGCCATTATTATACAAAACGGCAATAAAGTTTTACACATATATTTTGTAGACCCTATAGTTTATTTTCATCTCATTAAAATTTTCGAAACTTTTGCCATTGTTGCCAGATTTACAAAAAAATAATTTTTTTTCATACTTTTTTGTGTCAACCTGTAAATTTTTGATTCAAAAATGGCGAGAGGTCATGTGCTGGCCACATCAGATTTTTTTCTTGAGATATTTTATAAACGATTTTAAACGCCATTTTTCAAACATTTTTTGAGGATCCTATAGGACGAGACAGTCCGACGGTCTTGTTAGGTCGAAAAGTCAAATATCTAAGTTCATTTTTACCTCTCGCCCTTCATATAAGAGAGGTATCGGAATCATGCTAAAAATTGGGTAGTGAGTTTTCAATGGATAAACACGTTTTGGGGTCCCTAGAATACGATTTTAATATTTTCGCGATGATGTCTGTGTGTGTGTGTGTGTGTGTATGTTAGTGTGTATGTGTTAGTGTGTTAGGATGGATGTTGTAGTAACGATAACTCAAAAACTACTGAATTAAAAAACTTGAAATTTTTCATACACGATTATTATGCCCTAGATTAGATCTGAATAGATTTTGGTATCAATCGGACAACCGGAAGTGGCAGTTGCTATGAGTGATGACGCCATTACTAAACAAAATAGCAATAAGGTTTTACACATAGGTTTTGTATACACTATAGTTTATTTTCTTATCATTAAAATTTTCAAAACTTTTGCCATTGTTGCCAGAATTACAAAAAAGTAAATTTTTTTTATACTTTTTTGTGCCACCGTGTAAATTTTTGATTCAAACATGGCGAGAGGTCATGTGGTGGCCACATCAGATTTTTTTATCTATATAGTGTAGTAATTGGTCACAATATCAGTGTCAATTAGTTCTATTCATTAGTCAGTTATTATTGGCAAAGATTGTAGAATTTTCTTGTAAATTTTCAAGTAAATTGGAAATAGGTACAGTTAGAACTCTAGAATAACTAATGATATTTATAACTAAAGACAAAAACTCCCTCATCCCATATTCCTGTCTGTAATGTAAAGACTCTGCTACACCGCGAGAGGACGAAGTGCCCTTTCATCTGAAGAGTGGTCATTATGTTGTAACAAAGTTACTTTTTTCCGTATTATTTAAAATATATAAATTAAATCGCGCACGGCACTGGAGTAAAATTAAATTAAAATTGTGAATAAAAGACCAGTCGTACCAGTTGAATCGTCGCCAGGCAGATGGAGACACTCTCGTCTCTGCTTCTTAGACGCTTAAGTTCGTATCGAGTAGGGCAATTCAAACCGTTGTCGGGAGCGGCAGAGGCAGCGAGAAGCCAGACTTGCTGTGGCCGTCCCAATTGGAACAGCAGTGCAGTCCGTCGACCTTTAGAGACAGGTCAAGCTGAAGCCAAGTTCAAGTTGTACCAGAGTCTAGAACCGTCAGACCGACTACACCACGCCGCAAAGCCAATCGTCCGTTACACACCTTTTCTCCGCCGGATTTTATTGGTAAAAATAAAAGTTTTATTTATTAACATTTGTTTTAACATCCCAGCAGCGAATACCCAGGCACTCAGACCCAGCAGGGCAAGTAAAGACCGCCCTTCTGACCGCCAGTGATTTTGGTCGATACCATAACGACCCCTGGAGTATTTCTTTCTCTACTGACGCTGCCCGTGCAGTGGCCTTCACACTCTAAACGGAAGGTGGCGCCCGAGGCAATCCGAAACCTGGACCAAGGCGCCAAAGTGACCCGCAACGACCGAAGTGTCGTCGCAAATTTGGCGCCCGAGCAGGGACCGTTTTTATGGTGTACCAAGACCGCTGATTACCGAATTTGTGGAAAAAGCTGATTCCGAGGCCAAAAATTGAACCGACCGTCAGAGAGAGCCAAAACCACCGTAGAACGCTTCAGAGGACCGAAATATACGTAAATACGTCAAAAACCGCTGACCTGTCATTTTGACAGAATGTCCAGATTAGCTCAAAGAGAGCCCGCATCGCTTCCACAAACGTCCAGAGGCCAAAATACAGAAAATCCGTTGAAAACATCCTGTCATTTTGACAAACTGAAAAAGGAAACCGAGTGACCCATCATTTAATAGGTTTACGAGGTCGTTGAATCGATTGGCAATATCCGTTTTCAAATCTGAGAAGCCGATCTCAAGATACAAGGGTCTAAGCCGTAATTTTGATTTAAAACGAGAAAAAGTGAGGAATTCCGAGTAATACCGAACCAGATAGACTACAGAGTGCGCAGAAGCACAAATATTTACCCGATAACCGCTGTTAGACACATGTTTGTGCCTTGAGAGAGAGTCAGCATTGGAATCTCTGCCGAGTAGGACGTCCAAAGCACCGTAATGCTGCCATTGATGGTAGAGGACTGGCGAGTCACTTTCGATGCTATTGAAGATCCCGCCGCCTTTCTAGAAAGACTAGAGGAAATTCGAGAGAATTATGGAATCACCGCCGACCGACTCCTGCAGGTCATGCCCGACCTACTACAAGGGACGCCAGCTATGTGGTTTAGAAATAACCGACGATATTGGTCCACCTGGGAAGATTTTTGCACTGCCTTCCGAAGTTTCTTCTTTTCCGTCAATTACCGAATGGACCTAGAGGTCGCCATCAGTAGGAGGATACAGCATCTGGATGAAACCGCCACCTCCTATATTACCGACATGCAGACGTTTATTTGCCGACATGGAGGCATCACACCAGAACAAGAACTGAATTTTCTCTACCGAAACCTGCATCCCGAATTTCGACTTCATATCCGCAGAACGGATTTCAGTGATGTAAAAGGACTCATCAAAACCGTTAGAGAATATGAATTACTCCGATCAGAGATCGAACAAACCCAGACGTCCGTTTTACCTACCCCATACCGCATCGTTTCACCACCTCCGCACATATCCGTTCCAACTACTCCGTCTATTCCGTATTTTACCCCTCAGTCTCTCCAGTTCAGAAATACTCCTACCCCCATACCACGAACATTTCCTACCGCCTCCGTCACGCCAGGAAATAACGTAGACCGTACTGAGACAAACCAGCAGATGCCAGCAACCCCAATCACTAGAGGATCCACCGAAAGGAACGAAGAGTGTTGGCGTTGTGGCCAGACGCGACATGTAAGAAGCCAATGTAGAGAGGCGCACCGGATCTTTTGCCCGAGATGTAAAAGAGAAGGAATCATGTCCCGTGACTGCCCTTGTCCGCGGTCGGAAGAACCGCTAGAACGCTGCCGAGAAATGAGACCTGTGCAGCAACGCCCTTATGATGCCGCAACCATCATACCGAATGAAGACAGTCACCCCCAGTTACCCGTCGACATGCCAAGTGGCACCAGTGATTCCGTTATGGAAAATGATGCTACGACTTCCTATGTAGAAGATCGGATAGCCGAACAATGGAAGTGTAGCCGAGAAGAGCCGAATGCTCCCGTTGACACAAGTGGTGCCCGATTGATAAACACAGAGACCGGAACCATTACAAAGATCCAGCAAGAGGATTACCGTATAGAACAAACTTCTGAAGATAATTTAGTGGACAACCGCTCCGTCGCGGTGGATGCCTGGCCCGTACCATGCTTCCCAATCGGTGCCACTGAAATAGGATCAGTCTTAATCTGCACCCAGGATAATCAACAGCAAGAGATACCGCTCCGAACTCCCAGCTCCAGATACAGAGGGTGGAAGTATAGAAGAAAACAGCCCCGTCAGAAACTGGATCGATTTTCCCCGAAGACAAACCACCTGCCAACGCTGCCAGTATAGGACGTGCTCACATCCCTTCGACCGAAACCACCAGCGGAAGAAGTCACCGTAGAAGTTTTATTTTTTTTAGTTAGTTTGTAACAGGCGTACCTACCCCGAATATAGGGTTCGACCACTACAGGGGTAGGCACCTGATAGGATTCGTTTAACTTTATTTCTTTTTTCCAGATATTTAGTTAAGGTGTAAAAAAAAATCTGATGTGGCCAGCACATGACCTCTCGCCATTTTTGAATCAAAAATTTACAGGTTGACACAAAAAAGTATGAAAAAAAATTATATTTTTGTAAATCTGGCAACAATGGCAAAAGTTTCGAAAATTTTAATGAGATGAAAATAAACTATAGGGTATACAAAATATATGTGTAAAACTTTATTGCCGTTTTGTATAATAATGGCGTCATCACCCATAGCAACTGCCACTTCCGGTTGTGCGATTGGCACCAAAATCTAATCAGATCTAATCTAGGGTATCAGAATCCTGTATGCAAAATTTCAAATTTTTTTATTCAGTAGTTTTTGAGTTATCGTTACTACAACATCCATCCAAACACACACACTAACACACACACACACACTAACACACACACACACACACACACCAACACACACACACAGACATCATCGCGAAAATATTAAAATCGTATTCTAGGGACCCCAAAACGTGTTTATCAATTGAAAACTCACTACCCAATTTTTAGCATGATTCCCATAAATCTCTTATCTGAAGGGCGAGAGGTAATAATGAAAACATATGGAAAAAATATTGGAAAATAATGGTACATAGGGAAAAAATCTTGGAAAATGGGAAAAAATAATGAAAAATCTGATGTGGCCAGCACATGACCTCTCGCCATTTTTGAATCAAAAATTTACAGGTTGACACAAAAAAGTATGAAAAAAAATTATTTTTTTGTAAATCTGGCAACAATGGCAAAAGTTTCGAAAATTTTAATGAGATGAAAATAAACTATAGGGTCTACAAAATATATGTGTAAAACTTTATTGCCGTTTTGTATAATAATGGCGTCATCACCCATAGCAACTGCCACTTCCGGTTGTGCGATTGGCACCAAAATCTAATCAGATCTAATCTAGGGTATCAGAATCCTGTATGCAAAATTTCAAATTTTTTTATTCAGTAGTTTTTGAGTTATCGTTACTACAACATCCATCCAAACACACACACACACTAACACACACACACACACACACTAACACACACACACACAGACATCATCGCGAAAATATTAAAATCGTATTCTAGGGACCCCAAAACGTGTTTATCCGTTGAAAACTCACTACCCAATTTTTAGCATGATTCCTATACCTCTCTTATCTGAAGGGCGAGAGGTAAAAATAGGGAAACAAATAATGAAAAATAGGGAATAAAAAAATGAAAAATAGGGAATAAAAAAATGAAAAATAGGGAATAAAAAATGAAAAATAGTGAAAAAATAATGAAAAAATCTGATGTGGCCAGCACATGACCTCTCGCCATTTTTGAATCAAAAATTTACACGGTGGCACAAAAAAGTATGGAAAAAATTTACTTTTTTGTAAATCTGGCAACAATGTCAAAAGTTTTGAATATTTTAATGATACGAAAATAAACTATAGTGTATACAAAATATATGTGTAAAACCTAATTGCCATTTTGTTTAGTAATGGCGTCATCACTCATAGCAACTGTCACTTCCGGCTGTCCGATTGACACCAAAATCTAATCAGCTCTAATCTAGGGTATAAGAATCGTGTATGCAAAATTTCAAGTTTTTTAATTCAGTAGTTTTTGAGTTATCGTTACTACAACATCCATCCAAACACACACACACACACTAACACACACACACACTAACACACACACACTAACACACACAAACACACAGACATCATCGCGAAAATATCAAAATCGTATTCTAGGGACCCCAAAACATGTTTATCTATGGAAAACTCACTACCCAATTTTTAGCATGATTCCTATACCTCTCTTATCTGAAGGGCGAGAGGTAAAAATAGGGAAAAAAATTATTGAAGAATGGGGAAAAAAAGATTGGAAAATAGAGAAAAAAGTAATGTTAAATAGGAGAAAAAATAATGAAAAATAGGGGAAAAAAGTATTGGAAATGGGAAAAAAATTATGAAAAATACTGAAATAAATAATGAAAAATAGGAAATTAAATAATGAAAAAAGGGAAAAAATATTGGAAAATAGGGAAAAAAATATTGAAAAATAGAAAAAAGAATCATAAAAATAGGGAAAAAAATAATGAAAAATAGGGAAAAAATAATGGTAAATAGGGAAAAAATGATGAAAAATAGGGAAACAAATAACGAAAAATAGAGCAAAAAATAATGAAAAATATGGAAACAATGAAAAATAGGAAAAAATTATTGGAAAATGGCAAAAAAAACTGTGAAAAAAATAATGACATCAAAGAATAGGGAAAAAATAATGAAAAATTGAGAAAAAAATACTTCAAAATAGGGAAAAAATATTGGAAAATAAGGAATATATTTGTTGAAGAATATCGTCACCACTAACCAAAATGACACTTTTTAAAACACTACGTACATTTCTCAAATTTATCATCATATCCTGATGATGCTAACATAGTTAGCGAAACGCATGAAGAGTGTTTTTAAAAAGTGTAATTTTGGTTAGTATCGTTACGATATTTTTTAACATTGTTGAAAACCAAAGGTTCCAAATTCCCAATTCAAGGGAATAAAATAATGAAAAATGGTGAAAAAAATAATGAAAAAATTGGTAAAAAATTATGAAAAATGGGGAAAAACATATTAAAAAAAAGGAAAAAAATCATGAAAAATAAGAAAAAAATAATGAAAAATAAGAAACAAAATAATGAAAAATACAGAAAACATATTGGAAAATAAGAAAAAAAAATAATGAAAAATAGGGAAAAACATAATGAAAAATATGTTAAAAACAAATGAAAAATGGTAAAAAAGATAAAGAAAAATTAAGAAAAAATCTGATGTGGTCAGCACATGACCTCTCGCCATTTTGGAATCAAAAATTTACAGGTTGACACAAAAAAGTATGAAAAAAAATTATATTTTTGTAAATCTAGCAACAATGGCAAAAGTTTCGAAAATTTTAATGAGATGAAAATAAACTATAGGGTATACAAAATATATGTGTAAAACTTTATTGCCGTTTTGTATAATAATGGCGTCATCACCCATAGCAACTGCCACTTCCGGTTGTGCGATTGGCACCAAAAACCAAACAGATCTAATCTAGGGTATAAGAATTCTGTATGCAAAATTTCAAATTTTTTTATTCAGCAGTTTTTGAGTTATCGTTACTACAACATCCATCCAAACACACACACTAACACACACACACACACTAACACACACACACACAGACATCATCGCGAAAATATCAAAATCGTATTCTAGGGACCCCAAAACGTGTTTATCCATTGAAAACTCACTACCCCATTTTTAGCATGATTCCTATACCTCTCTTATCTGAAGGGCGAGAGGTAAAAAATGAAAAATGGTGAAAAAATTAGAAAAATGGGGAAAAAATTGATAAAAAATAGAGAAACAATAATGAAAAGTAGTGACGTAAATAATAAAATTAAATTCCGAAAATTTCGGAAATGACGGAAATATCAAAAAATGTCAAGAATACTTTTTGCTGTACATGAAAAGATCCTATAAAAAGCATTTATCCATACTATCCAAATTACCAGTTCAATTGTTGAATTATGTCAGGAAACCTTTTTGTCAGCTTTAAATAGTTCGACAAGAAAAATGTAAGCATAGTCGATGACGTTTCAACATGTATGCAAAAAATGTCTATGCGAAAAAAACGTGGCAGAGGGGGATCATAGTCGTCTCATTTACTACACACTTGTGGTTAGTTTCTTGTTATATGACAGTTAATAAATTACGATGATGGAAATTAAATTAAATTAAATTCAGACATGTGTCAATCGGTGGTATCGAATAAGAGTTTGGTTTATTGTACGACGCTATGGCTATGCGGATACTTCACGTCATAAGCACCACAATCCGCGAGAAAAGGCAACAACTTCAATATTATGTTTCTCCGTTATTTATTGACCGATCTCAAATTTTTTTTTACCGATTTATCAGTTTTTGTCTACATTTTAGTTAAATATTATATTATCACTACCACGAATCTTCCCCATTTTGTAGTATCTTCACTTCAGATCAATTTGTATTTTACTCAGAAATTGATTTCTAATAATAGAAAATTATTTTGGGAAGCAGGTATCACTGGAAATTAAAATATATTTTCATTGAGAAACGTGTAAAATATAATAATAATAATAATAATAATAAATGTTTATTCAATAAATATAAATATATATATATATATATATAGATAGTGCATAAGATTTTGTAAAATACAATGATAAAAAAAACATATTAAAATACTGATTAAAATGAAACACAAAATATAGAATAAACAAAGTTAAGTCACAGAAGTAGTTTTTAGAAACAACTTGTGTTGTGACTGAAAAATTTGTTTTGCCTTTTTTTGGCGACATAATCAGGGATGTTTGTCGAGTCCAGTATAAAAATAAAGTACAGTATATTACATACAAGTTGAATTATCAGAATTTTAAGTATTGTTAAAATGGATACTGTGTTATTAAGTAGTTTGATTCACAAAATTGGTAAAGAATCGTCTGTTTGTTTCCATAATCCATTTCTTAATTCGCTTTTTACCTCTCGCCCTTTAGATAAGAGAGGTATAGGAATCATGCTAAAAATTGGGTAGTGAGTTTTCAATGGATAAACACGTTTTAGGGTCCCTAGAATACGATTTTAATATTTTCGCGATGATGTCTGTGTGTGTGTGTTAGTGTGTGTGTGTGTGTTAGTGTGTGTGTTTGGATGGATGTTGTAGTAACGATAGCTCAAAAACTACTCAATAAAAAAATTTGAAATTTTGTATACAGGATTCTGATACCCTAGATTAGATCTGATTAGATTTTGGTGCCAATCGCACAACCGGAAGTGGCAGTTGCTATGGGTGATGACGCCATTATTATAGAAAACGGCAATAAAGTTTTACACATATATTTTATATACCCTATAGTTTATTTTCATCTCATTAAAATTTTCGAAACTTTTGCCATTGTTGCCAGATTTACAAAAAAATAATTTTTTTTCATACTTTTTTGTGTCAACCTGTAAATTTTTGATTCAAAAATGCCGAGAGGTCATGTGTTGGCCACATCAGATTTTTATATGTATTATAACTTTTTGAAATGATTCGAAATACAAGTTATTTTTTTACGACGCGAAGAAAGAAAAAAAAGTGTTAAAGCTCTGTCGATATATGCACATGAAGCTCCAAAGCTATATCCGTTTTCAGTATCAAATTCCAAGCACGATCGCTTTAGTATAAGAACGTAAACATATCCGTTGTTCAATAGCGATGGTGCCGTGAATATGTCGGCAATATAAAGTTTCGGAAAATAGAGAGCAAAGTGATCTGGTAATATAACCATACACCTCGAATTTTTGAGTTTTATTTTGCTAAAACATGATTTCACTAAGAGATATTTTACAATCTCTAAATCAGTGTATTAATATAAATCAGTAGAAACAAAAATTCAATCTGGGCTCGGAAAATCTAACGAGAAAATATTGTCTGCTTGGTACAACTAAATGCAATGAAAGCACATTGGGGAGAGGGACGTGTAACAATATTTAATAAAGAGGGAGTAATGAAACCAAACTTTCCGAACACTTCTAGTAAAGTAATTGTATAACCAATTATTCTTCTAATTAAATAAGTTTTTAATTCTTTTTTTCAATATTTTTATTCAAAGAAATGTCTTTTTACCTCTCGCCTTTCACATAAGAGAGGTATAGGAATCATGCTAAAAATTGGGTAGTGACTTTTCAATGGATAAACACATTTTGGGGTCCCTAGAATACGATTTTGATATTTTCGCGATGATGTCTGTGTGTATGTGTGTGTTAGTGTGTGTGTGTTAGTGTGTGTGTGTTAGTGTGTGTGTGTGTGTTAGTGTGTGTGTGTGTGTTAGTGTGTGTGTTAGTGTGTGTGTGTGTTAGTGTGTGTGTGTATGTTTGGATGGATGTTGAAGTAACGATAACTCAAAAACTACTGAATAAAAAAATTTGAAATTTTGCAGACAGGATTCTGATACCCTAGATTAGATCTGATTAGGTTTTGGTGCCAATCGCACAACCGGAAGTGGTAGTTGCTATGGGTGATGACGCCATTATTATACAAAACGGCAATAAAGTTTTACACATATATTTTGTAAACCCTACAGTTTATTTTCATCTCATTAAAATTTTCGAAACTTTTACCATTGTTGCCAGATTTACAAAAATATAATTTTTTTTCATACTTTTTTGTGTCAACCTGTAAATTTTTGATTCAAAAATGGCGAGAGGTCATGTGCTGGCCACATCAGATTTTTTAAATTAAATATTAACAATAAAAATTAAAAAAAAAACTATTAAATTTGTATCTCTATGATTGCGATTTTTTTCAAAATTTTATTAAAAAAATTGTGGAATTTTTAAAAAAAATGGCTAAAAAAATAATGTTATAAATGTTAAAGATATTAAAATGCGGTCATATAAAACTATAAGGCGGTGTATTTTTGTTTCTTAGAATGTAAAGTTGTAAATTGTTATAACTAAAATAAAGGATATTTTGTAAATTCGTTTTATGAAAAAATAGAAAGCAAATGAAAATAGTGAATTATACACTATTTCAAAAGCAATCAAAAGTATTAAATATGTGAGTTATTTTATAATTTTAAAATATTAATTTGTAGGTTATAGCCGAAAATGTTAACAATAAAAAAAATCATAAATTATTGATAAAAAGTGGATTTTTTTTAACTAAATTTATTAATGTATTTGAGAGAGAAAAACTTAAATAATTAAACAATCACTTTAATAGGACTGTTCGAGAAGTTAGGTGGGATTACCTCCCCCCTTTTTCTTGATTTAATATTGGAAATAACTTAACCCTATATCCTATATCTTCTTGGTACGATTTTGATGTTAAAATTGCCCCAATAGTCTAGCAACTGGAGGATTACACTGAACCCCCAAAAAACTTATCATATTCAAACATCCCAGTTATACCCAAAAATTTAACCAATCCCTCAATGAGATTAACTCCAGGCTCTGGGGAGAGAAACTCGTTCCCTAGGAAAAGGTCACCCATTTGGGAGTGTGCTTCACGCGCACCCTTAATTGGGCGATCGAAGTCCAAAGAACTCTTGACAGAGTGAGAAAACGAACCGCTCTCATCGGAGCACTAGGTGGTCGAATTGGCAGGTGTAATCCTCAAACGTTGCTACACACCTATACAAAGTACATCCGTCTCATAATCGATTATAGAGCCCTCAACTTCTCCTCCTCCACCTCTCTTACACGCCGTTACCGCAACCGAGAGGAGGATCCTCAGAAAATGTTCCTACTAAGATGTCTAAAAACCCTGGTGTTTCCACTTATACCTGAAAAAGTTTTTGTCAAACTGGAAGATTTCTACCTACTTTATTTTGACTTATTTGAGGGATTAAAAATTTCAGAAGGCGCATATATCGCTTATAGTAAACTCTAATCACAGATCACACATGGTGTATTTATATTCTATGTTTTTAATAGAGTGCGCAAGTATTGTCGTCATGTGCTGGCCACATCAGATTTTTTTATACTTTTTTGTGTCAACCTGTAAATTTTTGATTCAAAAATGGCGAGAGGTCATGTGCTGGCCACATCAGATTTTTAAAGTATGCTTTAGTAATTGGAGAATCTATACTGTGAAGTTCTGAAACCTTCGAATTTTAAGGCTACTAGTAAAACTACTTCATGTTCGTTATAAAAAAAGTATTAATACAACGAGATTTAAT
This sequence comes from Neocrepidodera transversa, assembly GCA_963243735.1. NCBI lineage: Eukaryota > Metazoa > Arthropoda > Insecta > Coleoptera > Chrysomelidae > Neocrepidodera > Neocrepidodera transversa. The sequence continues at coordinate 36,220,682 of OY725337.1, read as the reverse complement.
TTTATTAAAATTTTCATACAATGTTTCGTATTCGAAGGGCCATCCTCATTTTTTAATTTTTTTAGTAAAGAAAATATGGAATAGAATTTAGCGCAGTTAGATTTTGTCTATTTTTTCATTTATTCATTACATACACTAATCCATGCGTGCTCTCTTTTTATTTTTCGCTTTTTGTGTGAAGGGAGGTCTGTTTTCGGTTCGAATTTTTCGTTTTATTTACAGAAAAACAACCGTCGATCGTTTTGTCGATTGTCGAATGCCGATATATTTTGCTATTAGAGGATTTACATATTTTTCTGGTCGAATTCATTTGTGTCGGTTATTTATGGTACAAAACAGACTCGAAATTAACGCAACAAAACAAAATAAAATCTGTCAAGTGCGTGTCGTACTTCGCATATTTAGGGTTCCATACCAAATGTAAAATATAAGCTGGCTGTGCAGAAGCAGGACTTTAAAATTTGAATCGAACTAAAAAGTCAATAATACTTGTGAAAAAAATTTAAATAACTGAAAAGAAAAATAACCTGGCGGATGTGTGTTCGACGAAAAACAAAAAAATATGAGACGTAAAATGCGTTTTTTAAGAAAACTAATAGTAACACAGATAAAACTGGTAAAAGGAATAATTTTTGCGCGTTTTTTCAAGCCTACGGCCCGTTTCCGTCAGCGGAAGAAAGTCCAATTGGAAAAAATGGGAATTTTTCTAATAATTTCTTTTTCAAATTTTTAATTTCTTTAATAAGCCAATGCCATATAAATATCATTCGAAGCGTCTTGACTTGGACAACGCCTTAAGGTAAATTTTCACTCCGCGATTTAACATCGCAGGATTTGGCGATTTTAATCTGCGCAAGCGCGCCGAATTAATGTTTTCTGGACGTATAGTAATTCGGCAGAAAGCTGCAACATCGCAAAAAAATTGACGTTGATCCAAATTATTCGCGATATCTGGAGCATTTTGAGGTTACAAATTTCAAAATGTCCTGCGAAGTCTTCATGGAGGAAACCCAGAATGGAGAAACGGGCGAACTAACAAGGTAATCTACGAATCTTGTTACGATGTAATATAAAATTCAATTTTATATTTTTACGATGTTAAAATTAACTTTTTTGCAGCATCGAAGAGTTAAGTATTTCTGCAGTTGAAGCCAGGCCCCCCTTTGGGATCACCGTCTTTCTATTCAAGAAAGGAGAAAGATGGCCAGAGATGAGCTGTGGAGAGAGATATTTGACCTAATTGATGGTAGATAATAAACAAAAGATGATATACACTTTTCACCCACAAAATGTCATACTAACTTATTTTTACCTCTCGCCCTTCAGATAAGAGAGGTATAGGAATCATGCTAAAAATTGGGTAGTGAGTTTTCAATTGATAAACACGTTTTGGGGTCCCTAGAATACGATTTTAATATTTTCGCGATGATGTCTGTGTGTGTGTGTGTGTGTGTTAGTGTGTGTGTGTGTGTTGGTCTTTAAGCGAGAGATGGCCCAATTAAAAATTTTATAAATTGTTCAAGGGGGTAATGCAAACATAACATGAAAATGAATTTCAGGGTTGGTTCAAGGGGGAAGGGGCCCAATTTTTAAAGTACATGAGTTGTTTAATCGGGTAGGGTGAAATTATTATAATATATAAAGTACCCAAACAAGTAGGCAAGAATATAAATATCAGGATTGGTTCAAGGGGGAGGGGGCCCAACTCATAAATTGTAGTAGTTGCTTAAGCGGGAGAGGGCCCAATTAAAAATTATATAAATTGTTCAAATGTGTAGGGCAAACATAACATGAAAATGGATTTCAGGGTTGGTTCTAGGGGGAGCGGGCCAAATTCGTACATTGTACGACTTCTTTAAGCGGAAAATGGCCCAATTATAAATTATATAAATTGTTCAAGGGGGTAGGATAAACATAACATGAAAATGTATTTCAGGTTTGGTTCGAGGGGGAGCGGGCCAAATTCGTACATTTTACATGTACTTTAAGCGGGAGATGGCCCAATTATAAATTATATAAATTGTTCAAGGGAGTAGGGCAAACATAACATGAAAACGGATTTCAGGGTTGTTTCAAGGTCGAGGGTCCAAATTATTAAAGTAACTACATGATTAGATTAAACGGGGAAGGGTCCAATTATAAATTGCTTATTATTATACTGGGTGGACCAGAGGTGTGAATCACCCTTATAAGTTTTTACTTTATTAGTCAGTTTTAATGAAATTTAAGTGGAAATAATAAATATAATTTTAGGGTTGTACCGCCTTTACTCGAATATCACTACAAACCAATGAGTCATCCGCAGAATTAAATCACCACATTTTTTCACTTGGTGTATTTTCTTTCATGCCAAATAATTGAATAAATAATTCGTTTTCGTAGCAAAACCTTGGGAAAACATAAAGGGGCTAAATTTTGAGATATTACTTCATATAGAATTTATCCCTTAGGCCCTTCGTTAACGATCAATAGGGCTCTAAAGTTAGATATTAAAAATGATTTTTTATTTATTATTATGCAACTATTTATTTTAAATAAATAAAAAATGAACCGTTTATAAACACCATAAATGCTCACTTACTGGCGTTTTAAATAAATCTGCACTGCCCTGCGACCTCATGTACGGACTAAGTTCAATGGTTAATGAGAAATTTTTTTTTCATCTCTCATTTTTTTCACTTTTAAACGTGATAACCGAATTCCTTAAATATTTCTGATTTCTACGAGAAAACCACCCTTTTGTGACAAATTGATAAAATCAACGGTTTAATAGATATGCCCAATTTTATTGATGTAAGAAAAATTTAATGAAAACGAATACACCTTAATTCCACAAAAGTAAAAATACGAAAACAATAAAAACACGAAAAAAGATATAAGTATTTACAATTTTTGCATAATAATTTGCAAAATTTATTAGATAATGTAACTTATCAAACGCGCCTACGTATGTGGTTTTTGCACGTCGGTCTACCCACTCACCCCCATCTAGATAATATTTTGCCAAATAGGTGGATAGTAAGGGGTGGGCCATTTCTACGGACGGATTGTTTTCCACATATCATCCCAAGCGATTTTTATTTATGGAGATTAACTGCTTAATCTCTTAATAAAGATTAAAAGCATACTTACTACCTGTTTATATTGTATAAAAGCTCAAAGACCACTTTGTTAAAATACCTAGAATGATTTTAGAGTTGATGTGAGTTTACGATACGCATATACAAGGTTTCTCACCGTAGCATTCAAAATTTCCTTTCATTTTAAAATATTTTCAAGGTCACACCACTTCCGGTTACACCGGAAGTCGCCATTAACTTCCTTATTTTAAATGGAACACCCTGTATGTTATTTCATTTTTGAATTTCTGAGGAAATTTTATAAGTTTCATTAGGTTTCAATGTACCTATTTCCAACTCTTTCTCAGATATCTTGATTTTTTGAAAATTTTTACAGATTTACTCCTATTTTTAACTATTTTCTTGAAATGCTTGTTCTGCCCTAAATATATTTTTTAATAATCTTGATTTTATTGAGGTATCAGTAAACAAATTAGTTAAAATTAAAAAATCAATTAAAATTAAAAGTATTACTTAGAATTATTTTCTACATTTTAAACAGGTATCTTTTAAGGTTTGTGTCGAGCTTGAGTATTTTATTTTGTATACCTGAGCCATGTGCCGATGTAGTACAAAAAAATACTAATCTATATAAAGATTAATATTCTTCAACAAATTTAACTTTTTAAGGATTTTTCAAAGATTTTTTTAAGAATTTTTAAGTATTTCTTCAAGGATTTTTTTACAAGTAATTTTCAATTTTATGTTTTTTTACTATTGTTTCAAATTTTGAATTCCTCAAGAAATTTCAAGGAATTATTACGAAGTATTGAAGATATATTTAATTATGGTTCAATGATTTTTCAAGGATCTTTTAATATTGTTTAAAAAATTTTTTAAAGGAATTTTCAAAGACTTTTTAAGGATGTTTTATTGATTTTTCAAGAAAAAATCAATTTTAGCATCTAAAAGGACCAAACGCAAGTTTTCAAAATTTTTCAAGGATTTTCTAACAATTTTCAAGAATTTTTTAAGGATTTTTTTAATTTTTTACTATAAAAAATCCACATGTTTGTTATAAATATTCAATTTGTTACTAAAAGAATTAAGTTTTAGTAGAATTTTCCAATGATATTTCAAGGAGTTTTTAGGGATTTTTCAAGGATTTTGACAATATCTTTACCACAATTATTCCAGGCTTTTCAAAAGAGTTTTAAATGTAATTTTTAAGGGATATTCAAGGACTTTTTAAAAAAAAAAATCAGGATTCTTCATACATGAGTTTTTCTAGTAAGGTGTGTAGATTTCTTATGGGATTTAAAAGGACCTAAAGCAAGTTTCAAAATTTTTTCAATGATTTATATATTTTCAAGAATTTTTCAAAGATTTTTATACAAAATGTTCATTTTTGTTAAAAAAAGATGTAATTTTTGACATGAAAACAAATTTTTTCTATAAAAAACCAAATTTTTGTTATAAGTAATTTTTACTAAAAAAAATCAAGTTAAGATTTTTAATGGATTTTTCATATTTCAAGGACTTTTCAAAGATTTAGTCAAGATTTTTCTTGGTTCCATGATTATTCCAGGATTTTTCAAGGATTTTTAAATGGAATCTTTAAGGAGCTTTCAAGGATTTTTAAAAAAATTTTCATTCATGAGTTTTTCAAGGCGATTTATAGATTTTTAAATGGTTTTTGACAATTTTTCAATGGTTTTCTAAGAGATTTTCAAGAATTTTCCTTGGGCCTTTTATCCATTTTTGATTGGTGATAAACGCTTCTGCGGTAAACTGTAGCAGGAAAATAATATTCTCGAAATCCATATTGACAATTGATTTATAGAATACAGGGTGTCCAATTTTTGATAACCGATTAGATTATCTTCAAAAGCAAAAAAGTTCATTTTTTCAAATCTTTGGATAGTCGGATGCAGACTTTAATTCTTAAAGGTATACAGGGTCTTTCATTTGAAAAAATGAACTGTTTTAACTTTGAATATAATCTAATCGGTTATCAAATTTTGGACACCCTGTATGCGATAAATCAATTGTCAAGTGGGTTTCGAGAGTATTATTAGCCTGCTTCAGTTTACCGCAGAAGCGTTTATCACCAATCAAAAATGGATAAAAGGCCCACTGTTAAAAACAGGGGTAATAAATCTGTAATTTTTTTTTAAAAAAATCAAGGTATCTGAGAAACAGTTGAAAATAGTTATAGGGAAATCTAATGAAACTCATCATAAAATTTCCTTAGAAATCTAAAAATGAAGTAACATTTAAAATAAAGACGTTAATGGTGACTTCCGGTGTAACCGAAAGTGGTGTGACCTTAAAAATATTTTAAAATGAAACGAAATTTTGAATAACCCTAAGTCCCAAAATTTCAAACCCAAGTTTTTTCTAACCCCAAAAACTTTTAACGAACGGCTATGGTTAGGTTAGGTTAGGTTAGGTTAGGTTAGGTTAGGTTAGGTTAGGTTAGCACCGTCATGCAGGAACCACATTTGATGACGTATTTGAAGTGGAACATCTTCTAATAATATGGGTAAATGATGTACCAAAAATCTAAATACATCTCACCATTAAGATGTTCTTCAAAAAAATAAGGTCCTACGACATAGTCACCAATAATACCTCCCCACACATTTAACGACCATCTTATTTGACTATGTGATATGGATTAGTTGTGGAGTAATAGTGAAAGTTGTGCCTGTTGACACTTCCATTTTTATGAAACGTAGCTTCATCACCAAATAATACGTTGTCAAAAAAGTCTCTCTGTTGATTAATTTTTTGTTGGGCCCATTCACAAAATGCCACTCTTCGTTCAAAATCATTATCAGTTAATTCCTGATGCAATTGAATGTGGTAGGGATGCATTTTGTTTTTAGAAAGAATGTTTTGCACACAATAATAAGTTAAGTCTTGTTCTCTTGAAATACTCCTTATGCTTGTATGTGGGTTTTCGGTAACTGCCAGCAACACATTCATTTCGTTTTCCTCTGTCACAACATTTTTTGTACGTTCATGCTTTTCATAGGCAACTGAACCATTGCGGTTAAACCGATCCATCAGTTTTTGAAAACTAACTTTAGTAGGTCGTCGCCTTGCAGGAAACCGTTCAGAATAAACTCTTGCGGATAGTAACGCATTTTTATTACATTCTCCCAATATCCAGATCATATCTACCATTTCATCTTGAGTAAAGTTCATCATTAAAATAGTATAGATTTTTAAAACACCAGAAAATGTACAACACTACAACACATCTAGCAAAATAAAATGGTAACTGTCAGTTTTGACAAATATTTCATGGCCTACTCACAAATGTTTAAAATTCAGATACACAATTAGTATTTTTTTTTATTATAAAAATTAGAATATCCCAAAAACCATTGAATTTGGGTATAGGGAATACCTGACAAAAATGAAAGTATAACAATAGCACTTTCCTATAATAATGTAAAATACAGGGTGATCCATTTAAAAAAACTGGATAAATAATGTATTTGCGTTTTGACCCAGCCTGTAAACAATTTAATGAATATTAACAAAAACGATCATTTTTATAAATTTTAACGATAATCAAAAACATATGACTGTAAAAGATAATTTTTCTTTTAATTCATTTGAACTGTACAGGGCGCTGAACACATTACGATTTTCATAGAAAACAGGCCATAACTTTTTAAATACCCTGTACAACTTAATACAATTTGATATTTTTGAATTGGAAAAGTAAAGAGAAATTCAAAATTAAAATAAAATACATGGTGTCCCATTTAAAAAAACGTAACTTTGATTTAGCACGGCGTTATAAATCACCCTGTACATTTGCGACTAATTTTAAAATGTGAAGCTTAAGGCTACCTACAATCTTCCAAATTTTCTTTTTGATATATCACGGGACATAGGAGATACTGGACTTTATCGCACTAATCAATCACCCTGTATATATTATATTGGAATACCTTGAATGTATGATGAAACTCTCTCTCTTTCGGTTGGGTTCCTTTAAAAAAAAAAAATAATAAACATTACAAATAAAAAAAAATTAAACAAAATATAATTTTGAGTTCCTAAACTAAATTCCTGTTATTCGTTCTCCTTTTTTTTCTTTTCTATTCTATATCCTGTCTACTTTGTCTTCACCCCTCCAACAAATCCAACTTCAAACTTTGCAACACTATTCCTTCTAACCAGCTTTGTCTATTTGTCTCTTCAATCTTTATAAAAGTCTTCTTTATAATGTCAATTTAGATTAAAATTTCTTCTTTGGATTAATTAAACTATAACTGTTTTAAAAAAATTTTTTATTCTATTTCTTTTTAAACTATCTCATATACAATTATTTTTAAATTATAATAATAATGACAATTCTTCAAAATTCTTTGACAATCTATATCTGTTTACTATTTTTTTTCCAACCTTTTGTTTTTTATCTCTCTAGATTTTTTTTTTAATTTAATGAAATTCAAATACCAAGATTTTTTTCAATTCTAATTTTGTACCACAATTGTTATTTATATTATTAAAGAACTTATTATAAAATTTAAAAAAAACATCTGACACAAAACACACTTAACAAATCTTAAACACGTCCATGCGCACCTTAAAGTTCATATCATAACCTTTTTTCCACTGTCATGCTTACATTTGACAATCATTTCTAACCTTTCAATTCCTAACAACTACAAAACATATAAAACAGAACTAAAACTACACATATAAAAAAAACCATACCAATATATTTTCTTTGAGACGACCTGTGCAACCAATTTTATGATAATAAACAAAAACCTATTCTTGTAAATTTTTTATAAAAGGCACCATTCTGGAATTTTGTACCGTCACCGTCTTATATACACCGGGCCATTAATCATTAGAATTAAAAAATGATATTTTTTGTACCTGCAAATAAACAATTTTTGGTATATTTTTAAATACTATAAAAAATAGCCTCTAATTCTTGATTATCCTTATGTTAAAAAAAATGACCTCTCATATCAACTTCATAATGATAAATGTTCCTAAAATGTATGTTTGTAATCGTGGTTTTTGGATCCCTAAATCTAAATTTCATGACGTTACTAAAATAACTAATGTTGCTAGGTCCGAAAATACTGATTTTTGAATAAATTGGTCTTTGAAGAATAATGTTCCTATAACCATATTGACGAAAATCTTTAATTCAACAAACAAATCAAATTTATATAATTCTGACAAATCATTTCTTAATCTACACACATGAACTATGACATCAAGTACACACAAATATTATTGTGGCATCAAGTATACACAAATATTGTGGCATCAAGTATACACAAATATTGTGGCAACAGAAATATTATTGTGACATCAGAGGTCATAATGCACAGAAGATGTCATAATATTCAAACATATCCCACGTCTTTTCTATGGAGTGTATCTCTGATACACTCATATTTTTATAATCCCCACATAATGCGCTATCTCTTCCGCTTAGAATCATCCATGTGGTCACAATCGATGCCCATGCAGGTGATGCCACAGTAGCGATCAGACCAGTATAGGTGTGTTAGTGTGTGTGTGTGTTAGTGTGTGTGTGTGTTAGGTCATGTGCTGGCCACATCAGATTTTTTAAATTGATGCAAAGTACTATGGCGTTTTTCTATATTGAGGCAAAGGACTACGGTGTTTTTTATATTGAGGCAAAGGACTACGGTGTTTTTTTATATTGAGGCGAATGACTACGGTGTTTCTTTTATATTGAGGCCAAAACAACAGTGTATTTTTTATATTGAGGCGAAGACTAGGTTTTTTTAATATTGAGGCGAAGAACTACGGTGTTTTTTTTTTAAATTGATGGTGTTTTTCTATATTGCGGCAAAGGACTACGGTGGTTTTTATATTGAGCCCAAGGACTACGGTATTTTTTATATTGAGGCGAAGTACTACGGTGTTTTTAAATATCGAGGTGAAGGACTAGGATGTTTTTTTTTTGTATTAAGGCGAAAACTACAGTGTTTTTTTATATTGAGGCGAAGAACTAGAATTTTGTAATATATCATAGTTTTTTATCAATTATTTCTACATTCACCAAAAGAATTAATTTGACTTTCGCCCATAATTCAACATTACAGAAAAATATTATAGAGTTTAGATTAAGAAATCTGATGTGGCCAACACATGAGCTCTCGCCAATTTTGAATCAAAAATTTACAGGTTGACACAAAAAAGTATGAAAAAAAATTATTTTTTGGTAAATCTGGCAACAATGGCAAAATTTTCAAAAATTATAATGAGATGAAAATAAACTATAGGGTATACAAAATATATGTGTTAAACTTTATTGCCGTTTTGTATAATAATGGCGTCATCACCCATAGCAACTGCCACTTCCGGTTGTCCGATTGGCACCAAAATCTAATCAGATCTAATCTAGGGTATCAGAATCCTGTGTGCAAAATTTCAAATTTTTTCATTTAGTAGTTTTTGAGTTATCGTTACTACAACATCCATCCAAACACACACGCACACACACTAACACACACACACACTAACACACACACACACACACACTAACACACACACACAGACATCATATTTTCGCGATGATGTCTGTGTGTGTGTGTGTTAGTGTGTGTGTGTGTGTTAGTGTGTGTGTGTGTTTGGATGGATGTTGTAGTAACGATAACTCAAAAACCACTGAATTAAAAAATTTGAAATTTTGCATACAGGATTCTGATACCCTAGATTAGATCTGATTAGATTTTGGTGCCAATCGGACAACCGGAAGTGGCAGTTGCTATGGGTAATGACGCTATTACTATACAAAACGGCAATAAAGTTTTACACATTTCTTTTGTATACACTATAGTTTATTTTCGTATCATTAAATTTTTCAAAAGTTTTGCCATTGTTGCCAGATTTACAAAAAAGTAATTTTTTTTCATACTTTTTTGTGCTAACCTGTAAATTTTTGATTTAAAAATGGCGAGAGGTCATGTGTTGGCCACATCAGATTTTTTTATTTATTCTTTCTCGAAGCGAAGCGTAGGTACTGTTAGATAGTTTAGGAGGCGATGGTAAAAATTTTCAGAGTCCTTTATTTCTCATTTTATGCCATTTTTATACCCAGAAATTGTCTCATTTCGTGACATAGGCATTGTAACTGCGTAGTGAGAAGCTACCCTATTGCCACTCGTTATCTCCAATTTGTTTATGTTATCGTAGATAACTGCATTCCCGAGGACAACTTTTTAGCTATTTTGAGTATTTTACGAATTTTAAGAGAAATATTAGAAGCGTAAATTTTATACACTGGAAAATAAAAATAGAAAAATATAGGAAAAATAATAATTAAAAATGGAAATTAATAAGAGATTAAGTGACCTAGGGTAGGAACGTTTCAATACCGATTTCTTTTAAAGTGTTGTGCAAGTCAAGACGCGTCGATTTATATCCATATAGCACGGGGCTGGTTGAAAAAAAAATTAACAAAATTAAAATACAAATTATTGAAAAAATTCCCATTTTTTTCAAATCGGACTTTCTTCCGCTGATGGAAACGGGCCGTAGTCTTTGTTACGGTCCTTTTGTATCCGTAAGGTCGTTTTTAATATTCATTTCTAATATACTAAGATCTACTGGCACAAATTCCGTTATTCAACTATATTAAAGTTATTTCGATTTTTCAAGAATTTAGTTCCCACCTCTAGCATCGACTACTGATTCTAATTATTATTTTTGAATTTCAAAAAGAGTGTAATGGAAGTGAAATAGATGTACTGGTTCCTATTATAGTGAGAAAGAGATAAGGATGGATCTGATAAATTGGTGCGACTGCGTATTTTTGGCGGTTTTCGGGTTAAACGGGGAACCGGCAAGGCCTTTTTGATTTCTAACGTCCACCTGAGAACATTGTGAACATGTGGTCTCTTTTTACCTCTCGCCCTTCAGATAAGAGAGGTATAGGAATCATGCTAAAAATTGGGTAGTGAGTTTTCAATGGATAAACACGTTTTGGGGTCCCTAGAATACGATTTTAATATTTTCGCGATGATATCTGTGTGTGTGTGTGTTAGTGTGTGTGTGTGTGTGTGTGTGTGTTAGTGTGTGTGTGTGTATGTTTGGATAAAATTTGAAATTTTGCATACAGAATTCTGATACCCTAGATTAGATCTGATTAGATTTTGGTGCCAATCGCACAACCGGAAGTGGCAGTTGCTATGGGTGATGACGCCATTATTATACAAAACGGCAATAAAGTTTTACACATATATTTTGAGTACCCTATAGTTTATTTTTATCTCATTAAAATTTTCGAAACTTTTGCCATTGTTGCCAGATTTACAAAAAAATAAGTTTTTTTCATACTTTTTTGTGCCAACCTGTAAATTTTTGATTCAAAAATGGCGAGAGGTCATGTGCTGGCCACATCAGATTTTTTATTTTGAGATTATCGATGATTTACTGAATCTTTTATAAGAATGTTAAGGATTGTGATGAGCTAGTATTAATTAATTTCATAATGAAATAATTCGTTGGGAGCCTGTCGTTTTTTTTTTGATATTACCTTTTTATGAAGCTCGGTAAGCATAGATTTTCCTTATTAGATTTATTGTAATTGTTAACTATAATATTTATCTTTGGGGTATTAAAAGTGGTGAAGTTAAGACGATTCACTTCTCATCTATTGAGATTTGTGTTTGTTAGTCAATTAAACAGTTTTTTTTAGGATAAAAGATAAATCGACCATCCCTTTTCAATCTAATGTGAAAACCGGTGGTTTATTTCTTTTAATCTTTTTGGTTTTATTTTAGAATAGTTTCGAGTCGTCTTTTACTAAGATAAGAAGCTCGTTATTTTTTTTTATTTGCTTAAAATTTCAATTTTACTTTGAACCTTTAAGTCTATCGAACGAATGACCGGTATTTGTGAGGTGGGGTTAACCGTTCTTTTGTAACCTTTCACGTGTTAAATTTAAATTCCGCTTAACGCAGTAGCTTTTCAACAAATTATTTCTTTTCGTTTTTTTTTATATTTAGTAATTGTAATAGATCACATGCGACACGTGTTTTCGAGTGCTTTTAGGTTGACGTTGGAAATTGGTGAGCCCTATTTCAATATTTTTTTTATAGCTTAATTTTTTTTAATAGGTTGTTTGAAACATTCGCCATCCCAACATTTTTTTTTCTCTTTTTTTTTTAGTTTGAGAGTACAGTTTTTTCTGTATTTGAGACATAAATTGTTATATTTTCTTTTTGCATTTTAGCATTAATACGTTATATAAAGATATAAAGTAATCTTTAATGTAACTTTGGGATTATTCAATAAATAAAAATACTAATTTTTATTATTTTTCTCTTAGTTGCTCTCTCTCTATTCAACCTTCGCAGCAAGGCTAAATAAAGAGGGAGATATATTGGGTAAAAGATACTCATAGCCTGGTTCTGGTAATAGAAGTAAACAGTTTTGTTTTATTTTGATACTTTGAAAATCAACTCAGATTCTTAATTTTTCGTTTTGTTTTTATTTCTAAGGTCTATTAGATTCACACACAGACTTTTTTTTTACCTCCTCAGACCTTTGCTTATAAACCACATAGCTTATTCAAGCGAATTTGAATTTAATTATTAAAACTTGTTAAACAATTCTTAATTTTTAACAACTATAGGCTTAAGATTTAAATTATTTGATTCAGCTGTACTATAACCTTGAATGTGCGACGAATTCAAATATTTTTACCAGAACATTGCTATTGTCAGAACCCATTCGTTGAGGTCGTATGAGATCAGATTTTCCCCGTTTCTGATGTTTTAGGCACACTTACCCGCTGGCACCCTGCGATAGTCCTAACCAAACGGAGCTCCGTGAGCTGAAATTAGCTCGTCCCCAATAATATTCACTCGAATCACCTCACAAGTCCAAGGAAGTGAGGCCAAAACAGCGGAATTCTGATTTTCAAAGCCCAGGAAGGATCACTTTGTACAAAAATAAGATAAGTAAAAATATTTTGAATATGGTCACCCAGTCAAAGATGAATCATTTAAAAAAAAAGTTGTAATTTTAATTCGTTTATCAATTTTCTATAATAAAATTGTAAAACTTTGTTTTTGAGAAATTGTTTCGAAATTTTGTAAAAGCATAGGATCTTCAAGAAATGTGAAGCAAGTCATTATCTATTATATTTTGTCAGATTTTTTTTTTATAAAAAAAAAGGTAAAAAAAACACAAGAAGTAGGAATTAAAGTCTGTGAAATATTTCAAATTCTCTCTTATTCTTTTTACAACCCCTAATTGACAAACATAGACTTTACGTAGGTGGCGCCCACTTACCTTAGTGCAAAGTACTCTTCATTAGTTAATTTATTTGAATGATACATATATTTTTTTTTAAAGAACACGGGAGGACAACGATTTGACAGTTGTACTCCTCCTACCTAAGCTCTGTGTTAAACCTGTTCAAGGGCACGATCCTTTTCCCTGAGTAGAAGCCGAGTCAAAGATTTGCTTTCTATAAAAAAAAAATCTGATGTGGCCAGCACATGACCTCTCGCCATTTTGGTATCAAAAATTTACAGGTTGACTCAAAAAAGTATGAAAAAAAATTATTTTTTTGTAAATCTGGCAACAATGCCAAAAGTTTGGAAAATTTTAATGAGATGAAAATAAACTATAGGGTATACAAAATATATGTGTCAAACTTTATTGCCGTTTTGTATGATAATGGCGTTATCACCCATAGCAACTGCCACTTCCGGTTGTGCGATTGGCACCAAAATCTAATCAGATCTAATCTAGGGTATAAGAATTCTGTATGCAAAATTTCAAATTTTTTTATTCAGTAGTTTTTGAGTTATCGTTACTACAACATCCATCCAAACACACACACACACTAACACACTAACACACACACACACACACACTAACACACACACACACAGACATCATCGCGAAAATATTAAAATCGTATTCTAGGGACCCTAAAACGTGTTTATCCATTGAAAACTCACTACCCAATTTTTAGCATGATTCCTATACCTCTCTTATCTGAAGGGCGAGAGGTAAAAATCTGATGTGGCCAGCACATGACCTCTCGCCATTTTTGAATCAAAAATTTACAGGTTGACACAAAAAAGTATGAAAAAAAATTATATTTTTGTAAATCAGGCAACAATGGCAAAAGTTTAGAAAATTTTTATGAGATGACTATAAACTATAGGGTATACAAAATATATGTGTAAAACTTTATTGCCGTTTTGTATAATAATGGCGTCATCACCCATAGCAACTGCCACTTCCGGTTATGCGATTGGCACCAAAATCTAATCAGATCTAATCTAGGGTATCAGAATCCTGTATGCAAAATTTCAAATTTTTTTATTCAGTAGTTTTTGAGTTATCGTTACTACAACATCCATCCAAACACACACACACACACACACACACACACACACACACTAACACACACACACACACACACTAACATACACACACACAGACATCATCGCGAAAATATTAAAATCGTATTCTAGGGACCCCAAAACGTGTTTATCAATTGAAAACTTACTACCCAATTTTTAGCATGATTCCTATACCTCTCTTATCTGAAAGGCGAGAGGTAAAAAACAACAAAAAAAAAATTGATCTAAGTAGATAACCTAAGCAACTACTACCGCCACTATAGGGAATTCAATGTGTTAGAGAGAGAAGTATAGGAAATTCAGCGTACCAGAAAGAGACGCAGATAAAAATGGCGGCACGTGGCATACTTTAAATATTAGGATAAAAAATGGCCGCGGAATAAAAATATAGTACTTTACATAACTCTAAGATGTAGTACTGCCGCTAACAAACAGATGGCGCTACTAACCATCTTTTTGCAGCCATTTTTAATCCACAATATAATATATCTTCGCGGAATAAAAATATAGTACTCTTCATAACTCTAAGATGTAGTACTGCCGCTAACAAACAGATGGCGTGACTAGCCATCTTTTTGTAGCCATTTTTAATCCACAATATAATATATCTTCGCGGAATAAAAATATAGTACTCATCATAACTCTAAGATGTAGTACTGCCGCTAACAAACAGATGGCGCTACTAGCCATCTTTTTGCAGCCATTTTTAATCCACAATATAATATATCTTCGCGGAATAAAAATATAGTACTCTTCATAACTCTAAGATGTAGTACTGCCGCTAACAAACAGATGGCGCTACTAGCCATCTTTTTGCAGCCATTTTTAATCCACAATATAATATATCTTCGCGGAATAAAAATATAGTACTCTTCATAACTCTAAGATGTAGTACTGCCGCTAACAAACAGATGGCGCTACTAGCCATCTTTTTGCAGCCATTTTTAATCCACAATATAATATATCTTCGTAATTAATGGGCCGATTTGGGTGGGTTAAACGGCATTATATTTGGAATATAACGTAAAATTATTACATGTCAAAAAATGCTGTGTAGAAGAAACGTCAAAAGGGCCCTTAGCTTATATCTCCGTTACGATTGGTTCGATTTAAACGCGGGAAACGGTAGTGTATTTTAAATGTGACGTATAATAAATCCGTAAAGAAAAAACATGCGCAGTACGAAAGCCAAAAGGGCCTTTGCTTATATCTCCGTTACCGTTGGTTCGATTTAAACACGGGACAAGGTCAAGGTCAAGGTCAAGGTCTAGGTCAAGGTCTAGGTCAAGGTCAAGGTCGAGGTCGAGGTCGAGGTCAAGGTCAACGGTTGGGGTCAATGTCAAGGGGTTAAAAGAAAAAGATTTTCAATAGAATTACCATCGTATTTGATATTTGAATAGATGTGTACGTCATGCGATCCATGACAAAAGACGTTAAATTATAATTTTTATTTTAAATTGAAATTGAATATTATTTCTAATGTGTTTTGCGATAAGAATGTTGGTTGCTATTTGTGATAAGACATATACAGGAAACGGCATCCGTTGCCACTGCTGATAAGGAGTACGCGTGCATACATGATAAAAATAATGACGGTTATTGGTAAAAGTTCCGCATAGGCATATCTCGCACTATAAATTCGAAGCATACAAACCATTAGCTATCATTTGTCTCCAACGAGTGGTAACGATCAGTTCTCTTAGTGAGAGTGCAAAATATAAAAGTAAGTTTTTATTTTTATTCTTTTTTGAAAATCAGGTGTTATATTTTATTATGTGATTATAAAGTGTCGTTTTTTATTCGGTTTTTGTTGAAAAATTAAATCTTAGGTTTTATTATTTAATACATCTTATCCATATTTATTCTAGAATCATCACGTCAGCTCCCCGTCAGTTTTAAAGGTTCTATCAAACAAAAAAGTAAGTTGTTTTCTATTTATATATTTTATATTTAAAAATTCATCACTTTGTAATTTATTTTAGATGGACTTAAATAAACTAAACAAATGTTCCATTATAGAGAAAGAAAACAAGCCGGTGATAAAGCTAAGCAGTCTACCACTTAATCAACCAACCAAAATCGTAGCAGCCAAGATTGTAAATACAACATTTGGTGAAAGTGTTCTGCTGGAGTTGGAAACTCAAGTGGTTTTTCTGCCCAAGAGAGTAACCGATACATACCGCCCTCACATTGAGCACTTCACCCGCAATAAGTATTCTGTGATATATAAAGGGCCAGTAAACACTGGCAAACCACATCCTGCCACCACATTTGAAATAGTAGAAAATTAATTGGTGAGTTTTACTTTTTATCTAAGTGATACAGCGATTTGAAATTATGAACGTAAAAAAAGTAATAACAAATTCTGATAACGTGCTGCTGGCAATAAAAAAACTTTATAAAATTTTATTCGACAGTTTTTCGACTAGAGATGCTGAAATTTGGTTAAGACGTTTAGACAGGCAAATTAGAATATGCAGTAAAGAAATTCGTGCTGGAAAACGCAATAAATTATCTATTGGGACTTTGAAAAAACTTCAGACTAACGTTGGACATTTTAAACATTTTAGAAAATTAATTTTACATAGACATGTTGGGGCGGGACTTAATAATACAAAATTGGGGCAGCGGGTTAAATGGGAAAATGTTGCATCATCTTTTTCCAGCCGAATTCAAACGGGGGTTATAGTTAATTTACGTCATAAGGACTTGATATATTTTCTGAGTGATTGTGTTATTGTATTTAAGAATAAAATTAGCAAAATTTTAAAATCATTTCAAGTAATTAAAGTAAATGTTACGTTTTGTGGGGAATTTATAAAAAAATCTGGGGATACGGAAATTTTAGATTTAAAATATTTTAATACTAAAAATGCTATAATTGATGTGACAACTGATATACATCGTTGGTTTGTCGAAAATGCTCAAGACAAAATTTTAACTAAACTGGGTAATTTCCAAGAACGCGAATCAGGCTACGCACTTAATAGGGTTATTTCTTTGGAAGTTAATATCAATAAGTTTGAAATGGGGAACGGTTCATCTTACATTAAACTCCCAAAACAAATTTCGGATAAAAAGGCTTGTGTCAATATTAAAAATACCGACAATGCATGTTTTTATTGGTCAGTAGTTAGTGCTCTTTATCCTCCAAGAGTACCGTCACATGCAGAACTGACACGTTCATATCCATTTTATAGTACTGTCTTAAATACAGATGATTTAGAAGCACCAATGCCGTTACATCAAATCAATAAATTTGAAAAATTAAATAATATTTCCATTAATGTTTATGCTCTTGAACTAAATTCGTTAAACTAAAAAACATTTTACACTGTAGTTCCAGCCAGACTAACTAAAAAGAAACTAGAACAACACGTAAATTTACTTTTGATTCAAAACATTTATTTTCCAAAATTAAACGACTATGAGGCACCACCTGTTGACGAAGACGACACGGAAATAAAGTTTCATTATTGTTGGATTAAAAACATGTCTAGGTTATTTAATAGTCAAATTAGTAAACATAAGTATAAAACATTTATTTGTGATAGGTGTATAAACTATTTTTCAACTCAACAAAAATTAGACGACCATGAAACTTTATGTTCTGAAATAAACGAGTATAAAATGACGTTTCCAAAGTACGAGAGTGTTGGCTTTCGAAATTTTACATACAAACAGGAAACACCCTTTGTTATTTATGCAGATTTTGAGTGTATATTGAAAAATTTTAACGATCTAATTGAAAACAATTGCAAATCGAAAAAATACCAAAAACATATTGCTTACAGTGCTGGTTACTATGTAAAATGTGGTTTCGATGACAGTCTATCTTTTTTCAAACGTTATCGTGGCGAGGACTGCATGGATTGGTTCGCCAATGAAATGACGAACGTGGCTAAAACTATTCAATCGAAAATTAAAAACATTATTCCTATGGTTGAAAGACCTGATCGATGTGGGGCAACTAGTTGCCACATATGCGAAAAAAGCTTTCAACCAAAGGACATTATTGTGCTTGATCATAATCACTTTACTGGAGAATTTCGTGGATTTGCTCATCAAGCTTGTAATTTGAATTTTAAAAAGTTGTTTGTCGTTCCCGTCGTTTTTCACAACTTGAGCGGCTATGATAGTCATTTCATGATAACCAATTTGTGTAAAAAGGGAAGGTTGAGCATACTTCCAATTAATAAAGAAAAATATATTTCTTTTACATTGTTTGACGAAGAAACTGATATCAAATTTAGATTTATAGATTCATTTAGATTTATGGGTACATCCCTAGACGAATTATCGTCTTATATGAATCTAGATGATTTTAAAATCGTCAAACAGGAATTTAATCAAGTAGTAGACGAAGAAAAATTTAAATTATTAACTAAAAAGGGAGTTTTTTGTTACGACTATATAGATTGTTGGGAAAAATTAAATGACGCTTCATTGCCGCCTATTCAAAATTTCTACAATAAACTAAACAATCAAAACATTGATGAAGAAAAGTATGCTAACGCTCTCTCAGTTTGGTCCACGTTTAACATAAAATCTCTAGGCGAATATTCCGATTTGTATCTGAAAACAGACGTATTAATTCTAGCTGATGTCTTTGAACAGTTTAGACAAAAATGTCATACAACTTATGGTTTGGATCCGGCATGGTACTATACTATGCCTGGCTACACCTGGGATGCTATGCTTAAAATGACTAAATGTAAGCTAGAATTATTACGTGATGTTGACATGATAATGTTTATCGAGAAGGCTATTCGCGGAGGGATATCGGTATGTAGTAGTAGATTTTCGGAGGCTAATAACAAATACATGACTGACTATGATCCGACAAAACCATCAAAATATTTAATGTACTTGGACGTAAACAATCTGTATGGTTGGGCCATGTGTGAACCTCTCCCATACGGAGGATTCAAATGGATCGAAGACTGTACAAATTTCGACGTAACGACAATAGCAGACGATTCTCCGGTAGGATACATTTTGCAGGTGGATTTGGAATATCCTCAAACACTTCACGATGCGCACAAAGATTTTCCATTTGCTGCCGAACAACTTATACCTCCTGGCGCAAAATTACCAAAATTAATGACAACACTACATAATAAAGAAAAATATACTGTACATTATCGAAATTTAAAACAAATGCTGGCTAATGGTTTGGTAATTACAAGGATTCATAAAATTTTACAATTCAATCAGTCGACGTGGCTGCGGCCCTACATTGAGAAAAATACTCAATTGAGGACTGCAGCCCGCAATACTTTTGAAAAAAATTTATACAAGCTAATGAACAATGCCGTGTTCGGTAAGACGATGGAAAATATTCGTAAACATCGTGTGGTAAAATTGGTAAAATCATGGAATGGCCGCTACGGAGCCAAAAATTTGATTTCAAGTTTTCGGTTTCATAGTCGTACAATTTTCGACGATGACATCGTAGCCATTGAATTACGAAAAACTGAACTTATTTTTAATAAACCTTTATACATTGGCATGGCTATCTTGGATTTGTCGAAAATTTGCATGTACGATTTTCATTATAGCCATATGATGACCAAATTGGGCCCCGCAAAATGTAAACTAATGTACATGGACACAGACAGTTTCATTTACGAAATACAATGCGACGATGCGTATAACGATGTTATTAAAGCAGACCTCGCCAAATTCGACACATCCGACTACGCTTCCGATAATCCCTACGGCATGCCACAAGTAAATAAAAAGGTTTTGGGTTTAATGAAAGATGAAGCCTGTGGGAAAATTGTTTCAAAATTTGTTGGGTTACGTTCAAAAATGTACACATATAAATTAGATATTTCACTGGAGGAGAGGGAAAAAGAAGGAAAACGGTTAGAAAGAAAAAATTTAAGTAGGGAAAGGATAGATAATCAATTAAATAATTTTGGGGTAACTAAAAAATCAAAAGGGGTTAAATATGGAGTCGTTAAAAATAATATTACATACGAGGATTATGAAAATTGCTTAAAAGAATTCAAAACACAGACGGCAACCCAACGATGTATTAGGTCGTTTGCCCATCAAGTTTTTAGTGTGGAACAGACGAAAATCAGTCTAAGTCCTCATGACGATAAACGCCATTTATTGCCAGGCACGTTTGATACTTTACCCTGGGGACATTACAGCATATGAGTTTTTTTTTGCTGTATCACTTATTATGTAAAAAAAAGTAAAACAAAAATTGTCTATCTCTTGGCATTTTATGTGTTGTAAAAATGTATAATTTTTAAGTATTATTAAGTAAAACTAAATTTAATTTAAGATGATGATTCTGACTATTATTTGTAATTTTTTAGCTTTATTTAACAATTGTCTTATTTTATATTGTAAATAATTTTTAATACCATTTTATTGTTTAATATATTTAATAAATGAATTATCTTTATCTCTGTGTTTTTTTTTCAATTAAACAAGCTGAAACACGTCAAAAACTTTTATTACTTATAACACTTTTTTCGAATCAAAAAAGTAAACGATAAAAAAAACGTTAAAAACCTCGTAAAATGTGACGTTTTCGACGTTTTTTAACGTTTAGAATTTTGAATCGAAAAAATACGCCAAACAACGTCATTTTTCATTAATTTTGATGCGTTATTTTCACCTGGTTCCTTATGGGAAATACGTGTATTTGAGGCAAGAACGGTAAAGTTTTTTCACTTCAAAAAACTAAACGATAAAAATCGATGAAAGCGTTGAAAAATGTGACATTTCAAACGCTTTTTAACGCTTCAAAATACTAAACGCTAAAAACACGTTGAAAACGCTGTAAAATGTGACGTTTTCAGCATTTTTTTGAGTAAAAAAGGTATAAATAAAAACAGAAAAACCTATAAATTTTTTTATTTTATTTAACTATTTATACAAATTATTCAACTAAAGCATTAATTACTTTTGGTTTATAATAATAAATTAATTCTCTAAGAGCACTGCATAATAAAGTGTTATCTGAACAATCACAAAATCCATACAATAAATCTAACTTACTTAACGAAAAATAATGTCCTTGTTGGAACCAAGACTTGATTCTATTTATGACTGCGTGATAATATGCACAAAAATTTAAATTTTGCAATAGATCCACCTTATTTCTAACAAGTCCAAAATCAGTTTCGACAATTTGAATCGCATCCTCTTCAGTGATGTAGAATTCAACTCCATGTTTTGATACTAGAAGAAACTTTGCTTCATCGTAGACCAATTGAGTGATTGTCGCATAGTTTCCACATGGAAGGACATCTGGGCCATCTTTATTCGAGAAAAAGCCGGTAATTTTATTTTGTAATATTTCTATAAATATAGACCATTCATAAACGCCAAAAGACATTTTATTCTGCTTTAATGGTTGACACAACACTACTGCTGGGCTGAATGTCCTAGCTTTAGAGAGGCCCACTCTAATGTCAAAGTTTTTAAGTGGAAACGCTGTATTAAGCAAATAGTAATTTTCAAATTTGGCGGCATTTTCATACATCTCCAAAACTCGGTCGATTTCTCTATCATAATTACTCTCATAACCGCTATCATCACCATCATCGTTTGCAATACATTGACGTTTGCCAGGTTCATCAGAAGCACCAGTAGCTACAGCCTCGATAATTGCATCCAGGTTCATATTACGTTGGTCAACACTAGCGAAAGCCATACTTTTTTAAACGATACTTTCAAAATTACTAAACAGGAATGAGGCGTAAATTGTCTGAGAGGTGGTATTTATAGATGTAGTCCCCTTCCACCATACATTTTTTAGTTGTACCGCCGGAAACGAACAGTTTAGAGTCACAAAAGGCCCCTCAATTGCAGAAATTTGTTCGTGTTTTACATTGATTTCTATACTAAATCAGCATTTTCGATCCAACTGTTATGTTTTTTATCGAGTCCAAGCCATTTCACGTACATTTTCTTTCCTTTCCGGCGCAAGACCTTTTCCACTAGATATATGTCGGGATTAGTGGTTTTTTGTAACTCCTCTTCGTAGAACGCCCCTTTGATTGGTGATCCATGCATATCTTCCAGGAGATAGGTAATGGGGTTAGTGATGTTAACTTTGCTAATCTTAAATAATTCCGTAGTCCAATTTGGCGTATAGCCTTTTTCGAAAACATGTTTGGCTTTACTTATGCGTACGATATCACCGACTTTTAATTTCCGCGGCCCGGCAATTTTCAAATGGCTGTAGCATTTACTTAAAATTTTCTGTTCGTTGGATTTGTTGACGTCGATCGGTTTAAATCTCGTTTTGCTATGTTTAGTCTCGTTGTATTGTGTTGTAGTTATCGGCAATTCATCCAGCCATTTGTAGCTACCGTTTAAACTGAAATATTTGTATAGTTTGGATTTCAACGTCCTGATTGCCCGCTCTGCCATTGAAGCCTTTACAACAGACCATGTATTATAGTGATTAATATGATGTTTTTTCATTAAACTCTGAAATTTTGCGTTGAAAAATTCCGTACCTTGATCAGTCTGCAGATTTTTCGGACATCGTTTAGTGTGTGCTAAAATATCACTAAATGTTTTGGTAATTTCTTCACCAGTTTTCGTTTTCAACGGTCGAGTCCATATGAATTTCGAAAAGCAATCTATAACAACCATGATTAATTTATATCCTTTGTTTTGATGCGAGTAATTTCTCATTTCCATGAGGTCCATTTGCCATAAATCATCCAAACCTTTAATGATGGTTCGTCGTCTAGGGTAATTTTTTCGAGCAGGTTTATGCAGTTCATTAACAAGTTGAATCTTTTCCTTTGACGACATGTTGACGATTGAAAGGAGATTGCTGGTGCCTATACAGTTATTTTACTTAATTTTGCCTCTACTCCATGAAGACGTGCAGTCATTGTTTCAACATTTTTGACAATACCCTCAACATTGCCGCTAATGGTAGTGATGCCTGTTTCATTATTTTCAATTGTCTCCTTAAAATGATCGATTTTGGTATAAATATCGCCAATGCTATTTTTAACATCATCATTTAATGCATTTATATAAGTTCTCAAATCATGATAAGACTTCGAAACGGTGGTATTTAGCGTTTCAAAACTTGTAATTATTTGAACTGTTACGTTTTTTAATTCCACCAACTGTTTGGAAAAATCCACTAATTTGGGTTCAATTAATGTCGTACGATTCGATTCAATTCCAAACTGTTTCCTTAAATCATCAATGTCGGAAAGTAATCTGGTCGTCGTTTGCTGCGATGCATTTGATAACTCTGTTTTCAATGCATTAACTTCTGAAATTTGGGCTTTTTCACGTAAACTCTGCTCAGTATTTAATAATGCTGTAGTAACCGGATCGTAACTTTGTTTAAATTCCCTTCTTAAAAACTCTTTAGCTCGTACTATAGAGTCGTCTACGTATATTTTTGTTGTTAGGTCTTTACTTGTTGTAGGAGGATCTTTCAGTCTCTGCGATATTTGCTCCATTTTTCCCGATACATCTTCAATGCGACGTTTCATTTTATTGTTAATGTCGGTTTCGGTCAAGACTTTCAATTTGTCAACGTATTTTTTCGTTGCAGCATCTGAATCAATTGTCGGTTCCTTTATGTTGCACAACTTTACATTTTCAAAGTCAACATTTCCATCGGAAGTATGAGGAAGTGCTAATTTTGGAGGTACACGATTATACGGAACTGTTTTGTGTTTCCCGAAACGACGTCCGAATTTATCGAGACTCATCTTGCAAATGACATTTCTGGAACCAAGTTACTCTATTATATTGGCTTCCCGGAGCTCATTAATTATAGCTGTAATTTCATTATCTTGTGAAGTATTTCCAGCATGTTTCGAAGCAACTAACAACTTTAAACGATCGATCAACTCATTGGGATCGTCCCAATACACGTATTCTATAGGTTTTTCATTATAAATCAAATCGCATCGTGTTGCTGGTTTCGATAATCCTGCTCCTTCTCGAGGCTGAAACAGGGGACGGATAATGTCCATATATTTGTGTTTTTTTGTGCCTTTCAAATGTCCTTTAGAATTTCGATGAACTCCTGTTGCTTCTAGAATGGCTTTATAAGCGTTTAAGTCATCTGCAACAAAAGCAGGGTCATCATAAAAAATTAATTGATACAATCCTGGAGTTCCAGTCACCCCGTTCCACTGATTGTCATAAAGTACGTTTATACTTTCAGTTTTAGCATCAAACTCTATACGTTTGTTACCCAAAAACCACCAATCATTTTCTGATTCGTACACTGGACCATACACTCGATCGATTCTCTCGTTATTCTGCCAGTAGTCTTGAACTACTTGTCGACTCATTGGAGGATACTGATCTAGATAGTCGTTAATAGCTTCTACAGCTACCGGTTTTTGAGAAACAGAGGCTTCATCAATTTCACTAAACTGTTCGGTGTTGTCGTTGTTTCCTTCAGCTACATCTTCCAATGAAATAAAATCGGTTTTTTTGGGTGATGAAGCTTTTTGAGGCTTAAAATTCGACGTAATGGATGACATTTCGTAGCCTTCAACTTTGGGCTCATTTTTTACTTGTTCTTTTTTGACGGAGTAATTTGGCGAAGTTTTTACTATTTATTGAAGAGGTTCAGATATTGGCTTGAACAGTTTCCTAATAGATTCATCTTGTTCCGTTTTGTTCAATTTTAATGCCAGATACTTTTTACGTATAGACCGGGCAAGTTCAGCGATTTTTCTCTTATGAGTAGCTACAGCTACTTGATTCTTTGCCAGCATGATGTAGAATGACGATATGCTCTACAATTTTATGTATTTATCGAAGCCTACTCTGTATCGCCCATGACCAAGTGGAAAGTCTTTAACAATAACTAACGTACCATAGCGTTCGGCCCAACACTCTGCACACATTTTCTTGAATTCTTCAAAGGTAACATCTGGAGACACATGTTCATCAAATATATGTTTTAGGTTAATTTCATCCTGTTTAAATAGGATTATAATGTTACAGTTGTCTCGTATTAGCTGTTTTGGTACTTTTGAGTAAGTTTGACAGAGATATGCTGCATCAATATCTTTATGCCGGCACATTGAGTAATATTCTCGAATTTTCTGCTGACCGTCGCAGGCAACATCGTCAAATATGAATATAGAGTTATTTTTAGCCTTATTGGGACTTATAATTTCTTCGTTGTCTTTAAAGGGATAGTACCCAACGCCTTTAGCACTGGAAATCACTTCTTGAAGTAGTTGATATTTTGGCTGGTACAGAGACTTTGAATAAACGTACACATTTTTAAATTTAGCGCCGTTGGGATCGAAGAGCAGCGACAGCATAACGTTTGTTTTTCCGCATCCAGAAGGTCCACATATAATGGCGCGAAACGAATCCGGTATCAATTTACCATGTTTACTATGTTTACTTGGTGTAAAGTCCAAGTTGACGATGGGTAGCGTCTGTTCTTGTTGAACGACCTTCATCTTGTGTCGTTCGAGGAAGAAATGTCAGATAATAAATATAGATGACGCTACATCTCATCATCAGTCTTCATGTTGGTATATCAGGGTGAAGGTGTCTTGAATTCCATCATCAATAAACTGCCAGTCGAGTTACATATTCCTGGCTATCAATATTGTGGACCAGGTACAAAACTACATAAGCGACTTGCACGCGGAGATCCCGGCATTAATCCGTTAGACGCTGCTTGTAAACAACACGACATTGCTTATTCCCATACCAAATCTTTAGTGGAAGGTCATAAAGCCGATCAGATACTTGAAAACGCTGCTTGGGAACGAGTAAAGTCCAAAGACGCTTCTGTTGGTGAAAAAACTGCTGCCTGGTTCGTTACCACTGGAATGAAGGGTAAACGCAAACTTGGGATGGGCGTCAAA
This sequence comes from Neocrepidodera transversa, assembly GCA_963243735.1. NCBI lineage: Eukaryota > Metazoa > Arthropoda > Insecta > Coleoptera > Chrysomelidae > Neocrepidodera > Neocrepidodera transversa. The sequence goes on along the minus strand of OY725337.1, from coordinate 36,194,354 downwards.
AAGCCTTCTGTTTCTTTTCAACGTGGGATCCTTCAGAAAATTGCAAAGTCCTATAAACCATCATCAACTGTAACAAAGTCTGCTTCGAATGCATTGAAGGTAGCAAGACTTGCTGTGAAAAAAGTTGGTGGCCGTCGCCGTGTTAAAGTTCCGAGAATTATTCCGATTGCCAAATCTGGTGGAATTCTGCCTCTAATACCGATTTTTGCTGCGCTTGGAGCACTCGGCAGTCTTGCAGGCGGAGCAAGTGCAATTGCGAAAATAGCTATTGATGCTAAGAACGCTCAAAAGAAGCTCGATGAAGATCAACGTCACAACAAAGCAATGGAAGCCGTTGGAAAAGGACTTTACTTGCGAAAAAACGCTAAAGGAGGCTTCGGCCTATTTCTGAAAAAGCAAAAAAACTAATAATGCTACCCAATAGGCCATTGTACGATTTCGAACTAACACGTTATGCTAAAAAACTTAAAATACCGCATTTTCGAGGTGTGTTTATGAGAGACACTTTACATTCGAGTCCCCGTAAACGTGAATGTGGTATTGTAAATTTGGATACCTCCGACAATAATGGTACTCATTGGGTGGCCTACAACAAGAAAAACAATCACGTGGACTACTTTGATTCATTTGGTAACTTGAAACCGCCGAGAGAACTTGTATGCTATTTGGGGAACGTAAAAATTTTCTACAACAACGATCCATATCAAACGTACAATCAAGCTAATTGTGGAAAATTGTGTTTGAAATTTCTACACAATAATGGCGGATAATATGGGCGTTCAAGTCATAATGGCACATCTGAATGATAATAAAACATTTTCGGAATTTACACCGCTGGAATATTTAATAAAAAATGTGAGACCTGGAGAACTATTAAGTATATGGCACAAACTACCGGCAGAATACACGTCAAACTTTTATCTTCAAATACGACTTCCATGTTATGTTCACTACAATAGACCTGATTGGATAACACACTGGGACGGACCTGCTGATGCTCAAGAAGATTGCTGTTTTTGTAAATTAGCTTTAAAAAAATAATTCAATAAATGATTGTACTCCGCTATACTTGTTTCATTCATCATGTCGCACTTGTTGAGAGTAAACAGTAATACTAACGTCTTCACTTTTCGTCCTTCTACGCCAATATTGTTGGACCCGAAAAAAGATTATGAATTGGCACTTAGATCTTTTCATTCGTACAATTCCATACCGAACATTGAAAAAGGCGATAAATTTTACTATTTCGATAAAACTAACAAATTGAAAGTTATCGAGTTTCCTACAGGATGCTACGAAATTACCGATATAGAAGCATTTATACGAACGAAGATGGGGCTTGAAAATGATGTTAATCCTGAACTGTTTTTCTCGTTAAAACCCAACAATAATACACTGCAATGCGAAATCTTTAGCAAATATTATAAAATAACGTTTAAAAAGCCAAATAATATTGGGCATGTATTGGGATTCTCGGAAAAAAATCTTAATCCTGGTCTAATACATTCATCGGACTTGCCTGTAAACATTATAAAAGTATCAACCATACACTTTGATGCCAACATTACGTCGGGAGCCTTTGATGGAGACAGACCTGCACACACGATCTACGAATTTGCTGTAAAAGTCGATCCTGGCTACGCTATCGACGAAACACCTTCAAATTTGCTATATTTACCAGTTATACCACAACGAGAAATAACCAACATTACAGTCTTGGCTTTGGATCAAGACGGCCATCCCGTAAACTTTCGAGGTGAAACTAGTACTCTTGTGTTGGAATTGAGAGCAAGGAGCCGATGGGACTAGTTATAAGATATAGAGGCGCTTCCAAATCTTTATTGTCGCCGCAAGCGTCTAAGCGTCAACATCTAACTGCAGCAAATATATTGTTTCTCCGTTCACTTGTATATCATGTCAACCATAACTATGTACAAACGAAGAAAAATTGACGAAGCACATACTTCCCCGATGTTTGATCTATATCGATCCCCAACATTTGATGAGTCTATTCGTAAGGCAGAGTATAGGTCCTACACACCGTTCGTAAAATCATTCAATTGCAACGATGTTGTGGAATTTAGCATCAACCAAGTCGACTCGTTCTTTGCTATGAACCAATCACTGCTGGCTATTAGAGGAAAATTAGAAATAACCGGCGGAGGAGATGTATCTTTAGCATCCAATTTTGGATCTTTCCTTTTCGACTCTTGCACGTACAGCGAATCCGCTAGAGAAGTTGAAGCAGTACGCGATCCTGGAATTATAAGTGCTGTTCGAGCTTACACTTGTTACAGCAAAGAAGACTCAAATCATATGGCTATCGCTGGCTGGAATTATCCTTCAGCACCTATCCTCGCCGCTCACGACAAGTCTTTTAGCTTGTTGATGCCGCTTAAACATATTTTCAACATTTTCAACGACTATCCTATGATTACGTGCGGCAGACAAACTCTTAGATTTGTAAGAGCAAGAAACGATAACGATTGCATAATTGTAAAGGAAAAAAATGTTGGTACTGCTACAGCAACGACTACCACCGTAAAAATCGTAATTCAAAGTATCGAGCTGAAAATCAAACACATTTATCCGAATGATGATGTGAAAGAACAACTTTTGAAAGCTATTCAAACTGACAAACCGATACTAATTCCGTTTAGAAAATGGGAACTGAATGAATTGCCTGAAATTACAGCGGGTGCGAGAAGAGAAATCTGGGCAGTTAAAACTAGCACCGCAATCGAACGGCCACGTTTCATTGTCGTATGTTTTCAAACTAATAAACGTGATGCTGTTGGGGAAGATCCGACTTTATTTGATCACGTGAGTACTGCTAGCATTCGAGTATCATTGAATGGTGAATACTATCCCAACGAACGTATGCAGTTGGACTTTGCAAATAATCACTTTGCTGAAGCCCATTTCAACTATAGCAACTTTCAAACTAGTTATTCAAATTCTGCTTCGAAGAGTTGCCTTTTGGACTATGTTGCATTTAAAAACCGTTCTTTGTTCGTCATTGATTGTTCCAAGCAAGAAGAAACCATGAAATCATCTACTATTGATGTGAGATTGGATATCGAAGCCGATTCTGGATTTCCCGCTAATACTAAAGCTTACTGTATTATAATTCACGACTGTTTAATGGAGTACTTCCCCCTCTCTGAAGTACTGAAAAGTTTAAATTAGATATCACTTAGTAAATGTCAGTAGTTGAACGTTTGCCACGATGAGAATAGCACTCTGTGATATCCAAGGGTTCGATATTGAGGGCAGTTTCCATCCAAAGGAGATGTCAATTCAAATCGGATCCCATGTTTCTAATTTTCTATTCAAGCCTGCAATACCCTACGCTAATTTAAGTGCACGTGATAAGAAAACAGTTAGACATGTAGAGAAATATATTCATGGAATAAACTACAGCTCTGGTAACATCGAGTATACGGAAATTAACGATATATTGGAAAAATATTTGCTATATGCTGCAGACTGTATTTACGTTAGAGGAAATCAAAAGGAGGATTTTTTACTGCAGAAATGCCAACAGTTATTGGGTACCCCGCATCCCGCCGTTTATGATGTCGCAAAATATGATGGATTGCTCTGTCAAACAAGGAGATTTGAATCTTGTCATACTCCGTGTCTAAACCATGCATCTGGAAAATTTCTGTGTGCTGAACGCAACGTTAATATGTTACATAATTGGTTGTATTATATTATATTACCTAGATAATGTTCTTTTTCAAATAAAAAATGTTTATTTATTTATGAGTTTTATTGAAATACCCTGTATATTTTTATTCATTTATTTTGTTAAAGAAATTCGATTTCTTACATTTTTTATGACAATTTTTATCAATAGAACAGAAAGTGCCGATAATATCGCACATAACATTGAAAATATTTTGTACAGTTCATTTTGAATGACTTTATTATTATTCCATAATGATAACGGGGCTGCTTCAATACCAATACTTCTTAAATCGACTTCAGCTGTTGAGATGTGTTGCCACGTCTCAGCGTCACCCTCGGTCCCATCTTGAAATACGAGCTTCAACTTGTATGTCGTCTGATTAGCTGGTACATTAATCGAAAACACTGGCAATTTTCCATCATTAACTTTATTTAAAGACATCATCTGCCATTCTGAACGCTGGCACTCAAATCCCTCGTTAAAACATACGGCTATATGTTTTACTCCAATAGGGGCGTTTGTGTAAAGCATATTGTTCAACACAGCTGTTAGAATTATGAAAGACATTTTCAATGCGACCATTTTGTAGGCTGAATTCGTCTTAGTGGATATTGAGTCTGCGGTAATTGCCGATTTTCAAATACTTTATCCCACGCAGAACTTATAGACAGACGGCCAAATTGCTTAATCGTTTTACTTTTATCTTCGTAAAGTATTACGTCTTGATATAATTTTCGAATTTTCTCACCAAATTCCTCCAATTTACGTGCGTGTTCTGCCGATGCCATCATACAACTGACAGATTCTACCAAATCTATATTACTTATAAGCCCCCAATGCAATAAATATTATTTTGTATATACCTCTCCGCCTATGTTATAATTTCATTCATTTTTATCTGTTTGCAACGGATGTCGTTTCCTGTAACAGCGAACATTCTTATCGCGAAACTAGGTAAAAATTTAAAAAATTAAATATTATAAATATTTCAATATTAAATGAATAATAATGAAAAATTAAAATTTAATGCCTTTTTTTTTGTCATTGATCGCGCGAAGTAACTTTACACATCTATTATTCGTCGCATTTATAATATCGGGGCCTTTTTCCACATTCAAAATGGGTTAATTATAACAAAGTTAGACGCTAAGGACTTTATGACTTTGCTACTGCGCATGTTTTTCTCTACGTATTAATTATACGACACATTGCGAATACAGGACCGTTTTCCCCATAAAAATTGGCCCAATAGTAACGCAGATATTCACTACGGTCTTTTTGGCTTTCGTATTGCGCATGTTTTTCCTTTACGTATTTATTATACGTCACATTTAAAATACACTTCCGTTTCCCGAGTTTAAATCTTACCAATAGTAACGGAGATATTCACTACGGTCCTTTTGGCTTTCGTACTGCGCATGTTTTTTCTTTACGAATTTATTATACGTCACATTTAAAATACACTACCGTTTCCCGCGTTTAAATCGGACCAATAGTAAGGGAGATATAAGCTAAGGCCCTTTTGACGTTTCTTCTACACAGTATTTTTTGACATGTAATAATTTTACGTTATATTTCAAATATAATGCCGTTTGACCCACCCAAATCGGTCCATTAATTACGAAGATATATTGTGGATTAAAAATGGCTGCAAAAAGATGGCTAGTAGCGCCATCTGTTTGTTAGCGGCAGTACTACATCTTAGAGTTATGAAGAGTACTATATTTTTATTCCGCGAAGATATATTATATTGTGGATTAAAAATGGCTGCAAAAAGATGGCTAGTAGCGCCATCTGTTTGTTAGCGGCAGTACTACATCTTAGAGTTATGAAGAGTACTATATTTTTATTCCGCGAAGATATATTATATTGTGGATTAAAAATGGCTACAAAAAGATGGCTAGTCGCGCCATCTGTTTGTTAGCGGCAGTACTACATCTTAGAGTTATGAAGAGTACTATATTTTTATTCCGCGAAGATATATTATATTGTGGATTAAAAATGGCTGCAAAAAGATGGTTAGTAGCGCCATCTGTTTGTTAGCGGCAGTACTACATCTTATAGTTATGTAAAGTACTATATTTTTATTCCGCGGCCATTTTTTATCCTAATATTTAAAGTATGCCACGTGCCGCCATTTTTATCTGCGTCTCTTTCTGGTACGCTGAATTTCCTATACTTCTCTCTCTAACACATTGAATTCCCTATAGTGGCGGTAGTAGTTGCTTAGGTTATCTACTGATCTAACATCTTGAAAAAACGCGCAGAGATTATTCCTTTTACTAGTTTCAAATTCTTTTATGGTAACGAACCCACATATGTTTAAACTAAAATATTCGTTACAAGGATCTCGCTGTTTTTTCATTTTGAAGCAAATGTGTTCTTTTTATAGAAAGTAGAAAATTATAATACTTTTAACTTTTCTTAATCCACGGAATATACATTTCTAACTAACAGATCCAATTGTATCCAATCGACCGAATTGAAGGTTATGTCTGCTTTGACCTTTACGCGACATTTCTTTTATTGCTTCCACATTAACCCCTCATCACTAAATCAATCCATTATTAGCTTTCTTTCGAAGGCTATTGCCAAAGGTTTCAACATTATTACGTAGTACAAGTCAATTCGACTAGTATTTTTACAGGATTTCTTATTTTTAAAGGCTCTGAAATTCCCTGTATATTTGTTGATAAATTTTCATTGAATTTTGACACTTATTTTGTATCGAATATTTGAGGTTTTGCCAAATTATTAAGCAAATTCATGCAAACTTCACAAAAATTTCAAGTATTAGATCATCTTGCACGAATAGCAATATTTTATGATACTGATGCAAGCTTATTTTACGAATATACAGAGTGTCCCAGGAGTTCGTGTTCAAAACATTAATAATTTACTATAAAACAGTCAATCTTCGACAACGCTTTAATTGTTTAAATAACTGGAAGCTCACCAATAACTTTAAAGTTAGGACCAAAATAATTTTTGCTGATAATTTAATTCATGTATAAAAAATCCTATAAGCCGCGTGATTTTGTCAATATGACAGTGAAAAAAGTTTGCCCTAACTTTTCCAGCGAATTATCTCATGGTATCATTCTTATAATTCCACGAAGAACGCTGATTATGGAATCCTCAATATCATATTTCTTTATCGCAAAGCGCTGCTTTGCTTTGTTAATGGACATTCACATTTTTATTTTCTTAGAGTAAAGAACGTAGTATTGTAAAACTTAGTTTAAATTCGTAGATTTTTGTAATTTTCAAAAAATAAATTTTTTTTAAAAACAACTTTTCGAAGTCTCAAAAGTTATTTGGCGCAGTCAGTAGGATATCCAGGAATTCGCGTATCGAACGTGAGTTTTTTCGTTTCAACGATTGACTGGAAAAATCGAACTTAGTATACAAGGTGTGTCATTGTGCGAGGTGTTGTGTTGGCGGCTCCTTAAAAATCAGGAAACCGACTCTATCGTAGAACCAGTGCAACCCAGACCGAGTGAAAACCTAAAAGCATCAGAAAAGTGAAATCTGGAACAAAATCGTCCCGATTTGCAGAGACGGCCTACACAGAGAAGACAACATCGCTTACCTGGTGGTCATCTTTATAGTTTAGTAAAGTGAGATGCTCAAAGTCGTTTTTATTTTTATGTAAGTACAATTTTATGGATGATTTATTAAATAATCTTAAAAATTTAACAATTGGAAACCCTTTAACTGACTTGGAAGAAAACCCTTTGCCCCAAAATTTAAATTTAGAAACTGAAAATATGGCCCAATTTAAACCAGAATTTTTAAACTGTATCCCCGAGTTCGACGGTAACCCTAACGAACTCAATAGATATTTATCTACTAGTGAATCACTTATAACAACTTTTTATGATGCACAAAACCCAGGAAATTTTCAAAATACTTATATTTTAAATTCAATTATTTCAAAACTTCGCGGAAATGCAAAATTAATTGTAAACATTCAAAACGTATCTACCTGGGATGATTTAAAATTAATTTTAACACGTAATTTCGCGGATCAAAGGGACGAATCTTGCCTTAATAGAGATTTGGTCATGTTAAGACAAGGTCAAAATGAGAAACCTCAAGAATTCTTTGATAGATGCTTAAATATATTAAACCTCCTCTGTAGTTACGTCGACGTTCATGAAAATTCTGTTGAAGGTAAACGTTTAAAACGTGACTTATACCAAAATTTAACTCTAAAAACATTTTTATCTGGACTTAAAGAACCCTTAGGGACTACTATACGTTGCATGAAACCTACCAATTTAAGTGAAGCCCTACAATTCGTGATTAGTGAAGATAATATCCACTATTTCCAAAACTTTTCAAACAGAACTTACAATAGGCCCCAAGCTCAACAATTCCAAAACAAACCACAATCTCAATCATTTTATCAGAGACCAAATTTTTCGCAAAACTTGCCGTTCAACTACCAAACTCAGAATAATCAATTCAGACAAAAACCTTTCCCATCTCAGCCTATTAACATTCAGCCACGACCAAATTTTCAACAACCTAGATTTTTTACCAACGCACAAGTATTTAAACAACCCATGAATAAAAACGTTTTTAAACCAAATCCTAACCAAACATTTTCAAATCCGACGCCCATGAGCGTTACAACCAGAAATACTTCAAACTTCAATCGGCAAGGTCCATCGACCTCTTATCAAAGTCAGAGATTCCGACCTACCCCAATGAGCACTTCCACTAGAAATACTAATTTTAATACAAATCAACCAAATTTTGCTTCGGAAGAATTATTTAATACAGAAATTAATGAAGATTATTCTTACGATCAAAACAACCCAACTTATAGCCAAATTGAAACTGATCAATTCAATAATCAAAATATTGAAAATCACCAAAGTAACCAAAGCGACAATACAATAGCTAAAAGGTACGATGAAAATTTTCAAGAATTGCCTCGACCAAATCAAACTACGTAACCCCACAAATAATTTCAATTAATTCAATAAATTCCAGCGAATTGCCTTATATTATTTTTCCAGAATATAATGTCAAAATTCTTATAGACTCAGGATCAACAAAATCATTTATCGACCCAGAAATAGCATTTAAACTTTTTCCAAATTCAATAAAAGAAGAACCATTTATAGTATCGACAGTTTTCCAAAAATCTTCACATAAATATTGTGCTTCAATACCAGCATCGGAAATATTTAAACTTCCAAAAACTAAATATCTGAAATTCTACTTATTTAAATTCCATGACACATTTAATGGACTTATCGGGTTAGATAACTTAAAATTCCTAGAAGCTAACTTAGACTTTAAAGAAGGGTACATAGTTACCCCACATAGTAAAATAAAATTATTATTTCACTGCACTCAAAATGAACTTAATCTCATAACAATCGCTCCAAGAGTCCAACAGGTAGTAAAAATTAAAACTTCTATCGAAAATGGCGAAATTATTATTCCTCACAAAAAGATCCATAATTGCGAAATACCAGAATGCCTCACAATTGCTGTAAAAGGCGAAGCTTTAACTACAATTTTAAATAATAATACTAATGCGGTCACTTTAGACTTTTCTCAACCAATTATAGTAGAAAAATTTGAAAGACAAGAACTTGAAAATTTTGAATTAAATAATATCGAGTTTGATTATTCAGCAAATTTAAAATTGGACCAAATTAGAACTGATCATTTAAACAATGAGGAAAAATTAGCAATTTCAAAATTATGTAAAGAATATTCAGATATATTTTATCAAGAAAATAAATCACTAACTTTCACAAATAAAATAAAACATCAAATAAGAACCTCTGACGAAATTCCCGTTTATTCTAGGCCGTATCGATACCCTTTTATCTATAAAAGCGAAGTTCAAAATCAAATAAAAAAAATGTTAGATTCAAAAATCATTAGACCAAGCAATTCGGCCTGGTCCTCACCAATTTGGGTGGTCCCAAAAAAAAATGGACGCCTCAGGTCAAAAGAAGTTTCGCGTCGTTATTGATTATAGACAGTTAAACTCAAAAACTATAGACGACCGGTATCCCTTACCGAATATAACAGACTTGTTAGACAAATTAGGTAAATGCCAATATTTCACCACTCTCGATTTAGCCAGTGGGTTCCACCAAATCGAGATGGACGAAAAAGATATTGAAAAAACCGCGTTTACTACCGAAAACGGACATTGGGAATTTTTAAGAATGCCATTCGGGTTGAAAGGAGCCCCTGCTACCTTCCAACGCGTTATGGATAATATCCTTCGCGGCATACAAAACGAACAATGTTTAGTTTACTTAGACGATATTATTATATTTTCTACTTCTTTACAAGAGCACCTTGAAAGACTTCGTAACGTTTTCCAACGGCTTAGAGAGTCGAATTTTAAAATTCAGCTCGACAAATCCGAGTTTTTAAGAAAAGAAGTGGCCTATCTAGGTCATGTAGTAACTCCGGAAGGTGTAAAACCTAACCCGGATAAAATCAAAGCTATTAAAAATTATCCTATACCCAATACCACAAAACAAATTAAAGGATTCTTAGGGCTGTTAGGCTATTATAGAAGATTTATTCAAAATTTTGCAAAGATCACTAAACCATTAACGAAATGTTTAAAGAAGGGGGCAAAAATAGTTCACGACCACGAATTTTTAACATGTTTTGAAACTTGTAAAAACTTACTCATTAACGAACCAATCTTACAATACCCGGACTTTTCAAAAACATTTAATCTGACGACCGACGCAAGTAATGTTGCTATAGGAGCCGTATTGTCCCAAGGTCCAATTGGCAAAGATTTACCAATAGCTTTTGCATCCCGTACTCTGAACGAGTCCGAACAAAATTACTCTGTAATCGAAAAAGAACTTTTAGCCATAGTTTGGGCTACAAAATACTTTCGACCATATATATTCGGTAGACGATTTAATATTATAACAGACCACAAACCCCTAAAATGGCTTTTCTCTCTTAAAGATGAAAATAGTAAATTTACCCGTTGGAAATTAAAATTAGCCGAATACACATACGACATTATATACAAGAAAGGAACATTAAATTCAAATGCAGACTCTCTTTCAAGAATAGAAATTCACACAAAAGAGACAAACAATTTTTGGGAACAAGTAGATGACATTTTAAACCAAGCTGACAATTATAATACACAACGAAATGATCTTTTCCCTAATAACCCAACTCGACCTCCATCCTCCTCTCAAACTCCTCCTATAGATATATACACGGAAACTATTCCTATTCCTAGGAATTTACTAGAAAAAAACAATACAGATTCAAATAACGATATCGACAATATTTCATTACAGGTACAACCAGACTTAGACTCACAAAATGAACCAGAATTTCAAACCGATTTAATCGTTGAAGAACAACGCAATGAAAATGACAATCAAACACAAAACGATGATCTTACCCTACACTCTAACGCAGGGCAAAACCCAACTTTTGAAATCCCCACTCTATCCACAGCAATTAATTACGGTCAAAATCAAATCGTAATAAGCTCCGTTTTACATTCCGCAGCCAACCCCAAAATTAAAATCCTATTTGAGAAAAAGAAACGCATAAACCTTCAACTTTCCCAAAACAATTTTGAAAAAGATGTAATTGACTTTATAAAAAACTACATCAACCCTGATACCCAATACCTCCTATTTTTCGAAAATCCAGAAATATATGAACCATTTCTAGTAATTCTACAAAAGTACTTTAAGTTCTCTTCACTAAAACTTAAACGATGTACCAAAAAACTTTTAGATGTTACGAACAAAGACGACATTAGTGAAATAATACAAAATTACCACGAAAGTAAAACTAACCATAGAGGCATCGATGAAACATACGCACGCGTTAAAGAAAAATACTACTGGCCATTTATGAAAAACTCTATTCAAACTTACATAAATGATTGCGAATTATGTCAACAGAGCAAATACGAACGAAACCCCGTTAATATTAAAATGAATATCACACCCACCGCAATTAAACCATTTGAAATCATACATATGGATACTTTCACCCTAGAAGGTAATAAATTTTTAACAATTATAGATAGCTTTTCCAAATACGCCCAAGCGTATCATCTAACTTCTCTTTCCAGTGAAATAGTTAACAACTTAATACAATTTTTCTCTCACCATGGAGTCCCAGAACAAATTATTGTCGATAATGGCACCGAATTCAAAAATTCCGTCATTTCGGAACTTTTAGGGCTCCACAAAGTCAAAATACACTTTTGTTGCCCAAATCACCCTCAATCTCAAGGAAATATCGAAAGATTCCACTCAACTATTATAGAACATGTACGTTTGCTTAATACTAAAGGTTTTCTCAAAACACCAATTACCATGAAAATCATGTACGCCATCCTCGCTTACAACCATTCAATACACTCCACCACAAAATTGAAACCAATAGATGTAATAAATGGTCACATAAGTACTAACGATCCATTTAATTTGGAAATTGACAAAATTCTTATAAATGATTATATTAACGATCATAAAGAACGTTCTAAATTACTCTATTCAAAAATAAACGAAGATCTTATTAACGAAAAAGAAAAACGCAACGAAAAAATTAATGAAAACCGCGATAACCCCGAGATATTCAAACAAAACCAAAAAATATTCGTCAAACAACATAAACGACAAAAACAGGCAAATAAATTTAAAAAAGCTACAGTAGTACAAGAAGTAAATACCCAGAACAAAACCGTTTCCACGAAAGCACAAGAAAAAGTCCACATGGATAACTTAAAACGTCCTCTTAAAAAACCTTTTAATTTCAGTAACTAACTTAAAATTTATCTTTTCAGTTTACCTGGCATCCTCGGATCCACAGAAAAGGTAAAAATAAGAAACTTAGAATCCAACCCTGGTATTATCCCTATGCATATGGGCACAGCAAAAATAAAAAATTATAACTACAAATTAATTCATTATTATGACCTCCAACCACTAATTGTTGAAACAGGTCAACTAAAAATTAATTCTAATAAACTAGTATCCCTTTTAAACAAAATCGGCGATGTAAATGATAGTTCGAACTATTTAAAAATAATAAACTTTTTAGAAAAAAAATAGACGAAAAATTAACCGATATATTACCACATCCCAATAGAATGAAACGCGGCTTAATAGACGGCTTAGGTTCAATCTTCAAGGCGATAACAGGAAATTTAGACTCAAATGACGGGGAACGATACGAAAAACTAATAGAAGAACTCCAAAATAATCAGAAAAAATTAGCAATAAATATCAAAACCCAAAATTCACTGTCGATACAAATAATTAATAACTTTAATAATACCATTAATAAAATAATACATAATGAAAAAAGTCTGGAATCAAATATAAAGCAAATCGCTTATCTTATAGAAAGACAGGCATTTCGTGAAAATTCAATGTTTTTTAAAGACACAGCTAACCAAATTATCGGATTATATAATATAATTTATTCAATAATTCAAGACATAGAAAATTCTATAATATTCAGCAAGTTGGGAAAAATGCACCCAAGCATAATGAAAACTGTAGACTTCTTTAAAGAATTAAAAACCATAGAAAATAAATTAGGTTCTCATAAACTTCCATTAGAAATAAATTTGGAAAATGCTCTACTTTTAGAAAAACTTGTAAAAATAGAAAGCTATTCCTTTAATAATAAGATTACATTTATCTTGCATATACCTATCACCTTTCCATTCGAATTAAATCTATACCATTTATATTCTATCCCCATTCTTCACGATAGTCAGTTCAAGGTAATTATTCCAAAAAATAAATTTCTGATTATGAATCATTTGTACTTTGCATACACACACGACTACTGCACAAAAATCTCAACAAAACTATATTTTTGTGATGGAACAGACCTTCAAGACATTAGGAACCAAAACTTATGTGAAATTCAGCTTTTAAACTTAAAAAACGCCTCCGCCTGCCAACAAACACATATTTCAATAAACTACCCTACCTTCAGACGACTAGGAAATTCCAATCAGTGGATAGCTGCACTACCGTCCACAACAAATATTAAACTTAACTGCCAAAATCAAGAAGAAGTTGTTACACTCAAGGGCACCTACCTCTTTGAAATTCCAACCAACTGCAAAATCGAGACACCATCACGAAAATTCGAAAATGAACAACACATTACAAACCCAGGACAACCAATTTTATTTCCAAATTTAAAATTACACGAAGATGAAATTATAAGAGTAAATCCAACTTTCAACATCGAAGACGTGCAGTTAGACGAGTTACAAAAAATCAAATCTCAACTAGAACAAAATCAACCGGACCTATCATTTTCAACGATTTTCGATACACCCAATATATGGACAATAATTATCTATGGTTTTTGTATCCCATTATTCTGTTACATCGTAGTCAAGAAACTTGTGTTAAACTGGTATTCTCGAAGGAAACCACAGAATAGTCAGCCATCCCTGGAACTAGCCGATGTTCAAATCCCTCGTTAACCCTCCGGATTTGAATCTTCGCGGGGAGGAATTATCTCATGGTATCATTCTTATAATTCCACGAAGAACGCTGATTATGGAATCCTCAATATCATATTTCTTTATCGCAAAGCGCTGCTTTGCTTTGTTAATGGACATTCACATTTTTATTTTCTTAGAGTAAAGAACGTAGTATTGTAAAACTTAGTTTAAATTCGTAGATTTTTGTAATTTTCAAAAAATAAATTTTTTTTAAAAACAACTTTTCGAAGTCTCAAAAGTTATTTAGCGACAGTAACGGAACCTAACTTTTGAAAGCATGACAACCAGCACTGTAAACAAATTTTTGATGACGTTATGTCAATTTTTCTCAAACTCGTCAGAAAAGTTTTCATTTTCCGACTCAAGCTATTTTTAATAATTATGTTTTTATCAATTGTACTTTTCCGTTAAATGAAATAAACTAATTTACATCGTATTTTTTAATTTATTGATTTACATATTCATTAAATTGTCTTACCGAATTACACTCTAGCTTTTTTTTTATGTAGAAGTAAACTTGACATTTATAATTCGAATTTTGTTTCCATTAGGTAATTCAACTTAAAAAACTGCCAGAAAAAATTAATCGTCCTACGAACTCGTAATTTTTTCAGAGGCAGTTTTTTTCGTTAAATATCCTGGCAACAAAATTCTTATTGATACATTTCAAGTTTACTTCGACAAAAAAAAAGCTTTCGCGTAATTATAAGTGAAAATTTTTCAGCTTTTTAAGACAAAAATTAATCAGTTCTTTAAAATTAAAATTATTAATATATTCTATAGATTGATTTTGAAAGGTTAGGTTAGTTAGAAGCGATGCTTTTGTAGTGTCTCAGGAAATTATTAAATTCGGCTTTTGAATTATTTATTGGAATATTTATGGGAAATAAAATTTCAATTATTGAACTTATTATTTAATTTCCAAAGTATTCGTTAATAAATAATCCTTAAAACTCGGTTAGTAAAACCTCTAATTCTGTTTTTTAGTTTGGTATAGATTTGAGCGAACTTTGTTATCTTTTCGATCTTTAAATTTTGATTTATTCTCAGAAAATTTAAAATTTTTATAGTTGTTTTTATCTACTGTCCTAATTTTCTTGTACTACGTTATATAACCTAGGCCCTTTCTAATAGAAATTACGCAACGATGGAGAACGTTGTGTGAGAAAATAAGAGTATTGATTACTACGACTTAAAAACTTATTGTTGTTCTTGAAAACAGTTCATTTAATAGAATAGTTTCGATAGGCAGTTCGAATTTCAGGAAAGTTCCCATCAGTAGCGTAGACAAAAAATATTTTAAAATTTAACAAAACTGAAGCACTAATAGCCGTCTTTTCCTCGAACAAGCCATGACTTACAGGTATTTTCACACGTAATGGGGTAAAATATAGGGAGAAATATTATTATTGTAACGCTCTTTGGTCGTTACGGGTCACTTTGGCGTTTTGGTTCAGGTATCTAATGACCTCGGGCGCTACCTTCCGTTTAAAGTGTGCAAGGGAAGTGCTAGTAGAGGATTAGATACTCCATTGGTCGTTATGGTTTCGACCAATCTCGTGTCGGCCGGTGGGGCAGATTTTACTTGCCCCTGGGCTAAATTCCGGAGCATCTACTGCTACGATGTCATCTCTCAGATCGGATTATGAAAAAGAAAATACTATATAATATATCAAGTTTTTATTAATTAAAAACTACCAAAAGAATGTCTTAAGTATAGGCGGCTAAAAGGGATAGTGTGTATCGAGTTCTGGTATTAAAGGCGGACTCTGACGGCATATGACGGATGTGAACGGCGGTAGTGAATAAGTGATACTACGCATGCAGATCACAAGCAAAATGTACATAACATTTTTATAACCGCGATCAAACTTCTATTTGTATATTATTTCAATCTCTTACATTAACGGGCCGTCGAAAAGTACAATGCAGTCGAGCCGACGATTTTTCCATTCGGTAGCACAATGACAGTCAATTTATTTTTGTATTACAACCATTGTCCTGAGCTGTGGAGGCGGGAATCTTTTAAACACCTCACGCTAGGTTCTATGCATGACTCGTAGTGCCAGACTTACCTCTGATCGCTCTGCAAGCAGAGTCAGCGGCATACCTGCTAAACCCCCTCGGTTATTTATCCTGGGGTTGTCCTGTTCCCTGTGTAGGAGTGATCACTCTTTTTCAGGGATACTTGGGCGGATGTTGTGTTGGAACGGAAAATTGATTAAAACTAAGATATTTTATTGTAATTGATTGGATTGGATACTTACGCGCCTCCTGAGATAGGAGGCTGAGAGCTCAGTCAATTTTAACGCGTCGACGTTAAGTACACGGAAAAAAATTACTCAGAACGACGGTCGTTTAAAACTGTATCATATACCAGGTATATAAAATTCCAATATTCTCTATATAATGTTTCATTGAAACAGAACTCCTTTCAGATACTGATAAAAAAACAAATCTTACTAGAAATCGTTTTCTAAAGGCAGATTTTTTCATATCAACTTAAAAATACATTTTATACGCATTACATGTTGAATCCTCCAGGAAACTACGCATACTCCTTATATTTTCATCAGCTGAAAAAGGTCTACCAACGGGGACGGATTATTTTTGGTTAAAATCTACTTCATTATTTTTGCAATGATAAAATATGTGTACAAAATTCTATTGAGCTTTCCAGAATATATCTTTAGCGAAATATAATGATTGGTTGGTTGAAATTTCGTTGTCACATGTCATTCCTCATAGAGGAAGTATAACATAGTATCATGTTTCATTTTTAGATTATAGAATATTCAAACTACTCGCAAAATTCAGTTTAGTTCCACCAATCCTCCAAGGCTGTAGGTTAGTCGCTGAAAATGAAACATGTCGCTCTGTTATACTTACTGTATGACGAATGATATTTGATAATGAAATTTCAACCAATCAGAAGTAACATTTTATTAAAATCAATATATTTCGCTAACAATATATTCTGGAAAGCTCAAATAGAATTTTGTACACATATTTTATCATTGCG
Source organism: Neocrepidodera transversa (assembly GCA_963243735.1). Classification (NCBI taxonomy): domain Eukaryota; kingdom Metazoa; phylum Arthropoda; class Insecta; order Coleoptera; family Chrysomelidae; genus Neocrepidodera; species Neocrepidodera transversa. The sequence goes on along the minus strand of OY725337.1, from coordinate 36,177,116 downwards.
AAAATAATGAAGTAGATTTTGACTAAAAATAATACTTTCCCGTTGGTAGACCTTTTTCTAGGCTGGCAACATTGAGGGAACTCCCCTATTGGTAGTGTTCGGACAGTAATAGATATCTTATGGACATTACATTATATTCCCGAAGCATTAAAAATTGAAAAGTTTTGGAGATATTGAATTTAAACCAAGAATACATTTAACGTGTCTTGGGTAGGTATAGCACAATGTGATATTATCGCAGTTCGATTCCTCTCTGTCGCATAATTTGAACTAAATTTCTTCACAAAATTAAATTTTAATTGTCAAATATTTATTTAATAAAATAAATAACTTCCTGTACAAAATTTTCTGTGAAGAAATTGTGGAAAAAAAATAACAATATGGATAAAATTGAAGTAGAAACTTGCTGTAATTCAATATAATTCAAAGGGGTATCAAATAATAGTAGATTACAAACCGAGGCGGGAAATGCATCATTACTGTCAAGTGCAAATATAGGTCACCGAGGCGCCCGCGCCGAGGTCATCTATTGTCTGAGACAGGAATGATAATTTCTGCCATGGTTTGTATACTATTTTATTAAGATTAATTAAATATTTATAAACAGATTTTACAAATTAAAAATGAGAGTTAATTAAAATATAACGAAAATCGGGATGAAGGCATGAATAATGCTGGTATTTAGTAACTTACATTATAAAGAACAATTCTTAGACAAATGGAAGTGAACGTGACATATCAAAGGGCGGGGAACATAACCAATTCAAACTAGTGGAATCAAAAATATCCATGAAAATTTAAAAATAACCATTAAATATATGTATAGAGTTAAATTCGAAAAAAAAATTAAAATTATTATTTTAATTTTGAAAGTATTTCAAATTGACAAAAAAAACTAATTTAATTAACGCAAACTTGTTTAACATGTTACAAAATTTGTTGCAGTTCAGTTTTGATCTTAAAACCAGTTATAAAAAAATCTGATGTGGCCAGCACATGACCTCTCGCCATTTTTGAATCAAAAATTTACAGGTTGACACAAAAAAGTATGAAAAAAAATTATATTTTTGTAAATCTGGCAACAATGGCAAAAGTTTCGAAAATTTTAATGAGATGAAAATAAACTATAGGGTATACAAAATATATGTGTAAAACTTTATTGCCGTTTTGTATAATAATGGCGTCATCACCCATAGCAACTGCCACTTCCGGTTGTGCGATTGGCACCAAAATCTAATCAGATCTAATCTAGGGTATCAGAATCCTGTATACAAAATTTCAAATTTTTTTATTCAGTAGTTTTTGAGTTATCGTTACTACAACATCCATCCAAACACACACACTAACACACACACACACTAACACACACACACACAGACATCATCGCGAAAATATTAAAATCGTATTCTAGGGACCCTAAAACGTGTTTATTCATTGAAAACTCACTACCCAATTTTTAGCATGATTCCTATACCTCTCTTACCTGAAGGGCGAGAGGTAAAAATATACTAAATTATTTAATAATGTATTTAAGCCGTTGTTAAAATATCAGTTTCGTTGTAAAAAATAATCCACCGGTTATTTTTATTTTTCTCTTCCGCTGATGTAATCTCTAGCGGGAATTTTTTTCTCGGAATGACAATTTAATCTTGTCGGGAATATCCCTTTAACATACCAATGAAATACCAGATTAATTCTGATAGAAATAAAGTTTAAAGACTGAAAGAAGATGAAAGAAAAAGAAGGATGAAATTGAATGGACGAAAAAACGGCTAATGTACCTATTGTTTGGGTAATCTCATCATCGTTCGACATAATTTATATCTTTTAGTGTTAAGAGAAAAATCTGGAAAAATTACATCTTTGGTTATAGATATAGAGATGGGAAAGCTGTTATTTTGTTTTTTAGGTGAAAGGTATACTAAGTTGTAGGAAGAGATAAAACTAGCATGCCTATATACTTTTACACACGAAAAAATTTTGCATAAACAAATGAGGAAGGTCCGAAGTTAGTGAAAACATGTTTTTGGTTTCTACAAGCAACAATACTGGTTTTAGCGAGATAAGTATTTAATACTTTTTTTTGGGTATTAACAATACGTTTAATTTGACCCATTCCGCGATTTTTTTGGTCAATAAGTTTATTAAGAAATAGCGAAGAACCGTCAAAAATGCCGTTTTTTTGCAATGATAATAATTATCAGAAAAAAAGTTTATTTTTTCATAGTATCACTTCTTTAAAATTAAGGTTTTTTGATTTTGAATCAATCAAGCGATTGCAAGAGTGAATTGGTTAATTTGTTGCTGAGATTTTTGATATTGTTTGTCCCAACACCGAAAATGTTTATTGCTCTATCTTTTTTTTTCTATAAACATTTTAACTTTTATAAGGGCTTTTTTTGAACCAAATAAAAAAATCTGATGTGGCCAGCACATGACCTCTCGCCATTTTGGAATCAAAATTTTACAGGTTGACACAAAAAAGTATGAAAAAAAATTATTTTTTTGTAAATCTGGCAACAATGGCAAAAGTTTGGAAAATTTTAATGAGATGAAAATAAACTATAGGGTATACAAAATATATGTGTCAAACTTTATTGCCGTTTTGTATGATAATGGCGTTATCACCCATAGCAACTGCCACTTCCAGTTGTGCGATTGGCACCAAAATCTAATCAGATCTAATCTAGGGTATCAGAATCCTGTATGCAAAATTTCAAATTTTTTTATTCAGTAGTTTTTGAGTTATCGTTACTACAACATCCATCCAAACACACACACACACACACTAACACACACACACACTAACACACACACACACTAACACACACACACTAACACACACACACTAACACACACACACACAGACATCATCGCGAAAATATTAAAATCGTATTCTAGGGACCCTAAAACGTGTTTATCCATTGAAAACTCACTACCCAATTTTTAGCATGATTCCTATACCTCTCTTATCTGAAGGGCAAGAGGTAAAAAGTAACATTTAACCCTTTGTTTTTGCTTTAAAAGAAGGGTACTATTTTTGTTATAAACAAGTATAGCTGGTGCACCCCCTGAACATCGTATCATTTTTTAACATGCAAATACCAAAAGCTAATTTGAAAACGAAAAATTTGAAAACAAAAAGAATACGCCACGACCAATAGGGACCGAGTTAACAATTTCTTTTTTAAAAATTACAACTACATTATTTATAACTATTAGGAAATAAATTTTACGGCATTCGATAGTCAAATACTTATACTTTTTGAAGTGTACATTTCAAATTTAAAAAAATTGTTTTTAATTACTACAAATATTGTGTAAATTCATCGAAATAAATTATTAAGTGCGAATTTTACAATTTTTTATCTCAGTAAATAAGCAGTTTAAGGGAAATCGCAGGAGTACAAAGAGTTCTATTTTTTATCGAAAAATAACTGTGATTTTTTTCAAATCTGCGGTGGTTTTTATATTGCGGAGAAGAACTACAGTATTTTTTTATATTTCGGCGAAAGACTGCGGCATTTTTTATATTGAGGCGAAGGACTAAAGTGTTTTTTATATTGAGGCGAAATGCTGCGGTGGTTTTATATTGAGGAGAAGAACTACAGTGTTTTTTATATTGTGGCAAAGTAGTAAAGTGTTTTTACCTCTCGCCCTTCAGATAAGAGAGGTATAGGAATCATGCTAAAAATTGGGTAGTGAGTTTTCAATGAATAAACACGTTTTAGGGTCCCTAGAATACGATTTTAATATTTTCGCGATGATGTCTGTGTGTGTGTGTTAGTGTGTGTGTGTGTGTGTGTTTGGATGGATGTTGTAGTAACGATAACTCAAAAACTACTGAATAAAAAAATTTAAAATTTTGCATACAGGATTCTGATACCCTAGATTAGATCTGATTAGATTTTGCTGCCAATCGCACAACCGGAAGTGGCAGTTGCTATGGGTGATGACGCCATTATTATACAAAATGGCAATAAAGTTTTACACATATATTTTGTATACCCTACAGTTTTTTTTCATCTAATTAAAATTTTTGAAACTTTTGCCATTGTTGCCAGATTTACAAAAATATAATTTTTTTTCATACTTTTTTGTGTCAACCTGTAAATTTTTGATTCAAAAATGGCGAGAGGTCATGTGCTGGCCACATCAGATTTTTTTAAATTGAAGCGAAGGCCTACAGTGTTTTTATATTGAGGAGAAAGGCAACGTTGTTTTTTTATATTAAAGCGAAAGACTGTGGTGTTTTTACCTCTCGCCCTTCAGATAAGAGAGGTATAGGAATCATGCTAAAAATTGGGTAGTGAGTTTTCCATGGATAAACACGTTTTGGGGTCCCTAGAATACGATTTTAATATTTTCGCGATGATATCTGTGTGTGTGTGTGTTAGTGTGTGTGTGTGTTAGTGTGTGTGTTAGTGTGTGTGTGTGTGTTAGTGTGTGTGTGTGTTTGGATGGATGTTGTAGTAACGATAACTAAAAAACTACTGAATAAAAAAATTTGAAATTTTGCATACGGCATTCTGATACCCTATATTAGATCTGATTAGATTTTGGTGCCAATCGCACAACCGGAAGTGGCAGTTGCTATGGGTAATGACGGCATTATTATACAAAACGGCAATAAAGTTTGACACATATATTTTGTATACCCTATAGTTTATTTTCATCTCATTAAAATTTTCGAAACTTTTGCCATTGTTGCCAGATTTGCAAAAAAATAATTTTTTTTCATACTTTTTTGTGTCAACCTGTAAATTTTTGATTCAAAAATGGCGAGAGGTCATGTGCTGGCCACATCAGATTTTTTATTTTTATATTGAGGCGAAGGACAATGGTTTTTTTTTAAATTGACTACGGTGTTTTTCTACAGTGATTTTTTATAAAGTGAGACGAAAGTCTGTGGCGTTTTTTATATTGAGTCGAAAGACTGCATTTTCTATATTGAGGTGAAGGACTACAGTATTTTTTTATATTGATGCGAAAGACTGCGGTGTTTTTACCTCTCGCCCTTCAGATAAGAGAGGTATAGGAATCATGCTAAAAATTGGGTAGTGAGTTTTCAATTGATAAACACGTTTTGGGGTCCCTAGAATACGATTTTAATATTTTCGCGATGATGTCTGTGTGTGTGTTAGTGTGTGTGTGTGAGTGTGTGTGTGTGTGTTAGTGTGTGTGTGTGTTAGTGTGTGTGTGTTAGTGTGTGTGTGTGTGTGTTTGGATGGATGTTGTAATAACGATAACTCAAAAACTACTGAATAAAAAAATTTGAAATTTTGCATACAGGATTCTGATACCCTAGATTAGATCTGACTAGATTTTGGTGCCAATCGCACAACCGGAAGTGGCAGTTGCTATGGGTGATGACGCCATTATTATACAAAACGGCAATAAAGTTTTACACATATATTGTGTATACCCTATAGTTTATTTTCATCTCATTAAAATTTTCGAAACTTTTGCCATTGTTGTCAGATTTACAAAAAAATAATTCTTTTTCAAACTTCTTTGTGTCAACCTGTAAATTTTTGATTCAAAAATGGCGAGAGGTCATGTGCTGGCCACATCAGATATTTGATTTAAAAATGGCGAGAGGTCATGTGCTGGCCTCATCAGATTTTTACCTCTCGCCCTTCAGATAAGAGAGGTATAGTGCAATAAACTGATATTTTTATAGTTTTGGGTTAATTAAACAAACCATATTAATAACAGTTTTATTATAAAAAATGGCCCAACCGGTTTACATGGTACAAAAAGAATAATCATAACTTAACTATTTCTAAATAAAATATAATGCAAATTATAAACTAGAGTATTGCTGAATCGGCAATAAGATTTGTCGTCAGCAATACGAATCCAACACATTAGTACGGTTAACTATAATAAAATTAATGACATTAAATATTTGATTAAATTAATACATCACACCTCCCAAGGGAAGGGAAAAAAAATGTTTATACGTCTATAAATATTTTTTTTTCTTTTATTCGTGATAGAGCTTAATTCTATTTTTATGTACTTCCACTAACTTATTATCTACCATAATTATTACATTAGGGGAATTTTGTTTTATGATAGTAAATGGACCTTTAAACAATGGCTCCATTTTAGTCCCTGAATTATTTCTTAAGAGAACTTTTTCACCTACTTTATAGTTTACATAATTTGTTTTCATATCATAGTTATGTTTCCGTTTATCTTTTGATACCATTAGATTATTTTTTGCGTCATTACAAGCAACTTGAAGTCTATATTTTAATTCTATCGGGTAATTGTCAAAATTATATATAGGATCTATTTGTTCGTTCACGTTTGATGGCAAGTTAGCAGTTTTTCCAAAAATAAGTTCATATGGCGTATATTTTGTCTCTGTATGTACTGTGTTATTGTAAGAAAAACACCAGTAAGGAACCCATGAACTCCAAGCATTTGGATATTTTGTTGTCTGAATTCGCAAATACGCTCCTAAATTTTTGTGTGAATTTTCTAAAGAACCTAACGTCTCATGATGATATGCAGTGGAATTCAACTGTTTAATGCCTAAAAGTTTACATGTTTCGGACATTGTAGATGCCAAAAACTCAGTGCATTTATCTGTGACGATTTCTTTAGGTATACCGTAACGTAAAATAAAATTATCAACAAAAGCTTTAGCAACAGTATAAGATTCTTTATTACTAATAGGATAACATTCAACAAATTTAGTTAATTCACATTGTAAGGTTAAAATATATTTTTTATTTTCGCTATCTTCTTCTAAAGGACCGACTAAATCTAAATAGATTTTCAAATCCAGATGAAGCTGTAGTAGTGATTGTCATAGGTTGAATGTTGGGTTTTGAAAATTTATTTCGTTGACAATCATCGCATTTTGTGACGAATTTTTCAACATCTTTTCGCATACCTGGCCAAAAATAATTCTTTTTTAAATTATTAAACATACGGTTTATTCCCGCGTGGCCTCCTGTGGGTAATAAATGATAATCGTTCAATATAATCTTTCTAGTTTCTACGTTTTTAATATTTATATTATTTTTAATAACTGATATTTTTATGTCAGATTTTTTAATATCATTTGATGATTGAGTAACTCATTAAGTAAATATGTGCACATTTCATCTTTTTGTATAAATATTTCCAGAATATTGTATTTACTGCAGATTATTTTCAGGTCTCTCATCGTAGTACCTAAGTCTAACGGTGATCGAGTATCCTGTTTTAAATCAACAATTCGCGAATTTTCATCTAAAATTAATTTTCCAATTTTTAAATCATATTTTCTATTTTTCACCAATTTCTCAAATTTTTGTGGCAATAAAGAACATAAAAGAAATGAATCTTTTGGTCGTTTTAATACCTCTACGAGTCCCGGGTGATCAGTCCGTTCTTCATAATCGGAATTAGAACTAACTTCATGATTTGAATTGCCTTTTTTTGCTTGTGCTAGTGTAATAACATATACTGTGTCACTGATTGAATTTTTCATGTTTTTTAAATCATCTAAGGATAATTCGATACGCGACAAAGCATCCGCAACAACATTATTTCGTCCTTTGATATATTTTATAGTAAAGTCATATTCTTCAAGTAGTAGTCTGAATTTTGTTAGTCTACTTGAAGGGTTTGTCATGCCAATAAGATATAAAAGTGGACGATGATCTGTGTAAATGACAAATTTTGTAAGGTAGAGATATGGCCTAAAATGTTTGACTGCCAACAGATACTTAAAAGTTCTTTCTCAATTGTAGAGTAATTTTTTTCACTTTTATTAAGTGCTCTACTGGCATATGCAATAGGTTTGTCATCACCATTAGAGAGAATAGCACCAATAGCATATCCAGAAGCATCGGTTTTTAAAATAAAACAATTATCTTTTGAAAAATTTGGAAACTGTAATATCGGGGGATTTTGAAGTGATTGTTTTAAAATTTCAAAAGAATTTTGACATTTTTTGGTCCAAGAAAATTGAATACCTTTTCGAGTTAATCTGTTTAGAGGTGTTGCAATATCAGCGAAATTCTTTACATATTTTCTATAATAATTCGCAAAAGCAACAAATCTTTTAGTTTGACTTGAATCTTTCGGTACTGGATAATTTTGAATTGCACTAATTTTTGAGGGATCAGGTAAAACACCTTCATTAGAAATTACGTGCCCCAGATAAAGAATTTCTTTTTTTAAAAATTCATATTTATTCGGATTTAGTTTTAAATTAACCTCCCTTAATCTTTGAAAAACTATTGTTAGATTTTTATTATGATTAGTTAAATTATTTTCAAAAATAATTAAATCATCCAAATACAAGAAACATGCATCGTACGTTAATCCTGACATTGCAATTGTCATTACACGGGAAAACGAACTAGGACTAATTTTTAATTCTTGTGGAAGTCTAGTCATCTGATATTGACCACGATCGGTGGTAAAAGCTGTACAAGGTCGACTGGATTTATCTAATTCTATTTGATAGTATCCCTGTGATAAGTCAAGATGGGAAAAATACATTGCACCCGACAAGGAATCTAAAATATCTGTAATACATGGTAGGGGAAATTTATCGTCTTCGATTTGTTTGTTTAATAAACGGTAGTCTAGAACTAGTCTAAATTTTTTAGTATTGTTTGTATTAGATTTCGGTACCAAGAGTAGGGGTGACGAAAATTTAGATCTCGTTTCCTCTATAATACCATCGCGTAACATCATATCTATTTGTCTATGTACTTCATCTTTTTGCGCATAAGGTAACCTATAAGGTTTTACATATACGGGTTTAGCTGACTTTTGTAGTCTTATACTCTCTTTATAAATATTTGTTACACTTAAGGAATCATTTTCCAAGTGGAAAATATCTGAATATTTCACGCAAAGTTTTTCTATTGTTCGCTTTTCTTCGCCTTGTAAATAATCTAACTTTAAAGAATTTAATAATGATTCAGCACGACTAATGGATAAATTATCGTAATTTTTAATTTCACCTATATGATAATCATTTAATGTTTCTACTTTTGGTTTAAAATTTCTAAGACTTATATTTTCATCCCTGACATTTAAAATTTTTACTGGTATCATATTACAATTATCTGGTTTAACTATAGTTCCAGCAACAAAAACACCTTCGCATAATTCTTCCGGTAAAACTAAACATTCTTCATTATTGTCTATACGGCAAAATTTTATTATTTCGGACCTTGGCGGCACTACAGTGTGAATGAATTGTGTAGAATGCATAGGAAGCAAAATTTTAGAGTCATTGAGCTGTAATGTAAATAAAAATTTTTCATAGTCAATAGAAGCTAAATATTTGTTAAAAAAATCAGAACCAATAGACTCCGCAAGTGTGACGTCAGACGGCCATTTTGTTGAGGTGGGTTGTGGTTGTGTTCCAAACAAAGACAAATTTACGTGGTATTTTATCTATTTAGCGCTTTTATTAAGTATTTTAGTAATTTATATTAAAAGTAAGTACATTTCAATATTAAGTAGTATATATACTATATATCTAGCACAATATTTCAGTGTCATAATACATATTTGCTTTATAAAAAATCTGATGTGGCCAGCACATGACCTCTCGCCATTTTTGAATCAAAAATTTACAGGTTGACACAAAAAAGTATGAAAAAAAATTATATTTTTGTAAATCTGGCAACAATGGCAAAAGTTTCGAAAATTTTAATGAGATGAAAATAAACTATAGGGTGTACAAAATATATGTGTAAAACTTAATTGCCGTTTTGTATAATAATGGCGTCATCACCCATAGCAACTGCCTCTTCCTGTTGTGCGATTGGCACCAAAATCTAATCAGATCTAAGTTAGGGTATCAGAATCCTGTATGCAAAATTTCAATTTTTTTTATTCAGTAGTTTTTGAGTTATCGTTACTACAACATCCATCCAAACACACACACACACACACACACACTAACACACTAACACACACACACACACACACACACTAACACACACACACAGACATCATCGCGAAAATATTAAAATCGTATTCTAGGGACCCTAAAACGTGTTTATTCATTGAAAACTCACTACCCATTTTTTAGCATGATTCCTATACCTCTCTTATCTGAAGGGCGAGAGGTAAAAATGAAATAATATAAGAAAGAGGTTATGTTAACTGTATCTTTCGCCTGTTTTAGAACTTATAATGGCTCAAACGAAGCATGTATTAAAATTTAGTGCCATAGCAAATTTTTTTTGTGAAGCTGGTGAAAGAAAACTGATATCCAGGGGAGAAAATGCGGTTGAATCTAACCATATAAAAAGTTTCCAGTTCCTAGCAGATGTACTGGTAATAAAAGCAGAAGTTCATGCTAGCATGAGGGATCGCATTTATAAAGTTGAGGTATATATAAAATAATTTTGAAGAAGTAAATAGATATATTGTAGGTATGTTTGTAGGTTAACCTTGATCAAGAAGGGGAGATACTTTCTTGTTCATGCACTTGTCCACGGGGACAATTTTTATGTCACCATGTAGCTGCAACCTGCATATATGGGCATCATAATATTTCAGTGACAGATGTTGAGTGTCGCTGGGCTGCACGAAAAACAAAAAATGAAGAAGTTCAAACTATTGACGAAATATTTTTGGGAAAAAGTCATAAATCAATGAAGGAAAAGTTAACCAGTGCTGAAGTTGAAGATTTCCGTGGGAAACTACAAAATTTTGGCACTCCTATTGGATTTTCATGGCTTTTGCGTCCTGAACCATCATCGGGAACTAATCTTGTTCGCGATGTAGAGGACTTCTTATTTTCAGAAGATTATTTCAACTCCGAAGACAAAACAAAATGTTTTTTAAATACGATGGAAATATCGGATGAAATAATACATCTTGTCTGTCAGTCCAGCATTGGACAATCAGAAAATGAAAACTGGCTAACATACCGTAAAAACCGGCTGACAGCCAGTAATTTTGGTGTTGTGTTAGCTGCCATAAAGAGAAATAAATATCCTCCATCATTATTTAAAAGATTATTGGGTAGGTTTAAACATATTTACCATATGGTACCAAGTTAAGTGCTTTATTTACTTTTTAGGTAGTTATAATTTGCAAAATGTAAAGGCTGTGCAATGGGGAAAAGAAAATGAAAATTTAGCGAAGAAAGAATTTTCTGCAGTAACAAATATGCAATTGACTGACACTGGGCTGTGGCTAGATAAGTGTGGATTTTTAGGTGCATCGCCAGATGGATTAGTTGGTGACAATGCCATTATTGAAATAAAATGTCCTTATAAATTCAGGGAAAAACGTTTATCGGTAGAATTATCTAAAGATAAATCATATGTAATTTATTTTGATAATGAAACACTACATGTAAATAAAGAGCATGAGTATTATCAACAAATTCAGGGGAATTTAAATCTTACAGGTCGTGATATTTGTTATTTATATATTTGGACACCTGTTGACAGTATTTTATTTGAAATTGTCAAAGACAAAAACTGGTATGTAAATATAAATATCTTAAAACAATTTTATATTGAAAAATATTTACCTTGTATAGTATAGTTTTGTATCGTATAGTTTGTATTTATATTTTGTGTTGTTATTTATATTTTTTTATGTAAATATGTATTATATCAATTATGTAGTATAGTTTGTATATTTATTTTGTTATTTAAATATGTAGTGTCAATAAAAAATGTCATATTTTTATAGTTTTCTTTATTAAGCTACTTTATCATCTATGTTTACAAATCTACTAATTTCTTTTCTATCCTAATATATAACTTAAACCTAAAAAATTACTAATTACTTTTCTATTCTAATATATAACTTAAACCTAAAAAAATATATATACAGACATCTCTTAAAAACTAATGCTCATATAGGTTTTCAACCTCTTTTATGAGGGGTAAATGTAAGTTTGTCAATGCTGCACAAACTTGAAACACTATTGATGAATGGGGTATCAAAGTTGCAGGAATCATACTTAAAATTGAATATAATTTTATTCTATTAATTGCCCTTTCGATATGAATCCTGGCTTTGGCTATAGTTCTTGTTCTTAAAACCTGCTCTGTTGAAAACTGAGGTGTACTTAAAAATGGAGGCACATTAAGTGCAACCCCCTGTGGCAGTATATCTGATATTAAGAACCCTTTATCTGCTAATATTAAATCGCCAGGAACCAACTTTTCAAGTACACCACAATGTTCAGTAATTTTTTTGTCAGATACTGACCCAGGGTATAACTTACTGGCATATGTTACGACTCCATTTGGAGCAACTCCAACCAAACCTTTTAGCGTGTTTCTATGCTTATAAGAACTAAAAGTAACACGCTGCTTTTCCATACTTTTTGGCCTACATGTTGTCACTTCAGTGCAATCAATTATAAGCCTACAATTTGTGAAGGAGCTAAATGAAGTAGGCATACATAATTTATTTTTTTCACGGCTAGGTATATCAGCCATGAGCTGCTGAAATAAAACTTCATGCAGTGCAAAGAGCCATGTTTTGAAAATATTGGTTACCGTTTCACGGCTGATATTAAATCTTTGTCCAATATCGTCATTTAGCAAGTTTAGTTTTAGTTTAATTAAGGTGAGAAATAATTGGTCTATTTTTGGAACCCTTTCTACTTGCCAACCTCGAAAATAATTTAAATCTTTATTTTCAAAAATAGAAAATAAAGTTAAATATATTTCCTTGGTTGGGAGACCAGTGTAAACTGACACCAAATGGTCATTATCTTTGATGCTATTGAAGGAAAAAGAAGTGCGCAAACTTGTTACTTCTTTCCTCAAAACGTTAATTTCTTCCTTCATAAAATAATTTTCTGCAGATAGCATTGCACTGCAAGGTAAAATATCTCCACTGGTTTCAATAGGTTCTTCTAATGGGACCTGTTCAGATTGTTCAAAATGTTGAACTGATGGCCCTGCTACGGACTCCAGTTCTGGTAATCTGGATGGCCCTGCTTCAGGCACAAACTGCTGATGCAGTCCAGATGGACCAGGTTGAGATTCAGAGGCAACAGCAGAAAAATCCAATTTCTTCCTAAAATAAATTATCAAATTATATCTACTTGCTATCTTTTTGTGATGTATACCTACTTAGATTACGTGATATCATGATTTAACAAATTTTAGTAGTATATTTCTAAAATGTTCATAAAATGTGCTTACCTTAGATTTATAGGAGTTTTAAACTGTTTTCCTATATTGTAGTTAAATATTGTAGGTCCATTTCTGCGGTCACCACCAACAAAATGACAACTGCAAACTCTCGAATATTTTGTTGGCTCTCGATCTTCTCGTCTACAAGTATTATTAATGTAAAAAGTACATCGTAAAAATAAACAATATATACCTTATTAATTTTATCCATTTTTTCCTCTCTTTGGCATCCACATGTGGAAACGCAAAAAACTTGCAAGAATGGCTTTGGCTGTAGTGTTTACAAGTAGGAGCAAAACACATCACCATTTTCTATATATAAAAAATTTCAATCTCATATTAAAATATAAACATAAATTTCCTAAATTAGTTAAATTTCAGTCTCTTGTTAAAATATAAACATACTTTTCCTAAATTAATTAATTTAGGAGGAAACTAAGAGTAACAACCTAACCTAAGATAATCTTTTTTGTATTTAAAATCACAAACTTATAATAAAAATCTAGTAAATGCTTATAAATCAATGACTTCATATTAGTATTATCTTAAATCATACTTACATCAAAGCACAAATTAGTAATTTTAGAGAAAAATCACTTTAAAAACGTTCAAATGGGAAAATACACACTATATATTCTTTGTTTGGAACACAGTGCTTGACCTACGCAACATGTGACGACAACACTTGCGCAGTCTATTATTCCTTGCATCGAGTCATCAAATTCTTTTAAAAGTAAAAACTTATGATTTACATATTTATTTTGATTTACTTGTAATGTGATATTAACCGAACCACTTGAGACTGTTGACCCGGATATTCCGTTTATGTTAGTTTTATGTGTATAATCTACTATTTCATTTTTATCCAAGTATTTTTTAAAAATTATGCTGACTGAAGAACCTGTATCTAATAAAAAAGTTAATTTAGTACCTTTGTAATTCATATAAATATAATTTAATCCATTTATGCTTAAAACTGAACTATTTTTAAATTCTTTAGGTCCGAAAAAACGGATCACTACTTGTCGATTGAATATTTTGGTTAATTTCTAATTCGTTATCTGCATTACCTACGTAGTAAGTTCTTTCATTGTTTCTGGGATATACGTTATTATTAGAGCGATTATTAAAGTTACCCCTATTTGTGCCTCGCTTCGTATTAAATTTATTATTTTGGCTCCTAAAATTTGTAAAATTTCTACCGTCTCTATTTTGATTATGAAAATTTTGATAATAATTACCTCCATTTTGATTATTTGAATTTTGATAATAATTACCCCTTTTTTGATTATTAGAACCGAAATACCTATTTCTATTAAATCTATTATTTCCGCCACGTCCAAATGATCTGTAGCTATTCATATGATATACATTAGTTTTCGGTAATTCTTCGTCTTTTGCGCCCTGAATCGCTTCACTTAATTTTGTATAATTTCTCGCTTTAATGATAGTTCTTAAATCACTATTTTGTAATCCATTTGCAAACGCATGGATAGCTATTTTTTCATTTATTGTCCTCAAAGTAGCAATAGAGGGTTCAGTACCGTCGGCCTGACTAATTGTTAAATTTACTAGTAGTTCTTCTACCGATTTTCCAAAATTTTCGATAGATTTATCGTTTTGTTTTGCATTATGCAATTGATTTGACAATGTGGGCACTGACTTTTTAGTTAAAAAATGTTCTTTTAAATCCTTAATTAAATCCGCGTTAGTATTATACGAACGTTTTAGTATAATTTTGGCATTTTCCGACAGGCGGGTTTTTAAAATAAATGTTGTTAAAAGCTTTTTACCGTCATTATCTGGTAATGAGTCATATAATTCAATGGTATCAATTAGATTTTTGGTAACATTTTCATTACCATTCATATTGGGTATTAAACCTATAGCAGTTTTCAAGTCAAATTTTTCGGCCATTTTTTCTTCGTTTGAACTAACTGAGCTATCTGAATCTGAGTTATCTAAATCAATATTTTGTTCTACTTGTTGCTTATTATGACATTCTGATAATCTGTCATTTAAAATTAAATTAAAGGCTTCTATATATTTCTGAATTGAATCTGCATAGGTTAAAATTTCTTTTCTAATTGTATTATCTAAATTACTAACATTATTTACGGAAGTTTTTAAAGTAATAAAATTATTTCTGATTTTATCTAATTTACTTAACTTACGTTCAACTGATTTTAAATGTGTCCTTCTGGCTTTGGGGTCCTTATTTAAATTTCTATGAAACACTCTTAGTTCTTCTAAAACGAACTTAAATTCATTAGAACTTGACATTTCGCATTTCCGCACATTTTCTTAGAATTTTTCTTCTCACCACTTTATTTCACTCACGTCACGATCACTTATGCCAATTCTTGACTAGCTGCGATTTCTCTTCGTATTTTCTTCTCCAGACGTTTTTTACATTTTCCGTAGCAATAAAATATAATTACTAAAATTGCTATAAGAATAACTACTCCTTCCAAAATGGTTCCTATTGAAATTCCAGTAGACTCGTTCTGTTGAGTATTATTAGTTTGTCCTCCACTGTTACCAGCCTGTGCCAGTATAACTTCTTCTGTTGATTGACTACTGCCCATATTTAAAATTTACACATCTAAACACTTTCTTATATCAATTTTTGTACTTGCACTTGTTTTTTTTTCTTCCATTGACTGTGACTGGCAGGATCGCCATGCAATAAACTGATATTTTTATAGTTTTGGGTTAATTAAACAAACCATATTTATAACAGTTTTATTATAAAAATCTGATGTGGCCAGCACATGACCTCTCGCCATTTTTGAATCAAAAATTTAGAGGTTGACACAAAAAAGTAAGAAAAAAAATTATTTTTTTGTAAATCTGGCAACAATGGCAAAAGTTTCGAAAATTTTAATGAGATGAAAATAAACAATAGGGTATACAAAATATATGTGTAAAACTTTATTGCCGTTTTGTATAATAATGGCGTCATCACCCATAGCAACTGCCACTTCCGGTTGGGCGATTGGCACCAAAATCTAATCAGAATCTAGGGTATCAGAATTCTGTATGCAAAATTTCAAATTTTTTTATTCAGTAGTTTTTGAGTTATCGTTACTACAACATCCATCCAAACACACACACACACTAACACACACACACTAACACACACACACACAGACATCATCGCGAAAATATCAAAATCGTATTCTAGGGACCCTAAAACGTGTTTATTCATTGAAAACTCACTACCCAATTTTTAGCATGATTCCTATACCTCTCTTATCTGAAGGGCGAGAGGTAAAAAATGGCCCAACCGGTTTACATGGTACAAAAAGAATAATCATAACTTAACTATTTCTAAATAAAATATAATGCAAATTATAAACTAGAGTATTGCTGAATCGGCAATAAGATGTGTCGTCAGCAATACGAATCCAACACATTAGTACGGTTAAATATAATAAAATTAATGACATTAAATATTTGATTAAATTAATATATCACAATAGGAATCATGCTAAAAATTGGGTAGTGAGTTTTCAATGGATAAACACGTTTTAGGGTCCCTAGAATACGATTTTAATATTCGCGATGATGTCTGTGTGTGTGTGTTAGTGTGTGTGTGTGTGTTAGTGTGTGTGTGTTAGTGTGTGTGTGTTAGTGTGTGTGTGTTAGTGTGTGTGTGTGTGTGTGTTTGGATGGATGTTGTAGTAACGATAACTCAAAAACTACTGAATAAAAAAATTTGAAATTTTGCATACAGAATTCTGATACCCTAGATTAGATCTGACTAGATTTTGGTGCCAATCGCACAACCGGAAGTGGCAGTTGCTATGGGTGATGATGCCATTATTATACAAAACGGCATAAAGTTTTACACATATATTTTGTATATCCTTTAGTTTATTTTCATCTCATTAAAATTTTCGAAACTTTTGCCATTGTTGCCAGATTTACAAAAAAATAATTTTTTTTCATACTTTTTTGTGTCAACCTGTAAATTTCTGATTCAAAAATGGCGAGACGTCATGTGCTGGCCACATCAGATTTTTATTACTTGTGCAATGTATAGAGCTGTGCATCTAGAACTGGTCTCTAGTTTATCTACGGATAGTTTCCTAGTACTGTATATAGTGATAGTTCAACGAATTTTTCTGGAGTCGTATATGCTGTTAAACTGCAGCCTGGTGGGGTGGTTGGCTGGAGCGACTAATTAGCTAAATAGCTTTTACTACTTTATTGTCGTTTGATGAGCTTTGCAGGACTTTATACGAATGTGAAGCTGTTATGAATTTCAGACCTCTTACCAACATTCCTGATGATGTTGAAGATCTATTACCATTGTACTTATCAGTAATGAAGGAATTAAGCGAATGGAATGGCCTGTGGCAATTGTTACTGAAACTTTTTCTGGAAAAAATGGTAATATTAGAGTTGCGCGTTTAAGAACATCTTCAGGATTTGTGACTGGACTTATTAAAAGGTTATATCTTTTAGAAGTCCGTTCTGAAGTTAATAGAAGTAATTTTAGACAAGAATTAGAGCAGAGAAGGGGTACTGAAAATAATGAAGAAGAAAATGATGAACAAATGAAACAAATGAATATTAAATACACTTCTAAGACTAAGGTTAGTCGTCATAGTAGGCCTATTAAAGCTCCTGCGAGGTTTCTATAAAGTTGAGTCTCTTCGTTGACGTCTCAATAAAGGAGAATGTTAAAAATGGAAAGACTAGGTGAGTGTATAGTTAGTGTATATACTTGTTATCTATATTTTGTTATTCAGTATAAAAAAAATATTATTGTTTAGTCAATATGTTTTGGAAAAAGTCATTTTTTTAGTTAGTTCTCCATTTTAAATAATATAGAAGAGTAAACCAGGTAGGTTTTATCCATTCTGAACACTGAGTGTTTTTCTACTCTGTTAGCATTCCATACTATGAAAAGACTTAAATATATAATAAAAGGTTTTTTTTAATTTAACCAGTCGGTAGGTGTATGTGTCAGACCGCCAAGCCGCCTAAACAAACGCTTATTTGATAGCACTTAACGATACAATAGTTAAAATAGGATTGCGAGGCAGGCCCGAATAACAATACTTGCGGTGTTTTCGTGGAATTGTACCGATTATAGAAAATTGGCATAGAAAATACGCGGAAAGAGCACACGCTATTGGATGTTATGCATATGTGCTTCTGGCGATGAGCCGTTTAGACGAAAGCTTAGTTTATTTAGCCGAAAAAGTGATAGTCAAGGAAATGTAGTTCTCTATTTTATCATCTGTCTGTAATTTAATTTTACAATTCCTATTTTTTAAATTTTTTGCGCTCTCAATGTGTTTTAATATAAATATTTCAATAGAATTTTGTTGATTTTTTTCTAAACGATTCAATTTTATAATTTCTACCATTTTTTTAAATTTTTGTTCATCAACGTGCGCTCTCACCATTTAAAAAAAAATTAAAATTTTGAACCTGCTATTTTGTTGGTTCCAAACCATTTAATTTTACAATGTTTACCATTGTTTTTAAATTTTTGGTCATAAGCTTGCGCTCAGACCATTTTTTTAAATTCAAAATTTTTCATCTGTTATTTTTTGGTTAATATAAATATATCAATAAAATTTTGTTGATTTTCTTCTAAACGATTTAATTTTAAAATTTCTACTGTTTTGTTTCTCAATTTTTGGTTATAATAATAATAATGTATAATATTAATAATAATACTCGCCCCACATTTCACCCCCTTACGAGTAAACCCCAGAAAGCCAATGATTTGTGCGGGGAAGGGACGGCTATTATTATTATTAGCCGTGGCGCTCCGGGGCGACTTACTGAGGATTGATGGCGCCATTTGGCTATAGGTGTATAGGAAAACCCGGAAAACCTCACCACCATCATCGGCACAGTGACACAGGGGGATTGAAAATCTATGCTCCGCATTAAAAATTAATTAAATTAATATCCAATGCGATTTACCTATTCGAGCCAAGTATCTAACACTGAAATTTTTAAATTAAAATTTCACTGCCAGATACGAGGCACGAACCCACGTTGGCTCTTGCATATAAACAGCCATTAATGAATATGACAGATAGACAACGATATGTGCCACTCACTGATACGGATAAATACATCTATAAAATTTTGTTCATTTAGTTCTAAGCTATCTAATTGTACAGTTTCTACCATTTTTTTAAAATGTTTTTCATAAAACTTGCGCACTCACCATTTTTTAAAAAAGTCAAAATTTTTGATCTGTTATTTTGTAGGTTAATATAAATATTAATACGTTAATAAAATTTTGTTCATTTCTTCTAAATGATTTAATTTTACAATTTCGACCATTTTTTTTTAATTTTTGGTCATAAACTTGCGTAGGTGACATTTTTAAAAAAAATTCGAAAGTTTTAAACTATAATTTTTCTAGTTAATATAAATATAACTGCATCAATAAAAGTTTGTTGATTTTCTTCTAAACGATTTAATTTTAGAATTTCTACCATTTTTTTAAAATTTTTGGTAATAAAATTTGCGCTCTCACCATTTAAAAAAATAAAAAATCGGTTGTGTCGCCCCAAAACTATCCCGACGAGTATCCACGAATACTATTTGAGATATTTAATCTTAAAGTTTCAACTTTTGACATTTTTTAATTTTTGACAGGTGACAGTTGGAGAAATAATTTTGACTGTTCTGAATAGAGTTTTTCAAGGGCTTTCAAACGACATATTTCATGTCTAATTCCGTGACATATTGCATCTGTCATTTTTTGATGGTGATACTTCCGTTTGAGAGATCTTGTACAAAAACTAACTGATTCTTCCGACAGATAGCCCAAACCCATATATCAAATTTTAGCTCAATCGGATTAATACTTCTTCAGATATTTAATGCTGAAATTTCAAATTTTGACATTTTTTTATTTTTGACAGGTGACAGTTGAAAAAATAATTTTAACTGTTCTGAATAGAGTTTTTCTAGGGCTTTCAAATAACATATGGCATGTCCAATTCCGTGACATATTGATCTGTCATTTTTTGATAGTGGTACTTCCGTTTGATAGATGTCGTACAAAAACTGATGGGTTCTTCCGACGGGTAACCTAATCCCCTATACCAAATTTCAGCTGAATCGGATTAAACGTGTGGCCTCTATCGTGGAAGAATACACACACACACACACACAAAGACCGACAGACAGACTTCCATCTGGAAATGGTCTTAATCGTCTCAGTCCAAACAGCACAAGTACGTCCCCCGGACATCCTCGGCACGTCCGTTTTCGGATTCTCGTACGTCCCACGTCCAATTCAGGACTTTGGACGTCCCCAGGACGTCCTCGGGACAGATTTTGTTAATAATCAAGGAGTCCCGAGGACGTTCGATATTGGTCCCAAATTAGAACAAAATTTCCTTCCTAGGACAGATATAGGACATTTCTAGAACCAATTTAGGATCCTTTTAGGACCAATATAAACCTTTTTGGGACCACTAAAAAGCCTCTTTAGACCTGTATGGGATCTTTCTGGGACCGTTATGGTCAAATAAATATTAATACATTATTATTAACGAGTTTATTAAAAAAAACAGTAATAACATTTTTTTGTTTATTGTTTTTTCTCGTTCTGTAGGTGCTCAGTTTTAACCAGTATTTTATTGACAATTCAGTCTGTGCCTCATTATTGGCTAAACTTGCTTCATCATCTGCAACAAAAAATAATAAAAATCATTCGAAATTTTAATATGCTATAGAGGAGTTATGAATATAATTTGTTTATATTAGACATTATATATTATAAAAACACTTATATAATTCTCCTTACCTTTTGGCAGCAAACGGCACACCCAAAACAACTTTTAAACACTTATTTTTTCTTATTATTATTACTATATTCTTAAATTATTCTTTAACGTTGCCTCTTGCTTAAAAGTGTAAAGGCGGCATCCCACGGCGTGTGTATCGGCGATCCTGGCTCGTGGCTTGAGTTCGTCTAGGCTTGGCTCGTTAATCTGGGCTTGGCAAGTGGATGAGATCCCACGACGCGTGAAATGTCGTGAAGAATGCTCGTGTTGGTTTGGCAAATTTATTTTTTAGTCGTGCCAGTGGTGTTGCAACATGAACATGAATAATCGACGAAGACGAAATGCAGCTTGTGTTGCAGCCACTTATTACATCATGTTGGGTAATTTTTTGAACCAGCAACGACGGCAAAAAAAAGCCGTTGGTGGAAAGTGTCTTTGTATAAAAGCCGCAATATGTAAGTACTCTTATAGGTTGCCTCTTTAAATTCAATACAATTTTTTCACTTTATATTGATATTATAGCGATTGACTTATTTATTGTCTATATATCTTTTTAATTTTTTTTATTATTTTAACTTGCAATGTATGTACAGGGTGTAATTTAATTGATGGCTGAAAATGCAGGATATGATTCCTTAGCTCATTTTAGGAAGAAAAGTTCATATGAACATAATATCTCCTAAACCTCTTAACTTTTGAGCTACAGGTTGTTAAAGTTTTAAGAAAAAAATCGTTTTTTACATTGCAGTAGGCTGGTGCCCTATTAAAACTTTAACACCCTGTAGCTTAAAAGTTAAGAGGTTTAAGACATATGTTCAAATTAGCTGAGGAATCATATTGTATTTTTATTTTTCAATTCGTTTCCACGCATCATGGACCAGGTTCCTATTTTTGTGGGCTGGGTCCCTTGGGTTCCATATCGCCGGTTCACCTCCGTAGAAAGATAAAAACTCGAGCACCAACTTGTTGGACCACTCCATAATTATTTTTTCCGTCATCCTGCCAACCGTTCGCAGCAAAAGTCAAGACGCTACTGACCTGAACCAAACCTCCGTACTCGTTTCGAGCGATCGTTGGATCGGGTTGAACATGACACGAGCCGAGCTCGAAGAGGCTCGCCTTCCTTTGAGTATCGTCAAGTTTACCGACAAAAAGCGGGTACGTCCAAGCCGCGCCCCATAGCTGCCAGGTCCCACGACTCGTGTATCGGCGAGTCTTGCTCGTGGCTTGCCGATACACGCGCCGTGGGATGCCGCCTTAAAACTGTAATAGCGGACGGCTCGGGGAACGATGAAAGATATCAAAGCGGTGTTGCCAAGAGGAAAGATTTACGTTCTGTATAACTCATGTACAACATTTATTATAATCCAAGGAAAATAATAACGAAATTAGCTTTTAATAAAAATTCAGTTATTAAGAATAAAAACACCTACACGGTCAAATAGTATTTATTCTTAAGTTGTGAAATTCTACTTCACCTGGCAAAACTAGTCTGCTTGCAACGAATCTCGAGCACCTCGAGACTCGTACCGCGTGCGCGATGAACCGACCTTTGGATATATCTTTGTTATACTTTTTATGTCAACCACTCGACTTTGGTATTGAATTTTTTTTAAATAATATTTTTAGTTTTTTACAAATTATGTTAAAATGGAATATTTATGGGTTTGTTCAACTGTAAGACATTTTACTTATAAAATATTTTTTTCCAATACAACCTGTTAGCGGCATCAGTTTACCCAGTTACTTTTAATTATTTGATGAAAAATATGAAAAATCAAAATCACTGGAATGCTCAACAGTGGACCTAAATGGGACGTCCTGGAGACGTACAAGAAAGATGTCCCAGGGAAGTCCAAAACCAGTCGTCCCGAGGACGTCCTGAAAAAGGCCTGGGACCTTCAGACCTGAATCGGATCTAAATCGGAGGTCCTCGGGCGGTCTGTGCTGTTCTCGAATTTTTTTTTTAGCTCGTTCACAATACTTTCCCTTCTAGGAGGTGGGTCGGGAAAGTAAAATTTATAATCTGTTATTTTTTAGGTTAATAAAAATATAACCATATTAATAAAATGTTGTTGATTTTCTTCTAGACCATTTAATTTTACAATTTCTACCATTTTCTTTTTAATTTTTGTTCAAAAACTGGCGCTCTCACCATTTAAAAAAAAATCAAAATTTTTAATCTATTATTTTTCTGATTAATATAAATATAAATACATCAATAAAATTTTGTTGATTTCCTTCTAAACGATTTAAATTTACAACTACCATTTTTTTTAAAATTTTTGATCCTAAAATTTGCGCTCTCACCATTTAAAAAATAAAAAAATAAAAATTTTTAATCTGTTATTTTCTTGGTTAATAAAAATATATCTACAACAAAAAAGTTTTGTTGATTTTTTTCTAAATTTAATTTTTCAATTTTTACAATTTTTTTTTAAATTTTTGGTCATAGAATTTGCGCTATCACCATTTTTTTTACTTAAATTTTTAACGTGTTATTTTTTTGTTTAATATAATATATATACCGCAATTAAATTTTGTTGATTTTCTTCTGAAGGATTTAATTTTACAATTTCTACCATTTTTCTTTAAATGTTCGACCATCTGTCTGAGTGTCTTTTGCATTCTAATTTTATTTAAGGGCATCAAAATTCAAGCAAGATTTATTTCAATTATTTTTTGTCAAGTTAATTTAGGCCCATTTTTTTTGGCTAGACAAATTTAGTTGCGGCAACTGTAATAAGTTAAAAAATATAGCTAAAATGATTTTTTACAGTATCTTTAGGGGTTATCATTATAAAAGTATTTATGCACCCTTCTTACGCGCACATTTTTCTATCCCCCAATATTTATCTACCCCTATTATTTTAAAACTAAATTGTCGAAGCTCATCACGTATCAAACATTACCTTCCCAAAGGTTTACAAATTTCAGAAGCATGACCCATTCCTTAATATTGAGAGTCTAGACGACTATTTTTTCAGTTGAAACAGGACCGGCCTCGAAATTTAAATTGCAACAAAAAATATAAAAAAAATAGGTTATGTTGCTCTAAAACTTTCCCAACGAATATCCAGAGACGAATACTTTTTCTGATATTTAATGTTAAAGTTTCAAACTTTGACATTTTCTTATCTTTGATAGGTAACTGTTGGAGAAATAATTTTGACTGTTCCGAAAAGAGGTTTTCAAGGGCTTTTAAATGACGTATTGCAAGTCAAATTCCGTCACATATTGCTTCTGTCTTTTTTTGATAGTGACACTTCCATTTGACAAACGTACAAACACTAATGGGTTGATAACCCAAAACCATATACCAAATTTCAGCTCAAACCTGTGGCTTGGAAGAATACAAATAAACAGACACACAAATAGACAGACAGACAGACAGACAGACAGGCTTCCATCTGGAAATGGTCTTAATCATCTCATGGGATCATCATATAATCATCTCACAAAATGGATATTTCTATCTCTTTCAGAATACTTTCCCTTCGGAGGTGGGTCGGAAAAGTTAAATGGGATTTTCATATTTTGATGTATAAAATAAAATAAAAAAAAATTAAGATTGACTATATTAATACAAAATGATACTGTACTATTAAGTATAATCCGATATAACAACATTTGAGATGCTCGATGAGAGCTGTGGGATAACAGTTAGCATCTTGTTTTTCGATCAAACGTGAATGCATAATGGATCTAGTGTACAAGCTTAATATAGCGGTAATTCCCTTTGTTGAAGCATAAAATTACTGTACAAAAAAAAATTCTATCCCAAATTATTATTTGTCCAAACAAGAATTCTACATATACTTACAAATTTATAATCGTAAAACGTCATATTTTGACTGATACACCGCATACCGGCATATTTTTAGTTAATAACCGGCACATATTTTAGATACTTTTTTATATACTAAAATCACTTTACTTTCATATCAAAACTTAAAACTTAATTAAAAATAAAATATTATAGTTATACGTAAGTTAAATTTAAATTACCTCCAGAAAAAATATTATTTTTTCAATATTTGTAATTTTGTCATTTTATGTAGAACCGGTTCTGTTTCGTTCATGATTCCCCTAAAATATTCAGGCGTTATCACGTTCTTCGGGCCATCTAGCGGCCTACCTTGTTACCATAAAAATTCTATCACATCATAAATCCCAAATAAAAAGCGCCATTTTTTGTAACAGCAAAGGATCAGACGCTGTCGACAATAAAGGACCGCAATTTTCATAAAATTTACTAGTCCAAGAAGTAAAAAAAAAATCAAATCCTACGAAATTCCACATTATCAATTTTTAAAAAACTAGTAGCGGGAAATTTAAAAAATTTACAGTGTCCCAAAATATAGTGTATAAATGTTAACCCAAATACAATCCCTTGACACAGATCACCCTCCAAAAACTGCTCCTAATTTGATTTTAAATGATGAACACAAATCCAACACCTTCACAAAAACCAGCTGCCGTAAATAGATTCTAATTTGATTTTTGACATTTTTTATTAAATTGAACAAGGTAAGACTAGGAACGTATTTTTTTATAAATTTATTAAACATAACATTGCCCTATTTTATCATTATTTTAACATTTTAATATGTAAAAAAGTAACGTAGGACACTTCCTTAAAGTATCCCAGTCGAAATTTATCATTTTTAAAATTATTAAACTATATTTAAATTAAACAATACTGCTTCTGGTTATTTTAATTAAAAAATAATAAACAAAACAATGCATAACTGATTCACTGGTTTTTCATCATATTTATGATTAAACGTTACCAGTTATATTGTAAATATTTTCATAAAGTTGTAGACGGAATAAAAGGCCATACAACCAATTTCATTTGAATATAATGAGTATTGTTTTGATATTTTACGCATGATTGCTTAGGCACCAATGGATTTTTTTTGTTTGGCAAGATATAGTCTGGTCGAGAAGTGAGTTTTCTGCGAAAAACAGTTAGAAGAGTAAGAAAAATATAAGCGATGGCTCATTCGATGCGGATTGCAATTCTGAGAAATGTGTCCTATCGATTTTTGCCTGCAAATAAAAATTGTAATTGTTATTATCAAACAACGAAAAAAAGAGCCATTTTATTTTTTAATGATAACTCAAAAACTGTACAGCATAGCGGGAATTGCAAATAAGATCATGAAAGAGGAGGAAATTTCCATACAAAAACTTCCAACTCTCGGACCTCTAGTTTTAATTTTTATATTTTAATTTGTAGCTGAAAATAGGTCTACGCTCGACTGTTTCGGTATCAGTACGCCGCCTCTATTGTGAGTACAGTATCTACAATAATTTTTTAAAGGCTTTTTTTAGCAGCATCATCAATTGCTAGGATTATTTGCTGCTTTTTATGTGCTGAGGGGAATACACTGACAGGGGAGTTTTGTTAATAAGTGGAGTGCTAATTGTAGGGGAAGTTGCGAAAACTGGCTTATATTTTTGAGAAGATATTAATTGTTCTTAAATATTCTACGATTCTACTATGTTTTTCATTTTCACCTAATGGCATTTCATCATCAAGAAGAGCCGATGATCTTCTAATAATCAAATAATTAGGGCAGGTAAAAAGGTGTTCTATAGTTAAACGTGCATTACATATGCATCTCGGTCTATCGGCCCCAATTAGTAGATGAAAATGTGTAAGATGGGTGTGACCTAAACGGAGTCTACCTAGAATAACCTGTTCTCTTCTGGTCATTGATTTTCGATAGGTCCATTTTTTAATGCTTGGTTTCCACTTCTTGAACAGTCCTCCGTAGTCGTTCCATTCATTTTGCCAATTTGCATATATTTTGCTATTGATATCTCTGACTACATCTTCTAGAGGTACTGGTATATCATCAGATATTTCAGATGTTGCCGCTTTTGCACCATTATCCGCTGCCTCATTGCCAGGTATTCCCACATGACTTGGGACCCACATAAAATGTACGGTTTTTCCACTTATTGTTAAGTGGGTTATGAGTTCCAATATTTGTTGTATCATGGCGTTTTTACTGAATGGGTTTCTTATTGTAGTAAGCGAACTTAACGAGTCAGTACATATCAGACATTTCTGGTCCAACTCAAACGAGAAATAGAGCAGTGACTGCCATATGGCATACAGTTCTGCAGTGAAAACACTACAACTTTTGCTGAGGCTCCAAGTAAACAGTTGGTCGTCATGTACAAATGATGCACCTACGCCCGCTTGTGTTTTTGACCCGTCTGTGTAAATGGTAGGCCAGCCATTGTACTCGTTCATTTCGTGACAAAGAAGAGATCTATAAGTCGAGGGGGAGGTAAGTTCCTTGTTCCAATTAGCCAGTTTGGTGTTTATATTTGGGACTTTGATACACCACGGTGGATTATTCGAGATTTCAGGTAGGATATTTTGCAGTTCTATATCATATCTTATGGTTGCATCAGCGAAGCGTGATCGAGAGGGTTTGGCAGTTGATGGTTTTTGGGAGAATTCATTGTCCTTACTGACCAGGTTATGATTGATATGTCTTGGTAGTGATGCGAATATGTCATAGTCTGCAAATCTCTACGCAACTTTAGAGGCATAACTGAAGTATCTGCTTCAAGAGCAACTATGGGGCTGGTTCTAAATGCACCCGTGATTAGTCTCAGTGCTGAATTTTGGATTTTATCCAGTGTTTTGAGTTTCGATGGTCTGGACGATCCATAAACCGAACTACCATAATCAATTTTTGATAATATTAGAGTTTTGTACATGGTTAACAAGACATCTCTATTAGCGCCCCATTTTATTCCTGATATGCATCTCATTATGTTAAGCATTTTTTGGCATCTTTTACTAATGTGATCTATCTGGTCTTTCCAGTACAGGCCTGTGTCAAAAATTAAACCTAATAGTTTTATAGAGTTTCTATTAGCTATAGGGTGGTTTTCCAAGTTTATGTTTGGTTCATTGTGTTCAGCCCGTAACCTACAAAAGTGGATCAAATTTGTTTTTTGTTGAGAAAAGGAGAAACCACAGGATTTTGCCATCTCATTCAGCCTATTTACTTCAATTTGCAGATTATCAGTTAGCTGGTCGATGTTATAATCTCTCATGTAAATTGTTAAATCATCCACGTATAATACGCGTTCAACATTATTGGGCAGGTTTTCTAATAAACAGTTGATGGCGACTGCGAATAATGTAGCGACTGCGAATAATGTAACGCTGAGAACAGACCCTTGAGGTATGCCGTTTTCAAGATGGCGGATGGAGGATTTCTCGCTTGTTATTCTAACTCGGAAAAATCGTTGACTTAGAAAATTCCTTAGTAGGATCAGTAGGTTTCCTCTCAGTCCCCAAGTATGTAGTTGCCTCATGATAGCATGTCTCCATGTCATGTCATACGCTTTTTCTAAGTCGAACATGATAGCTGCTGTATGTTCACGGTTGAAAAAGGCTTCCCTAATGTCATTTTCCAGTCGAATGAGCCCATCGATAGTAGAACGTTTACGCCGGCATCCAACTTGATTTTCAGATAATAGGGCATTAGTTTCTAAATACCAAATGAGCCTTACATTCACCATCTTCTCAAAAACCTTACTTAAACAGCATGTTAATGAAATGGGTCTGTAGCTTGAGGGCTCTTCAGATTTTTTATTTTCTTTTAATATGGGGACAACAACAGCAACTTTCCATTTTTTTGGAAATACACCTGTTTGCCACATTTGGTTATAAACTTGCAACAATTTCATTTTGGCATGACTGCACATATGTTGTATCATATTATATGAGATAGTATCATGGCCAGGTGCAGACTCATTGCAAGATTGTAATGCATGTTCCAACTCTTCAACGGTGAATGGAAGGTTATACTTCTCCACACTAACAGGTTCAAAATGAAGGTCAATGCTCTCCTCGTTAATTTTAATGTTTTGGAATTCTAGGTTATAGTTTTGGGTGCTACTAACCATTTCAAAGTGGTCTGCAAATATTTCCACCACGTTTTTGAGATCTGTAGCAGTTCCATTGACAGAGTTGAGCAGTTCTGGGATATAAAAGTTACTTCGTCCGTTTATATTTTTTATTTTATTCCAGATCTCTGCTGTACCAGAGTCTGGTGTAAGTGATGTTACATATTCCTCCCATGGCTTGCGTTTTGACTCGTAAACCAGTCTGCGAGCTCTTGCTCTAAGTTTTTTAAATGTAATTAAATTTTCTTGCGTCTTCGAAATTGTTTTAACGTCCGCCCGTTTTCTTTCAGTTATTGCTATTTTAATATCCTCGTTCCACCAAGGAACGCTCTTTTTTCTATAATATCTTTTAGATTTTGGAATGCTCTTATGTGCTGCGTTCAGAATACTTTCTGTTATCACCTCAGCTGCTTATTCAACATTATTTGGTAGATCTGGGATATCTAATGTTTCCTTAAATTGTTCCCAGTTAGCCTTGTTGCACAACCATTTTTCTTTAAGAATTATCTGTCTTGTTGGTGAATCAAAAGTCATGGAAATTGGGAAATGGTCGCTCGAATATAGATCATATCGTGGTTTCCACGTGATCTTTGGTGAAAGTGATGGGGAACATAAACTTAAGTCGATACGTGAAAAGGTATTTGGGCGTGCATTGAGGTACGTTGGTTCTCCGGTGTTAAGGATGCAGATGTTCCTTTCATCGATTAGTCGTTCGATTTTACGTCCCCTGGTATCTAGCAGCTCAGCACCCCAAGTTGGTGAGTGCGCGTTAAAGTCACCTACTAGCAAAAAAGGTTGTGGGAGTTGGGCAACTAATTCAAATAGATATTGATAGGTCCACTTATTATCTGGCAGGTATATATTGCATAATGTCATTTTGACTGGTGTTTTTATAGTCACTGCAACAGCTTGGAGGTTAGTATTTAACCTTACCATAGTTGTAGCTATTGAGTTTCTCAATAGGATAGCGACACCTCCCGCTGCTCTTTCTCTCGGGATATGGTCTTTACGGATAATTTGGTAGCCCCTAAGACTGAAATTGGCATTAGGTCTAAAGTGGGTTTCCTGTAGAATGATCCCGAATGGGCTACACTCATTTTTTAGTAGCTGTAATTCGTTTAGATGTGAAATACATCCATTGCAATTCCATTGAATTAATGTTTCCATTATTGGTTTAAAGAGTATAACTTCAACGGATCATATTCTTAGGTAAATAAAAATTTAAATGTAATGAAATACTCTGTATGAGTCATTTTTACCTCTCGCCCTTCAGGTAAGAGAGGTATAGGAATCATGCTAAAAATTGGGTAGTGAGTTTTCAATGAATAAACACGTTTTAGGGTCCCTAGAATACGATTTTAATATTTTCGCGATGATGTCTGTGTGTGTGTGTGTTAGTGTGTGTGTGTGTGTGTGTGTAGGAGCGTATATATTTGTGGATACTTGTGTGTGCACAGACAGTAATTGTGGATAGCTTACGAATTGTGGCATACATACACACGTATACCACAATTTCTTTCATAGTTTTTCGTTATCTTCACTTCGAGCTGATTCGAATGGTACCTACTTTTACTTTTTGGTGTGTAAGGCTCCATAAATATTGTTTTTAGCATGTTACCTCTAAATGTATATTTGTGGTTACTTACACTTTTGCTGCGTTGAGCGCCCTCTACAATGTGTGTATAATTTTCAGCGCTTAATATTTGTGGTAAACTGTGTAAATTTTCTGGAATGTTAGTAACTGTGGTAACATTATTATTTTTCGGATGTTTTCGGTCGTTAGCGTAGCTGTATGAAATACTTTTATCATAGGAGGTATGTGGTTTCAGGTAAAGCTGTTTTATTATTATTGGATTGGGATGCATTTGTATGGGCCAAGTTGATATCGTTGCAAAAATTAAACAGATCATTTTAAATTTGATGTTATATTTAAGTCAGAACTAAATTCTTATTATGTACTATTAGATATTATGACCTATTTATTGCTTTTAAACAATGATTTATGCTCCTTATACAATACCTCTGTTAACTTGAGTATGCGTCATGAAAGCTAAACCTAGGCCTAACAATAAATCGAAAAATATGGGAAATTGAGAAAAAACAGGAAAAACTCTAAAAAATAGAAAAAGTAAGGAAAACTAGGGAAAAATAGGGAAATATCGGAAAAAAGGAAAAGAGAAAAAATGCGGAGCTAGGTGACCTTTTCAGAGGTTAAGTTAAGGTTTTAACATGTACCTGATATACCATCGGTTAATTTATGGAACCATGGGGTTTAGAACACTGCAAGTAATTTTTTTTTAATAAGTTTATGTGCGCTTTATTTTAATATTTTATTAAAGCAGCAACAATTTCAAAGATTCACTGTCATGTGTTAATTAATTTGAATATATTCATTTATTTCCTATTTTATTATAGTAAACATAATGAAGAAATTTTAATCTTTCTTTGAATTTGATTATGTTCTTATTATTTCAATGATAAATTATATTTATAGGGTACAGCTGTTAAGATTGTAAAAATTTTATTTCAATCACATTTGTTGTAAAGTTTGTGAATCATTTAGGTAAATAAAAAATCATTTTATTTATTGCCATTTTAGCCATTCAATCAATTATTAATATTTATCATTTGGTCTTTTAACATTTTCAAATAATAATTTAGAAATATCATATAATAATAGTTTTATAGTTATAATTTTGGTCTTGTTTACAAGTTCCACCGATGGTCAGCCTTTAGATTAAAGCAGGTACGCGTGTTCGCAAGCCCCACGTAACAGGTTATTTTCGCAAAGCCCACGTTCGCATGTCCCACATAGGCGTCCCATTGCTTGTTAATAAATAGTTACAGGGTGTCACAACTAATAATTATGGTAACAATGTGAACAAATTATATAAAAATATTAAATTGGCATATCACAGTATGTCAGATTTTTTATTTTGTGAATCGATAACTGTGGAGGATAATCCTGAAACACGTTGATTTTTATATTTAAACACGCGATTTGTGAGATATTTTTTATACGTAAGCGTCATAACGTTACCGATGATTTTTTTAATGGAAATGTATGTCGTGCGGTACCATTTTTAAAAGTGTCGGTAACACAGATCGTTGGTTTTCGGTTATATTATGGCTGTTTATCTGCTAGAGCCAAAGTGGGTTCGTGCCTCGTATCTGATAATGAAATTTTAATTTAAAAAGTTACAGTGTTAGCTACTTTGCTCGAATATGTAAACCGCATTGAATATTAATTTAATTAATGTCTAATGCGGAGCGTAGATTTTCTTTCCCCCTGTGTCACTGTGCCGATGATGGTGGTGAGGTTTTCCGGGTTTTCCTACACCTATAGTCAAATGTCGCCATCAATCCTCAGTAAGTCGCTCCGGAGCCTCACGACAAATAATAATACTAGCCGTCCCTTCCCCGTCCAATCCATTGGCTCTGGGGTTCACTCGCAAGGGGGTGAAAAGTAGGGCGAGTATTATTATTATTATTGTTTCTCCAACCATATTAACAAGTATACCTTTAATAGCCAAGTTAGAAGATATTGCCTTTGAACAAGTCTACAAATTTTTTTAATTTGTTTAGATTCCAATTATCTGCTTGTTTTCTTAATCTTTTTTCTCAATAAAGTGCAATTAATTGGAAATTATCTGGAGAAATATTTTAGCAAAACAAAATTAATAATTAAAAATAATTTATTGGATTTGAAATTATAGGGCGCTACAGGTTCAAAATTTAAAAAATATTTTAATGTTGGAAATCCAATTAAAATTAGGTTCTCTTTCGATAAAAAAATCTTACAAATACTAAATTTAATGGGAAATATCAGCTTCATAGTGATTTGCTGTATTTTCATTTTTTATTTTTTTTTTTGGATGGTGTACTATTTTTGAATACCAACATTAACCATTGTAATAAGTCAAATACAATTCTTTCTTTATTTAATTTATTGAAATAAATTAAGTACACATCTGTTCTGTTGCTAGAACTGCTAAGTTTTTAAACAAATGTTATAGAGAGTATATGTTGTATCCCCATATAACGCGCATATTTATTTTTAAAAACTTAGATTCTTAAACTTTTTACATTAAAAATTTTTAGACGTTTTTCAATCATTGTACTATTTTATTTACCAATTATTTTTAAATATTTGCACTTTTTTCCAATTTAAACTAAAAGCCTTGCTATAAATAAATTTTAATTAATTTAACGAATGGTTAAGAAAACAATCATTTAATTGCAAAATCATTCATTTTGGCACTTCCATTAATTTTTTTATTTGTTATTTTCATTAGAAAATATTTGAGAATTATATTAAAAAAATTATTTTTTATGGGTCAAAAAAATTAGAGTGGTACCATCTCTAATGGTATGCACCTTTATGAAGTTTTAATAAGTTTCTTTTTGCCAAAATGCTACCTTTTAAAAAATTAATTATCCACCCAACTTAAAATAATTCATAAAGTTGTTTTTTCTCTCTTAAGAGGCGCCAATATCAAACGTTATCTTGCCTGTAATGGTTTTTGGACGAGCGGTCCCTTAATATTATAGATAGGATGCTGCGGTTTTCACTAATAATTTCTGTATTTAATTGTTAAGAGCGCGTATGTGGCTTTTTTAAAAATTATTTTTAGGATACGACTATCAACTCTTTTCTCTAAATAAATTTTAAAAAGTAGCACAGGTGTGCTCTTCTAATAAACATTTTAAATATCATGACAAAAACCGCATATTTTTAGTTGCTATATTAGGCGAGAATAATTACGTTTTGTGGCGCTCTACCCTGTTCTGGGCAGAAGAAATTGGGCTAGAGGGTAGGATTACTTAACATTAACCGGAAAATACTAAAAAAATGTATTGTAACACCCAATTTATTACAACAATACAAGCACATTTTTCTTAGGTAATTATCTAACTGGTAACCACAAAAGTCACGTGGTGTGTGTCCTCTTAAAGTAAGCCTCATGTTCCTATATTAACTTTTATATATTTAAGAGTTCCACACTACGTGACTTTTGTGTTTGCCCGTTAGAAATTTACCCAAGGAAAATGTACTTGTATTCTAATAAATTGGATGTCAAATTTTTTTTTTGTATTTTCCGGTTAATGTTATATAATCCTACCTTCTAGTCCAACTTTTTACGCGCCGTACAGGGTAGAGCGCCATAAAACAAAATTATTCGTATTTGGACGAGAACTCGCCTAATACAGCAACAAAAAATATGCGGTTTTTTCATGATATTTAAAATATTTATGAGAAGAGCGCGTCTGTGCTACATTTTTTAAATTTGCCTAGAGAAAAAAGTTGATAGTCGTATCACTTTTACTAAAAGTATTCTAAAAAAAGTGCCACAGACTCGCTCTAAAGAATTAACTACAGAATCCATTGGTGAAAACTGCAGCTTCCTATCTTTAATATTAACGGAGCGCTCGTCCAAAAACGATTTCAGGCAAGATAACGTATGGTATTGGCGCCTCTTAAGAAAACTCTTAACTAAAGAGGGTTATCGGTCGAATATTACAACACATTGTGTGAATAATTAACTTATTATTGATATAAAAAATTAATAGCATATAGAATTACAGATTGTCACAAAAATATCACAAAATTTCTTAAATATATTTTTGTATTTATTTTCTCTTATATTAAATTTTTATTGCTGTGATTAAAAATATCTAAGGTTTTATAGCAAAAAAAAAATATATTTTTTAAAGTCTGGTTACTTCGTTTTTTATTTAAGAAAAAGACTGACCATAAGCTCAAAGGAGCAGGTAAATTAAACATTTCGACTTAAAAATCCCATTGCTCGGTTTTAAAATGGTTTATAACCAGTAGTAGTAGTAAGGCCTTCATGATTTCCGAGCATTTGATAATTTAAGCAGTGCTGTCATATGCTGCAGCCCTGTAAACGATTGAATTGAAGATACCTAGAGTCGGTCTAACCTGAGGTATTTAAAATATTACAAAAATTTTCTTTATTAAATAAATAAACCATAATAAATAAAAAATATGTGTCTGAAATAAGTATTACAAGAAAGTACATTAATTGTGAGTGAGAAAAAATGCATATATTACATATAGCTCTTGTACTACTTATTTTAATTCAAAGGCGGCAACATCGCTTCATCCCTAGGAACTGATTCGCTCTTTGTCTTTGGTTTGAACCTTTAGGCTTTAAGTCACTGTAAAACTAAAAATTTAGATTCGTCTTCGCCTTATAGTATATTAAATTTATTTATGGAAGAATTTAGTCATAAATTAGATATTTAAAAATATATATTAATTATACAGGGTTTAACAAAAAGTCAGTGGAGTTCATTTATTTTTAAAATTACTGAGGACCAAAATTCAAATTTAATATTTGTACCTAAACAAGCATATGTAATTTGAGGACTAATCGTTTCTGAAAAAACTGGTAATCTGATGAGCACGATTTATTTAAGAAAAAGACTGACCATTTATTTATTTTTTCATTTTTATCACCGTAGTATTTTACTTGTACAGAGTTATTTAAAAAATTATAAAATTCAAGAAAAAATATTTCGTGTACAATGATAAAAAATATATAGTGCTTCTAAAATCTTTGTACTGCATTTACTATTTGTGCAAGTCCAAAATGTTTCATCACTTTTCAAAACTTTTTTTTTTGAATCTGTATGCCCATTTAAAAGTAATAATTTGTTACAATCTCAAATTCACTCATTTTATATTCTAAATACTCTGTTTATACCAATTGACATAAAATAATTTCAAGAAATTTGAAATATTGGGAAATTTCGTAATTTTTCGTAATATACTAAATTCATTATGTTTGCAAATATAAGGTAAGCCTAAAAACCCTTTATACCATTAAAATGTTATAATAATTTCAAGAAATGGGAATTTTCGTAATTTTTACCTGCATTTATTTGGTGCTCAGTTTATATGTCGGATTATTAATCCCTGTTTCAAATGGTCCTCAGATTACATGTCATAAAATGATTTAGTGCTGAGTTTATATTCTCCGTCAGATTTTATAAAAAAATTATATGCTTTTCAGGTCATTATTCAAAGGAAAATTAAGTTAGTTTTAAAAACTTACCGACAGACCGAAAACTGGCTTTCCAAATGTATTTTTTGTTCAAAATCTCCTAAAATACGATGCTTTAACAGTAGTTGTAACAAACTTGTAATTAAAAATAGTAACGCATTGACTATTATAATTTGATGTAAAAGATATTGCGTCTGAGAAGCATTATTTTTTAAATGTCTACAGGGTGTTTCAAATATTGTGTGTGTGTTAGTGTGTGTGTGTGTTTGGATGGATGTTGTAGTAACGATAATTAAAAAACTACTGAATAAAAAAATTTGAAATTTTGCATACAGCATTCTGATACCCTAGATTAGATCTGATTAGATTTTGGTGCCAATCGCACAACCGGAAGTGGCAGTTGCTATGGGTGATGACGCCATTATTATACAAAATGGAAATAAAGTTTTACACATATATTTTGTATACCCCATAGTTTATTTTCATCTCATTAAAATTTTCGAAACTTTTGCCATTGTTGCCAGATTTACAAAAAAATAATTTTTTTTAATACTTTTTTGTGTCAACCTGTAAATTTTTACCTCTCGCCCTTCAGGTAAGAGAGGTATAGGAATCATGCTAAAAATTGGGTAGTGAGTTTTCAATGAATAAACACGTTTTAGGGTCCCTAGAATACGATTTTAATATTTTCGCGATGATGTCTGTGTGTGTGTTAGTGTGTGTGTGTGTGTTAGTGTGTGTGTGTGTGTGTTTGGATGGATGTTGTAGTAACGATAACTCAAAAACTACTGAATAAAAAAATTTGAAATTTTGCATACAGCATTCTGATACCCTAGATTAGATCTGATTAGATTTTGGTGCCAATCGCACAACCGGAAGTGGAAGTTGCTATGGGTGATGACGCCATTATTATACAAAATGGAAATAAAGTTTTACACATATATTTTGTATACCCCATA
The DNA here is from genome assembly GCA_963243735.1 of Neocrepidodera transversa. Classification (NCBI taxonomy): domain Eukaryota; kingdom Metazoa; phylum Arthropoda; class Insecta; order Coleoptera; family Chrysomelidae; genus Neocrepidodera; species Neocrepidodera transversa. The sequence goes on along the minus strand of OY725337.1, from coordinate 36,140,253 downwards.
GTTTATTTTCATCTCATTAAAATTTTCGAAACTTTTGCCATTGTTGCCAGCTTTACAAAAAAATAATTTTTTTTAATACTTTTTTGTGTCAACCTGTAAATTTTTGATTCAAAAATGGCGAGAGGTCATGTGTTGGCCACATCAGATTTTTTATTATTTATTTGTTAAAAGGTTTGAATAACATTTGTGAATTTTGAATGTTATAAACAGAGTTATTATTAAAAGTATAATTTTAAAGCATTTATTGAAAATAATTGGTGTATACAGTATTTAAAATCAACAATTGTGGAGTATAAAAAAAAATCTTATGTGTAATATCATATAATATGAATGATTATTATAATAATTTAATAGAGAAAGTTAAAATTTGGATAGAATATCAAAATAAATTCTTGCTATATAATTAAAAATCTGATGTGGCCAGCACATGACCTCTCGCCATTTTTGAATCAAAAATTTACAGGTTGACACAAAAAAGTATGAAAAAAAATTATTTTTTTGTAAATCTGGCAACAATGGCAAAAGTTTCAAAAATTTTAATGAGATGAAAATAAACTATAGGGTATACAAAATATATGTGTAAAACTTTATTGCCGTTTTGTATAATAATGGCGTCATCACACATAGAAACTGCCACTTCCGGTTGTGAGATTGGCACCAAAATCTAATCAGATCTAATCTAGGGTATCAGAATCCTGTATGCAAAATTTCAAATTTTTTTATTCAGTAGTTTTTGAGTTATCTTTACTACAACATCCATCCAAACACACACACACACACACACTAACACACACACACACACACACTAACACACACACACACACTAACACACACACACACAGACATCATCGCGAAAATATTAAAATCGTATTCTAGGGACCCCAAAACGTGTTTATCAATTGAAAACTCACTACCCAATTTTTAGCATGATTCCTATACCTCTCTTATCTGAAGGGCGAGAGGTAAAAAGTAAATGGCAAGTTTGTCAAAAGTGATTAAAAAAATTTTATTCAGAAATCAAGTAACAAAAAATTTTTGAATTTAGAGACGGACAGTTGAATAAAAAGAATAATAAACAAGTCAAATTTTTTTATAAGAAAAAAAATGGTTGTTGGTCAGAATATTAAGTAATGTTTTTTGTAAGAGGATGTAGAAAGATGGAAAATAAAAAAAAATATGTATACACTGATTAAATTACAAAATTTTATTTAAAAAAAAAAAAACAATAAATAATAAAATAAGAGATAAATTCAGTTTGGTGAGCTAAATAAGAAATCGACTAACAGAAAGGACGAGTGGTGTAAGAACGTAAGGAGGAGTATAGAGGTTTAATAATTGGAAAACGGAGATTAGGAAGTCAGTTTAAGAAGAAAGAAGTGATTGGTCAAGGTAGGAGATAAAATAGGTGCAGAAGATTGGAGTGAAATGTGAACAGAAGGACTTTAATTAATTTAATTTTCTTTATTTTTTTTGTAATGTTTATTATTTTTTTTTATATATAGAACTCACCCCAAATTGAGAACAACGAAGTAAAGTAATTCATAACAATATATGTAAGTGTAAATAGTTGTAAAAATTATTTAATAATTATGTTAACATATAGGTGTATATAGACAAATCAAAGAATAAATGTAAAGGTAAATGTTAGTTAGTTACATATCACGCTTCAGAAGGTATCTTCTTTTGAATCTGCTGTAAGAGGTTGGCTATAAGGATCAGTATCTTTTTTACCTCTCGCCCTTCAGATAAGAGAGGTATAGGAATCATGCTAAAAATTGGGTAGTGAGTTTTCAATGGATAAACACGTTTTAGGGTCCCTAGAATACGATTTTAATATTTTCGCGATGATGTCTGTGTGTGTGTGTTAGTGTGTGTGTGTGTGTGTGTTAGTGTGTTAGTGTGTGTGTGTGTGTGTTTGGATGGATGTTGTAGTAACGATAACTCAAAAACTACTGAATAAAAGAAATTGAAATTTTGCATACAGGATTCTGATACCCTAACTTAGATCTGATTAGATTTTGGTGCCAATCGCACAACAGGAAGTGGCAGTTGCTACGGGTGATGACGCCATTATTATTCAAAACGGCAGTAAAGTTTTACACATATATTTTGTATACCCTATAGTTGATTTTCATCTCATTAAAATTTTCGAAACTTTTGCCACTGTTGCCAGATTTACAAAAAAATAATTTTTTTTCATACTTTTTTGTGTCAACCTGTAAATTTTTGATTCAAAAATGGCGAGAGGTCATGTGCTGGCCACATCAGATTTTTTGAGGTTGGTGCCTCGCGATTTATATTAATAGTATCCATATCCATCTTTTCCAAGCTTTTTTTTCTTGGTTTGCCTTTAGGCCACCCACTCTTTTTCCTCTTCTTCTGTGATGAGGTATCACTAATTATAGACTCTTCTTCGGTGCTTTCTGTTCTTTGGGAGCTCTTATGAAGAGTAGGTTGGAACTGAAATGGGTACATGGACAAAGGAACAGGGAAAGAATTTTTTAAGGCAGTGATGAGGTGCGGAATTAGCGTTTTCACTAATTCTTCAGAGTTTATAGTGGCGGCACTATGGTCTGTAGTTTGTTGTATAGGCAGCGGTGTGCTGGCCTTAGCATAGGAAACATTTGGCTTCGGTGTATTCACTGTTACTTTTTTCTTGGCTTCTGCATAAGATAATCTTTTAGTTACTTTCAATTCTTGGATTGCCATTTCTTGTTTATATATAGTACATTCTTTAGATCTTGCTGAATGTGTTCCTTCACAGTTTACACATATAATTGGGGGATCACAAGGTTTTCCAAAATGTAATGATTTACCACAAACACACACCTGTTCTTTTGAACAAACTACAGCTGAATGTCCAAAGCGTTGGCATCTAAAACAGCGCAACGGTGACGGAATAAATGGACGTACCTTTAATAAGTAGAAGGCGACTTTGACTTCTTTTGGCATGTTAGGGGAGTTAAAAGTTAAGATATGGTTTGGCGTGTCAACTAGATATCCGTCTCGTTTACTCTTAATTCTTTTAACTTCAATTATTCCTTGTCCTTTCAATTCATCTAATATTTCCTGCTCTGTGCAGTTTAGTAAGTCTCTACAATTTACAACTCTTCTCGATTGGTTAAGTTTAGCATGTGCAATTACTTCAACGTCAAATTCCAGAAATTGTTTTAGATTCAGAATTAACCTTGATTGAGCAGCAGAACTAGTTTCGATTAGCAAGCCATCCTTAATTTTCTTTAAGCATTTTATTTGACCAAATTTTCCATACATAAATTTCTGAATTAAGAAGGGGTTTGTGTTTTGAAAATCCCCCTCTTTTTTCTTTACGATCAAGAACCGGGGAGGTGTCACCGTCTCTTGATTCGCCTTATTTGTGTGGTGCTGAGCGGTGTTACCGCTATTCGCTATAGATCCAGCCCCATAATCTACAATTGCATTCGCATTTTTTATTTGTTTTTGAGTTTTCATAAAGAATCACACGAGAAGGGTAGAATTAAGGGTCAACTGTGGCAGTGCTCCCATACCACAGCAAGGCTTATTAAAACTGGAGGGCACCTGGTATCCGGAGCACAAATATGCAATTAAAAAAAATGTATTTTTTCGTTAATAATTTCATTGTTATAAACAATATTGGAATGTCACAATAATTTTTTTCCAATAGTACTAAAAAATACAAAAACAACCATATGCAACAAAGTTAAGAAAAAAAATTTCTATATTTTTTATGTGATTTTCAAAAAAATACAAATTTTTTTTAGCCACATTGTTGCATATGGTTGTTTTTGCAATTTTTAGTTGTATTAGAAAAAAATTATTGTAACAATTGTTTATAACAAATTGTTAACTAAATAAACTCGACTTAAAGAGTTTTATTACCTACTTACCAGTAGACCACATTTGAGATAATGGATAACCTTTTGGATTTAAATAAATAATGAAATTATTAATGAAAAAAAAATTTCTTTTTAATTGTATTATGAGCCATCATTAATGATTTTTAAAGATAAAATTATTTCTTAACTAACTATTTAAATAATGCAAATATGAAAAAAATGATTATATACAATAAGTTTTTTAATAATTTTTTTTTAAAAAAATCATCATTGACCCTAAACAATAGAATAGTAAAATTTTTTTTTCAAAAATATTAAAGTAAACTATTTGTTTATAAATAATTTATAAACAAAAAGCGTTATAAAATCTTTCCCACAATAATTTAATCTTTATTTCAAATATAAAAACAGCTATGCCATAGTATATGACAAAAAAAATTTAACAACAATTTTACGATTATTCATTTTTTGGTAACTTAGAAAACTCGTTATAAACAATATAAACAAATTTTAAATAATTTTATAGCGTCATCTTATTGAGGACACTCATAGAAAATACTCCAAGAGGCGAAAAATGTTTAGGATGTTTATAAACAATTATCGAGCTTTCAATGAAAAAAAATAGTTAATTAACAATAGACTAGTTTTTTGAAAAATGCATTTAAATTTTTTTTTCTAACGGGACTTTCTTTCTTCAAGTGTTGAAATGACACCATAATTTTTTCAAATTTTTAAATCAAAATTTAGTGCCATAAAAAAATTGTTTTAGATGCGATACTCAATATAGAGGCGGCGTACTCATCCCGAACCGTTTGCGCGGAGACCAATTTTCAGCAACAAATTAAAATTATAAATATTATAGCTAGAGGTCCGGAAGTTTTTTTTTCGCAATTTCCTTCTCTTTAAGGATATTTTTATAGTTTTCGAGTTATCATCAAAAAATAAATGACTTTTTTTCGTTTTTTGTTAATAACAATTACAATTTTCATTTGCAGGACAAAAAGCGACATGACACATTTCTCAGAATGGCAATCCACGTTAACTGAGCCATCGTTCATATTTTTTTTAACGTCTTAACTATTGTTCGCAGAAAACTCACTTCTCGACTAGACTAAATACGTTTATTTGTTTTGTGATAGACATACCGCTATATAAAGGGTTAATATATTTTCAATTCGCAATGTATAAAAATATCAACAAGTGCATATATGTATATTGAAATAAAAAACTCCCAATAAATTTTAATTTACCTTTCTGATTATCTAGAAGTCATCTCATTAGAGTTGGGTTCACAGGGTTCATAAAGTACCTATAGATAACAAAATAATTTAAAATATGCAATTTATCTTAATTTTTTTTATTTCATCTTCTTTTTAACTTCAATGCCTTCACAACTTTTTTTTAAATATTTAACCAATATCTTTCACTTCCAACTTGTATTGTTTCTGCTACTTTCTCATGACCATGCTTCTGCTTTTTAACAAATTCTTTTCTATTCTTTGACAAGCAAAAAATTTTTTGATCGTTATTTTTCTTGAAGTTTTTATAACAACCTTCTTTTCTTTCTTTTTTTAATTCCAAAATTTTGCCTACTACTTTTTTACCTCTCGCCCTTCAGATAAGAGAGGTATAGGAATCATGCTAAAAATTGGGTAGTGAGTTTTCAATGGATAAACACGTTTTAGGGTCCCTAGAATACGATTTTAATATTTTCGCGATGATGTCTGTGTGTGTGTGTGTTAGTGTGTGTGTGTGTTAGTGTGTGTGTGTGTTAGTGTGTGTGTGTGTGTGTTTGGATGGATGTTGTAGTAACGATAACTCAAAAACTACTAATTAAAAAAATTTGAAATTTTGCATACAGGATTCTGATACCCTAGATTAGATCTGATTAGATTTTGGTGCCAATCGCACAACCAGAAGTGGCAATTGCTATGGGTAATGACGCCATTATTATACAAAAAGGCAATAAAGTTTTACACATATATTTTGTATACCGTATAGTTTATTTTCATCTCATTAAAATTTTCGAAACCTTTGCCATTGTTGCCAGATTTGCCAAAAAATATTTTTTTTCATACTTTTTTGTGTCAACCTATAAATTTTTGATTCAAAAATGGCGAGAGGTAATGTGCTGGCCACATCAGATTTTTTTAAATAATTTTAATTTTGACTTTACACCAACCCCAATGACAAATCATTCCATCTGATATGAAATATCACTTAATTTATCACAATGAATTTTATACTTCTACTAAAATTTTTTTTTTCAATTCACATTTTTCTTTTTTATGTTACAAACAAGAAAAATTGTTAATTTTAATTCAAAACCCTATTCATTTTCTTTTATTTAAACCAACCCCTTCTTACTATTATATTTTATAACAAATTATTTATCTTATACCGGGTATAACCAATTTCATAACAATATATTGTAATTAATATAAATCTCAATTTAGGGTGAGTTCCATAAAAAAAATAATAAACCTTACAAAAATTATTAAACAAAATATAAATTTAGTTGTATTCTGTTTATGCCTCTTCTGGTATTTTCCTTTCTTCTAAATCATCATCTTGTCTTTTCCACATATCCTTCTATACTTGTTCTATTTACTGCTTCTCCATACTTCTTATAACTTTTTCTCAGTAATAACTTTTTTATTCAAATGTTCTTCTTTAATAACTTTATTTTTTTTTATTTTGTAATTTTTAAATCGACGAAATAAAATTCATACGTAGTATAATTGGTATATAATCTCCGTTTATATTTAAATGACATAAAATTGACATTTCAAAATTATCAATTTCATAATTGACTTCTTGTTTATTATTCTTTTTACCTCTGGACCTTCAGATAAGAGAGGTATAGGAATCATGCTAAAAATTGGGTAGTGAGTTTTCAATGGATAAACACGTTTTAGGGTCTCTAGAATACGATTTTAATATTTTCGCGATGATGTCTGTGTGTGTGTGTGTGTTAGTGTGTGTGTGTTAGTGTGTGTGTGTGTTAGTGTGTGTGTGTGTGTGTTTGGATGGATGTTGTAGTAACGATAACTCAAAAACTACTAAATGAAAAAATTTTAAATTTTGCATACAGGATTCTGATACCCTAGATTAGATCTGATTAGATTTTGGTGCCAATCGCACAACCGGAAGTAGCAGTTGCTATGGGTGATGACGCCATTATTATACAAAACGGCAATAAAGTTTTACACATATATTTTGTATACCATATAGTTTATTTTCATCTCATTAAAATTTTCGAAACTTTTGCCATTGTTGCCAGATTTACAAAAAAATAATTTTTTTTCATACTTTTTTGTGTCAACCTGTAAATTTTTGATTCAAAAATGGCGAGAGGTCATGTGCTGGCCACATCAGATTTTTTTATCTGTTTTCGTACTCTCCCAAATTTTTAACTACTAGATTAATTAAAAAAAAAATCAAATCTTCCCTTAACATTATTACATAAAATTTTGTTGTATCATTTCCAATTTTTTTTATTATCATAATAATAATTAAATAATGATGTGCTCAAAAAATAAAAATAAGACTTTATATTCCACAATTGTTGATTTATAATAAATTATATACCAATTACCATTAATAAATTCTTTTAAAATCAAACCTCTTTTTAACGATAAACTCTGTTTATTAAATTAAAAGAACAAAAAATTATGCTATCAAACCTTTTAACAATTAAATAACAATTAACTTATAAAAACAACTCATACAGAGTATTTCATTACACTATATTTATAATAGAAGAGTTTTCAGATATTTTGTTATAATTATTTTGTTTTAAATTTGTTACGTTTTATTTGAAAAAAAAAGCATGAGCACAACAATTGCAAATCTACCGAATTAAATCAAAAGATTATTTGAGGCGAAAGGTAGTAACAGTTCACCGACTAGCTCAGTGTGAGATTTATATCGCGCCAGAGCTTTTGTAACGCCGAATAAAGCACAAAATCGTTCGATGAGATGAACCCAAATAATCACTAAAGTAAATCAGTTAATCTACAAGATAATCTACCAAAGATCAACAGAGTTAATGTTTCCTTTTAATCAGCAACCAAATTAAATAGATTCACTTACCAGAACTGGTCCAGAGTTGCGCCTGGACTAAGCCCGAAATTAAATCTTTTATTGAAACACACGTTCCTTCACAATCAAAATTTATTAAACAAATGGTTGCTTCGGTACGGGTCCCCCATTGTTCGAACAACGGCGTCCTGACTTTAGCTAAAACTTAGAAACAAACATTAATTTACAAGAAAATTTAGAAAACAGATGATTATGGGCTAAACTGGTGAATTTTTAACATAGTTGGGAAAGGAAAAAAAAAAAGGTTATCTTAATCTAACTGAATAACTAACATTTGTACAGTAACGGAAAGAAACTATTAATAAATGCAAAATATGAGTCATAAAAAAAAAATAGCGACCATTGTCTACTCTCTTGACTTCAGTTCCTCATCAAGAGATGAAAATGAATAACAACCATAACGGACGCTCATGATATCGGGACTCGATACATACCAAAATGTAAAGAACATTAAATGGCGGCCTTTCAACGAACTTCCAACCATATATATAAATTCGGCCATAAGCGGCATCCTTTTATTCAGCTTAGCTCGACTAGGCCAAAAATCTAAAAATGTTTCTTAAATGAATAGGCTAAGAAGATGAAGCAAACACTTACCCCTGGTGGATGGTAAACGGGAACACGTGGTGGACACGGTAAGGTTCAAATCCCCACAGTGGGTAGAATTCTTAATAAAACAGCCACGACAAGGCTTAACCACAACAGAATTCGTCTCGAAACAGTGTTAGGTAAAAATCCAGCCCAAAGCTGACTTGAGAAGAATTATTTCGAAAACCTGAACACCAAAATACCTTTCCGTCTCGTCCAAGAAAATGCCAATCAAGAAAAAAAAAATGCCGAGTCACGAACCAGCTAACGACACCTCCGGTATCTTCTAGCTTCTAGCTCGCCAGCCTCGTACCTATTAGGTACTATAATAGCAATGATTATATAGCCACTAATTAATTTCTCGCGAATATGTACAAATTAAATAAAATATACTTTACAACTAAATGCTACTGAAAATATAAACCCATTTAAGGACAAACCCGAAATATTAATGTCCAAATAAAGCAAATAATTATATTCAAAATCTATGGCTGCGTTATAATAGAAACAAAGGGCCAGCCAAAGCTGATAGGTAAAAGGCCAGACGATATGTGCGGCGTTTAATCAAAAAAAAAAAACTTTGTGTTAAGGACTCACTGCACCATTAGCGTTAGGGCCTCAACACACAGAATATAAAAATAAAAATATTTTAAATAAAATTAAATCTTGTTGTGAAGAATATAAAAAAAAACCGTAACAAATTACAATTGGTATACCATTAAGAAATATAAATTATAAAATGTGTAGTTTTTGTATTAAAATTTATTTGGAAATAAATAAGTTAATACATAGTTTTATTAATAATTTATTTTCTTCATAAAAATTTTTCATCTGGTGTAAATTTGTTCATGTTGCCATCTTCTAAATCATAAGAGATACGAAGATGATTAAATGGGCAAAAAGTTAACTATTTTGAAGAACATTACATTGGTAAAATAAAATATACAAGGACTCTCGCCCTTCTCGAGTTATACAGGGAAAATTAAAATTGCGATATTTGATTTTTTGTTCATATCGTTTTTATTTCTAAAAATATCAAAAAATGGAAAAGGAAAGTTTAATTGTATCTGATATTTTCTACAAAAGTATATTAATAAATCGTCGATACGACGTTTTGTTTCTTAACGGCCACCATCAAGTTGTTTTTTTAAATACGGACCTATCTTTTTTATTACAAATAATGATAAAGCGATACGTTCTAAATTTAGTGATATATCATACTTGTCACTTTAACGACGTTTTAACTGAAAAAACTAACATCATCAGTGACAATATTTTTTAATTGCGGTCCTGTCGTAGTTCTTTTGTAAATTCGTTTTGATTTCAAAACAAGCATAAGTCATTACAACTTGGATAAAAAAAGATGGTATTATCAGTGAATTAAAAAATGAAAAGTAATAGAAATTAAGCAAGCAGAAAAAGTTTTTATTTTTTACACAATTGATGTTAGAGAATGAAACTAATAAAGAAAGTAAATAAATGGCATATTATATCAAATGCTCAAATTGACGAATTCTTTGTTGAATGCGCATACGTTATCTGCCCATACAATTTTTATGGCAATTTTCTAACATTGTGGGTTATAATGCTATTACATTCATCCCTTATTTTTGGTAAATGGTAAAAGAACTGAAATGCTATTTCATTGCTCCAAATGAAATAGAAATCGTTTTTTGGACATAATTGGTATTTACTATACGTAGGATTTGAGAATTATGAAAACAATTTTTAATAAAAATTGATATTAAAAATTGGATTAAGGTAATACCAGATTTGAAATCTTAAATTTTCGTTATGTTTTATTATCTTTATCATGCCCATTGTCGTATTTCTTTTGAAATTGTTAGGTAATGATACATTTATTTTGACAAAATTAAAACAAATTTATAAAATAACTACGACAGGAACTTAATTAAAAATTATTATCACTGATGATGTTAGTTATTTTAGATAAAAAGTTGTTAAAATGACAAGTGTGATAAATCACTGAATTTGGAATTTAACGGTTTATAAATATCTGTAATAAAAAAGACAGGTCCATATTTGAAAAAAATAACTTGATGGCGGCTATTAAGACACGAAAAGTTGTATCAATGATTTATTAGTGTACTTTTGTAGAAAATTTCAGATACAATAAAACTTTCCTTTTTATTTTTTGATATTTTTATTAATAAAAATTCTATGCCCAGAAAACCAAATATAGCATTTTAAGTTTTCCCTATATAACTCGAGAAGGGCGAGAGTTCCTGTAGATTTTTCTCGACCAATGTAATGTTCTTCCAAATAGTTAACTTTTTGCCTATTTAATCATCTTCGTATCTCTTACGGTTTAGAAGATATCAATGTTAGCACATGATAAAAGAAACGGCCTGTATATTAATAAATGTAATATATTTTACCTTTTTATTTGAAGCAATAAGGTAGCTATCTTTTTTCTTTTATGTTGGAGTTTCGAAATATTTGATATAACTATTCACAAGCGTACGTCAAGATCTTTTGGAAAAGCATATACCTGTTGGTTTCCACACTTATATTTCAATATTGTAGAATAGACACTTTTCTCCTCTAAAATGAAAAAAAAAACATCTTAGATATTTTATTAAACTGTGAAATGCAAATAATCTTCGTTATAGCTGCACAAATACATAAATGAAATAAATGACTTAACCTAGAAATATTTGGGAATCTGCAAAAATAATGCACTAATAGAATAGGTAAAAAAATAAAAAATAATTTTGATCGAGTTTTTAGAAGTTGAATTTAAAATTTAGGCCACATGTAAAGTAAAGGTATAATATTTACGTTCTACTATATAAATATTCAGCAAAAAAGTTACTAAAAATCTAGAAATTGTACATTTTATAAATTTTGCCGTAAACAAAATAGAGGATAAAAAATCATACTATATAGAAGTTGCAACACTGCATACGTAAATTAAAAGTTCAATATTTACGTTCTGCGATATAAATATCCAGCAAATAGTTACCAAAAATCTAGAATTTGTACATTTTATAAATTTTACCGTAAACGAAACATGTGAGAAAAAAAATTATATAGTTGCATTATACGTTTCATAGTTAAACTGACATACGTTAACTGCGTTAACTTTGGTGATTCCAAAAAACTAATATTTGATGGGTCTAACCCGCCTCATAAGTGAGTTACAGGTATTTTGTCAAAATTGCTTATTTCTTCTAACCCTCGTTTCTTCGGAACCACCCTGTATATTTATTTCATATTTAGCAAGCTTGTTTGAGTCTATTAGTACATTAAACTGACATAGTGAGCAAAATAAAAATCCAGGTCCGGCTTCAAAAAAAATTACCAAATTTATTTTTACGATGGACAACACTCTGTATATCAGAATTTTAAAAATTGGATAGTATATTCGAAAAGAGCGGAAAAAGTTAAGTAGGAATTCATGTTTTTTGAGACTGCACCTCTCATTTTGATACTAAAACTTTTAACTCAAACTAAAAATTTGTTCATTTTGGTCGAATTCGTGCGATTTTGCTTAATATGGGAAATTAGTTTAGTAGGAATGGTGCTCCCAGTTTTGATGAGAAATAAATAATATTAAGGAAAATCGCACGAATTCGACCAAAATGAACAAATTTTTAGTTTGAGTTAAAAGTTTTAGTAGCAAAATGAGAGGTGCAGTCTCAAAAAATATGAATTCCTACTTAACTTTTTCCGCTCTTTTCGAATATACTATCCAATTTTTAAAATTCTGATATACAGAGTGTTGTCCATCGTGAAAATTATTTTGGTAATTTTTCTTGAAGCCGGACCTGGATTTTTATTTTGCTTACTATGTCATTGTAATGTACTAATAGACTCAAACAAGCTTGCTAAATATGAAATAAATATACAGTGTGGTTTCGAAGAAACGAGGGTTAGAAGAAATAAGCAATTTTGACAAAACACCCTGTAACTCACTTATGAGGCTGGTTAGACACATCAAATATTAGTTTTTTGGAATCACCAAAGTGCCCTCTATTTGAAGTTAACGTATGTCGGGTTAACTATGAAACACCCTATATAAAAGATGCAACACCGCACATCTAAAGTAATGGTTCAATATTGACGTTCTGAGATATAAATATCCAGCAAAAAAGTTACTAAAAATCTAGAACTTGTACATTTTATAAATGTGGCCATATACTGAAGTTCCAAGACCGCATACGTAATTTAAAGGTTTAATATTTACACTCTATGATATAATTAACTAACAAAAAAGTTTCTAAAAATCTAGAATTTATGTACAGTCGTAAATATTTTCTGTTACTCTTAATTATATCAGGCTGAATTAAGTTTTTTTAATTTGGAAATAATCCTGTAGATTATCGAAAACCTGAAACTTTCAATTATATTTTTACAGATATGCGTGTATTATAGATATTAACTCTCAGATATAAAGTATTAGATTTGTAAGTATCTGCCAAATGTTCATCTTAATTTGCCCGTTTTTCTGATTGGTTGAATGAGGTTCTTAAGAAGATAACAGAAAAAGGGAATAATAATTAATTTGGAGACAACGCTGCGAAGTGTGAAACAAAAATCCTAATAATGATGCTTTAATTTTGTACATTTCGTTTTAACACCGACCGTCAAAATTAAATCTTTTAAATAATTAATTGTGTATATGTAAATTGTACAATTTGAGGCACATTTTTCACAACAGTTAATAATCCTTCACCGTTGATCCGAAACGGCGTTATGCTGGTAACTCCTGTATCTGAAATAGTCTGCATCGCTTTGAAGTACAGCCAAAAAGAAGAAAAAGAAACGGATGAATTTCCCATAAATCGGACAAGCGACATAAATACGTTGCCGTTGTCCTCCCTAAGGATAAATTCAATTAGTTCTCATAATGGAGAGACGTGGAAATGGAGACGTGGAGTGCTCACACTCCAGATGGCGCTTTATTAAGCTACGGGGTAGTTCGGACATCGAAAAATTAATTTATGATATACCATTTACAAATTTGACGTTATTTAAATTAGAGCTGGTTCACATAACGAACGTTAAAGGCGGACTGACATTGTTGCCAATATTTGTCGAATGTTGTTATATTAGCTTGTTCTGAAGATATCGTATTTGTAATTGTTAACAAATTTTGTTACAGATAAATCAATTTTATTAGTATAGCCCTTGAAAAACTCTACTCAGAACAGTTAAAATTATTTCTCCAACTGTCACCTGTCAAAAATAAAAAATGTCAAAATTTGAAACTTTAACATGAAATATCTGAAAAAGCATTCGGGGATACTCGTCGGGAAAGTTTTGGAATGACACAACCGATTTTTTATTAAATTTATCATTTTTGAGCGCGTTGGCAGATTGACCACTCAATGTTCGGGAGAGCTAATAAAACCACTTAGACTATAAAGTTGGGGGAAAAGAGTGTGAATAAAAGAGTTTGGAAACATAAAAATAATAGTAAAATATTATGGGAAAAAAATTACTCGTACCATCCACAGCAATTAAATCAATAAAATTCTAGAATTCGTATATCTAATTTTTTTTATCAAAATTTGAACAATTTTGATACAAAATTTATTAAACCCCTAAATTTTTGATTAACGAAGCAAAAAAAATATGAAACAAATATTGAAGTGTTTGATTAATTTAATTTGTCAGAACCTTACTGCGCTCGACACGGAGTGGATAAAGTAAGAAAAAAATAGAGTGGGGAAAATAGTGAGAACAAATGAGTTGAAAAAAAAGATAGTAAAGTCCAAGTCGAGCGTAGCGAGGTTCGGAGCAATTAAATCAATGAAATTCTGGAAATTCGTGTATCTATTTTTTTTTTATCAAAAATTTTAACAATTTTGATACAAAATTTTTGATAACCATCCGCTTTAGATTTATAGTGCGTTGGTAAGGGTTTCGTACTTTTAGTCTCAATTTTTTGATCTTAAGAAAAAAACTCTGACATAAATGTATTCATAATGCATATCTACGTGTTGTGGTCACAGCAGATTTTTGATTTTTTAAAATTAGTTCAAAAAAAAAGTTGCTGTTTTTTTATGACTTTTTTATTTACTTTTTTATATACTTGCTGTAACGTAATTAAACATTTATTTGTAAAAGTAACTGTATAAAAACATTTAAAATTCTTTTCTGAATCCATACATGCCAAAATTATTATTTTGCGTTGAGATTTGTAATTACAATCACCCTGCAAATTCTGATTTAGCGCCAAAAATGGTATTGTAATGTGGCGCCTTCGAACTCTGCCTAGCATATTGAATCATTTCTGGGTGGAGCATACTAAGAACGTATTTAGTATTTTTAAAAAAAAACATTATAATTTTAAGTGAGAAGTATGTAAGTTGTGTATAAAAAATAAAAATTATGATTATGTTTTCGAATGAAAAAAAGTAGTTAAACGCGTTGTGATGAACAAAGTAAGTATAAAACATGTAAATAAATACTAAAAACTATGATTCTTAGGTTAGTGCCAGGATAATCAGTGACATTCAAACAAATAATACATGACAGCTAGAATAATAAAAATTTATGAATATCTGCTAGATTTTCAGTCTCAATAAGTTGTCGTACTTTTTTTTTAATAATTTTTAGACGATGATGAATGCAATTATTCAAACCGGACTTGAGTCAATTACACATCAAATATCATTTCAACCCCAAACGATGGACAAAAGGAAGCAACTTATCGCGGCTGGTCACATTAGAGATGTGAAATAATTTAGACATAGTGGCAAAAGTTATTTAATCACATGGAATAATTGTAGAATAAAACACACATTCGTCTAAGTAAGCATGCTACAGAATTAGGTTCTACATTACTTACTTTTTTCTCCTAACTGCATTTATCCATTTCATTCTTTTCTGTTATTTCCAACTAGCTCTTGAAAATGTGTTAAATTTGCACTTGCTGTTTCTCGCTGTATTTTTGCAATTAACAACCACAACAAATATTATGAACCATTTCTATATTTAATTTTGACGTGTTTACTTATGACAAGAGCATGATTTCATAAAATTTTGACTATGAGCGCTGGGATCATTTCAGTTGTCTCCAACATGCACTCTGCACCCAGCGAATAAGAAGGTATCTCGGAAAACGAGTTGGAAAATTCAGTAGTAGCCTCAAATTTAAATCAAGAAAAACACTAATTAGCAAGATGAAAAGAAATCAATTATACAGACAAAAGCTATTTACCATTTTGTCAAAAACCGGATCTTCCGGAAGCAAATAGTATAAAAGTTAATATTTATTTTTTAAATCACTCCAAAAAACTGATGACGAAATAAATGTTTTACAACAAAAAACAACTAACCAAAGTGAGAGTAATTTATGGATTTTTTTAATTAATTATATATGAATATTAAGGCATGAAAATAATCAGGCACTTGCTGTATAGTTGAATAAATAATAATCCGCCGGAAAGAATTTTCTTATTAATTATACTTTTGTTAAATAAGAAATTTATCCAAGTTTGAAGTAAACAAAAACCCTCGATAATTTTAAACCGGAAGTCAAGAAAAAAAATTCTATAACTGTTGTTTAAAAGCTTTAGAAAAGATCATTGATGGAAAAATTAAAAAAAATAATTTTCCATTTCTTTTATTAACAATTGAATATGCCGAAAAAGTAAAAGCATAAATAAACCATTAAAATACATTTTTTTAAATGTTTCTATTGCTTGATTTTAGAGTTTTCTAAGAAAAAAGCTCATAAAACGGTTTTGTTCGTCCGTCTCTTAGCCTGATTCAAGTCGAGAACGGTATAGATAGACAAAAACGGACAACGGCAATCGATTCAGCATCGTTAAAAACCCCTAACATGATAATAATTTTTGACCGATTGTACTTTCTCGATACTTATACCATATAAATTGTAATATATAAGGTAAATTCTTATATGTATATAGAAATTAACATAAATTTTTGAATCCTCGAAATTACGGCAAAAATATGGCGCTTTTTCACTTGTTTCATTGATAAAATCCTTATTAAATAATTTTTTACATTTTATTCTGTAATTTTTTTGGTTAAAATCATGCGCTTAACAATTTATTTTTGAAAGTAAATATTAATATTCCGAAACAAAAGTGTTTTTTAATTTGTATTATTTAGTTTTAAATAAACAATTTGTAAAAAACAAAATAATTTTTCCTCTATATTTTTTTTAAATACTACACAAAAAAGAAAACTCATAATGTGTTGTTTCTTAAACAAAAAATTTTTTGTTCTATTTATTTCTTTCTAAAAAAAATTTCATGACTCTAATTTCTTTTCTCTTGTTTCTTATCATAATAATTATTGTGATATTCTAGAAACACTGGTCCCGGGTTGTTTTAAGACACGATTTCTTTCTTAAAAATTATTATTTTATTAGATTTTGCCGTTTATATTCAATTTTTTCCAATAATTTTCTATTTTTTTCCTCATTTTCCCAAATATTTCTTTTTTTTTTCCTATTTTTCCACATGATTTCCTCTTTTTTCCATTTTTTACTGTGTTTTATATTTTTCCCCATTTTTCCAATTTTTGTCTATAAGTATTTACCTATTTTCTTAATGTTTTCAGTTTTTCCCAGTGTTTCCTGTTCTTCCCATCTTCTCTTTTACTCACCCACCCACCTCCGATAAGGAAAAGTATTGTGAACGAGCTAAAAAAATTTGGAGATAAACATGGAAATATCCATTTTGAGGTCACTTGAGATGATTAAGACCATTTTCAGATGGAAGTTTGTCTGTCTGTCTGTGTGTATTCTTCCACGATAGAGGCCACACATTTAATCCGATTGAGCTGAAATTTGGTATATGGGTTTGGGTTACCGGTCGGAAGAATCCGTTAGTTTTTTTACGATATATGTCAAATGGAAGTGTCACTATCAAAAAATAACAGATGCAATATGTCACGGAATTTGACTTGCAATATGTCATTTGAAATCCCTGGAAAAACTCTATTGGGAACAGTCAAAATTATTTCTTCAACTCTCACCTGTCAAAAATAAAAAAATGTCAAAATTTGAAACTTTAACATTAAATATCTGAAAAAGTATTGGTGGATACTCGTCGGGAAGGTTTTGAGGCGACACTACCGATTTTTTTCCAATTTTTTTCTCTATTTTCTCCTATTTCTTCCTATTTTTTCCTATTTTTCCCATTATTTCCTGTTTCTTCTTTTTCTTATTTTGTTTCCATTTTCCCTATTTTTCCTTATTTATCGCTATTTTCCCTTATTTTTTAAATTTTTTCCCATTTTTTCTATTTTTTTCCTATTTTACCTATACGGGCCTAAAGAAGTTTTTACTTCAAAAGTAAAATTATAGTAAAGAAAAGTAACAACTTTTTTCTAAAAAAAATTTAAAAGTTTTAGGATCTTTTTCCAATTTTCGATATCTGCAACAGTTTTCAAGATATTCGCAAAAACGAACCCTCCTTTTTTGATTAAACTTTTAAACTGTTTGTTTGCGAGACATGGCATAAAGCTTAAATCATATCTATATAAAATTACCCATCCAACGAAACATTTCTAGATAGATGTGTAAAAAAACAAAAGTAAAATGTCCAATTCGAAAATTTACAATTACCAATATTTCCTGTTAATATTTTTTAATTTACAAACACATTTTGTATTAAACTGTAAATATTTCATTCTAATTTATTATTATCAGAATAAACAAAAAAAATCACGTAAAATTGGGTTATTACAACTGAAATTTTAGTAAACATATATGCAATATTTTATATACATTCTCATCAAAGATTAATGTTTTTACATTTTCTTTTGCTGACTATAATTCTTTTTTCGATAGTTGCATAATGAAAAGCCTAACCTAACCTACCCTTGACATTTTTACTATGCGAATATTAAAACACACACACACAGACATCATCGCGAAAATATTAAAATCGTATTCTAGGGACCCTAAAACGTGTTTATTCATTGAAAACTCACTACCCAATTTTTAGCATGATTCCTATACCTCTCTTATCTGAAGGGCGAGAGGTAAAAAATGGAAAAAATTATTGAAGAGTTTCAATAATTTAATTTTTCCGTACCTCGCTGTACTCGACTCGTAGTATATGGTCAGAAAAATAATAAGGAAAAATGAAGAGAAAAATAAAGTGGGAGAAAAACACTCAGAACAATAGAGTTAAACGCGCACAGACTTTGTTGCCAACATTTGTCGTAAATTATTAAACTTATTATATAAACTTGTTTTCAAGATATCAACTTTATAATTGTTAACAAATTCCGTTACAAATAAATTAATTTTATTAGTATATGTACTTAACAGAAAAATGGATATAGTAAAAAGAAAAGTGTTTCTTTCCTTACATTTAAAGTAAATATCTTTCCGAACTACCCTGTATAAGTGTAGCAGAACGAATAGTTGCTGTATTTCCTATTAAAAAGAGTAGAGGGGATGAAAAACGGACTTGAATGAGATCATCACTCATGTTCAGCCGTTTTTAGGGTGCTTTTTTGTTACATATAATGGTAACTTTTAATAGAAGAATTGGGGCCATATGGCCAGTAATTTTTATTTTTATTGTGAAAGCTTTCAAGATGTCAGGATTGGTATTCTTTTTACTTAATTGCTTATAGCATAAAAGGAAAATTGTTTCACGAAAGAATAATTTGAGGTTATAGTTATACAACTTCATCCTTTAATACTTTATAAAGTAAGTTTTTCTTATTTAACTTTAATTGAATTATAATATAAATTGACTTTAATTGTATGCCATAATCAGACCGTTTTCTATAATAATATATAATCACCATATGGCAGCGTTGCTGTATTATTAACAGTTAGAATTAATCAAATATAACCCATTGACTTAAATTATATACCGTAATTTGAGCTATATTTTTGAATAAATTAATTTAAAAAATCAAATTTCTAATTATTTGAATATGTTAGCATTACGGTCGTAACGTCATATATGTGCAATTATGTTATCGTCAAACCATTAAATGTAAACGTATAAAGAAGAGAATACGAATTAAAAACGGCTGTTAAAACTTATACAGACACAAATGGAGGAAACCATCATATGATAATTGGATAAAGATGAAAACTTGGACCTATCCATACTAATCTGTTTTTATGTATAATTTTTGTTTTTGTGTTTACGTACTTTCATTTTTTATTTTTACCTCTCGCCCTTCACATAAGGGAGTAATCATGCTAAAAATTGGGAAGTGAGTTTTTGATATTTTCCCGATGATGTCTGTGTGTGTATGTGTGTTAGTGTGTGTGTGAGTGTGTGTGTTAGTGTGTGTGTGATAGGATGGATGTTATAGTACCGATAACTCAAAAATTACTGAATGAAAAAATTTGAAATTTTGTGTAAAGGATTCTGATACCCTAGATTAGATCTGATTAGATTGTGGTGCCAATCGGACAACCGAAAGTGGCAGTTGCTATGAGTGATGACGTCATCACTATACAAAACGGCAATAAAGTTTTACACATTAATTTTGTATACAGTATAGTTTATTTTCATATCCTTAAAATTTTCAAAACTTTGGCCATTGTTGCCGTATTTACAAAAAAGTAATTTTTTTCATACTTTTTTGTGTTAACCTGTAAATTTTTGATTCAATGTCTCATCTTCTGATATAGCCTTCCTTTTTTGAGTAAAACACGATGGCCGAAAGAATTTTCCGGATCGGCCGTACCGTTCTCGAGTTATCGTGTGCACAGACATCCACACAGACAGACAGAATAATTAACGAGGCATTTTTTCGATAACATGTCAATTTACACAAAATGCATTTTTAACTAAAAATGAACCTCTGAAGGAAAACTTACTTCAGAATAACCCTGAGATCTCTGTATGACCCTGAAATATTTACATACCAAGTATGAAGTAAATTGGTCCAGTTGAACGGCCATGAAAGTTCTCACCAACAGACACACATAGAAACACTAAAAAAATGATCTTAATAATTATTTCTCTGTTGCTCTGAAGTAAGATTTTAATTCAAAATATTTCATACATATATTGTCTCTCTTAATTTATATATGTAATTTAAATTCAATGATCTAACAATAAAACAATATCTACTCGGATAATTGTAGTAAACTTTTGCTAAGTACCTTAATACATGCAGGTATTTCTCTAATATACAAGTTTTAATCTGGTACATGAACTTGATTATAGTCCCTTGGAGCATATGATAAACAAGTGATCTAACCGATAAACTTAATTTCAGACTAAGGAAACTTTAATAAAGTTTATCAATAGATGTTCCAGTGGTGGCACACAAACATTTAAATAGCTAAAAACAGCACCTAAAATCATCAGTTAATTAAAATAATAGATTCAAATTCCAGTCAAATAATAGTGTCGGTTTATATTGATTAGCAAATATTGTTTTTTACAAATTGAGTTATAATTAACAAACGATTTTACATTATATTGAGTCGACACCACAGAATTAATATAACCTAACCAAAAGTTTAATAAACCTTTTGTCCGAGCCCTTGACTTAAGAAAGAAATACCGTATGGCACGAAGTTAGGTACCAAAACTTTAGTAATTAGCATGTACATACACCGAAAATCCGTTTATAATACTTTGATACCGTCAGCCAAGCAAGCAGCCCTTGGTCATATGCAAATGTTATAAAATGCCGCGGTAAATATAAACTGGAGGATTCATATACTAAGTGACACAAAAATATGGATCAAGTATATTAGATCATTTTAGTTATCAATTTCCCCTACTTTTTTACTAATTCCTTTATATTTTTAATGGTTTTTTTTCACTTTCATCCCTCTTTTCCCCTACTTTTTTACTAATTTCTTTGTTTCAAACTTTTTTCCACTTTTCTAATTCCATTTCTCCTACTTTTTTACTGTTTTATTTATATTTCAAACTCTTTTCGCTTTTATCTTCTAAAAAAAATAATTCTTATTCCACTTTCCCTCTTTTTCTTCCCCACTGTTTTACTTTATCCTCAAGTTTTTAAAAAAATTTAACTACTTTTTTTTGGTTTTAATGTTTTTTTTTCACTTTCATCCCTCTTTCTTTTCCCTACTTTTTTATTATTTTCTGTGCTTCACTTTTTTCCCCTACTTCTTTACTGTTTTATTTTTATTTAAAATTTTTTTCAACTTCCTTTCCCCAATTTTTTGAATAATTGATATTTTTCCCTTATGTACTTACGTTTTAAAGTTTTTACCCCTCCCTCTCTCTTTTTTACTCTTCCACTGTTCTAATTCATTTACTGCTTTGGGGAGGGGGGGGGTAAAGATGGTGAAAAATAATAGGTTGAATAATTTTTTGCATTTTTTATTGATATTTGAGAAGCAAAACATAGCTGAAGAGAAGTCATAAATACATTTTGATGCACCTTTATTTACATTTAAAATAAATATCTCTCCGAACTATAATGTATAAATGTAGCAAAACGAATATTATTGACTAATTGATGTTTAAAAATTTTTTTTAGAGAAACCTGGTAATAAAATGTGTAGAAGGTGCCTATACTGATAACATGGAATGGTGGCAAATAACAAAATCAATGAACTGAAAAAATTTTTTTTGTAAAGTAGAAGAGGAAGATAATGATAAAGAATGTAGAAGTTTCCTAAAATTCGATAAATTCTAAAAAACTGATTTTCAAAATAGTGGCGTTATGTTTATGGATATGGGGGAGCTGTATTAATTGAATAAAAGTTTACAAAGAAAAAAATTATTTTCCACTTTCACTTTCGTGTTTCTTACCTGTAATATAATCTTGAGTCTCGCCCACTTTTTCCTACTTATTCAAACTTCTCTTTGATCTAACAAACTCCTTTTCTCTGGAAGTTAGCATGAACTCTTTATATCTCTCAGTATGTTTATCGATAAATTCTTTGGAAGTTTGGGTTAACTTTCCTGAAGAAAGATCACCTGTGAAATATTTTCTATTAAGAATTTTCTGTAAAAAGTTAGTTTTTTTTATACTTGAAAACGGAGTTGGAGCTTTAAAAGTATTTAAAAGAGTTAACTACCAATTAATCTTTTATTTTTAATATAAAAGGCGGTAAAATATTATTATAAGACACTCAATATAGGGTGATTTAAAATAGTAGACTGTTTTTACTTTCCCGACCCACCTCCTAGAACGAGCTAAAAAAAAATTCGAGATAAAAACGGAAATATCCATTTTTGGGTATCCTGAGGCGATTAAGACCATTTCCAGATGGAAGTCTGTCTGTCGGTCTGTGTGTGTGTGTGTGTCTATGTGTGTGTGTGTGTGTGTGTGTGTGTGTGTCTGTGTGTGTGTATTCTTCCACGATAGCGGCCACACGTTTAATCCGATTAAGCTGAAATTTGGTATAGGGGTTTGGGTTACCCGTCGGAAGAACCCATTAGTTTTTGTACGACATCTGTCAAACGGAAGTACCACTATCAAAAAAAATGTCAAAATTTGAAACTTCAGCATTAAATATCTGAAGAAGTATTAATCCGATTGAGCTGAAATTTGGTATATTTATTTGGGTTATCTGTCGGAAGGACCCATTAGTTTTTGTACGAGATCTGCCAAACGGAAGTACCACTATCAAAAAATGACAGGTGCAATATGTCACGGAATTGGACATGCAATATGTCGTTTGAGAGTCCTTGAAAAACTCTATTTAGAACAGTCAAAATTATTTCTCCAACTGTCACCTGTCAAAAATAAAAAATGTCAAAACTTGAAACTTTAACATTAAATATCTGAAAAAGTATTCGTGGATACTCGTCGGGAAAGTTTTGGGGCGACACAACCGATTTTTTTTTGTACCTTTTCGTATAAAACGATAATATTTTCATTATTTTTTTTAATGTGAAGTAGAAAAAGTATAAAAAATAAAATCGAGTACAAAAAAGCACTTAACATCTAGAACAGTATCAATTAAATTTCTTATTAACACATCTAAACCATGTTTATTTAATCTTATATCACTTCCAAGATTATAAATAATTTGGAGAAAAAAATAAAAATATAATTAAAATCGACATTTTAAAATATTGTTTAAACCACACATCTACAAAAAAATAGTAAGTACCAAAAAAGGCGTTTTATAAATGTTGTTTGTGGCACGTTTTTAAAAGATTCCAAATATGACGTTTTAAATGATATTTGAAGTACATTTTTAATATGTATTAAATTGGTGCCCTGAAACTTAGAAAGCCCCACGTTGTGAAGGCATTTAAATTGGTATGTTCTTTTCACACCAACAAAAAAATATATAATCAATCTCAGCATACCTTGAATAGCTCCCAAATAGATTTTTATGACTTCCGGTTTCAAAACAGGTTTTACAAACTAGAACCGGAAGTGATACTACCGGTTTAAAAAAAGCATGCCGACGTGAAATTTAACGCTGAATCGATAGTTGAAAATCGATTTGAGTTATTTTTTACGGTTCATGAAATAATACGTGTTTATTAGGTGTCACGTGCCTGCTAACGCGCAGGCGCTTATTAATTGTTTTTTTTAAGTAGGTTATGTTAAATTTCATTTTACCGTTATGTAATAAGTTACAGATTTTTTATACAGCGTGTTTGAAATATTATTACATCTTTGTAACGTTTAATTCATTGCAATTTGTAGTAAGCTAAAATATCATTAATTAATTCTGATTTCACAATATTACTATGGCCCGCTTACACTTCACCTTTGGTGAAGTTGGACAAACCGTAGTATTGAAATCGTGCAAATTTTTCAGATATTTAATGTTAAAGTTTCAACTTTTGACATTTTTTTATTTTTGACAGGTAAGAGTTTGACAAATAATTTTGACTGTTCTGTATAGAGTTTTCCAAGAGTTTTTAAATGACATACTGCAAGTCGAATTCCGTGACATATTGCATCTGTCGTTTTTTGATAACGCCACTTCCGTTTGATACATGTCATACAAAAACTAATGAGTTCTTCCGACGGGTAACTTAAATCCGTATACCAAATTTTAGCCAAATCGGGTTAATACTTTTTCAGATATTTAATGATAAAGTTTCAAATTTTGACATTTTTTTATTTTTGGCAGGTGACAGTTGAAGAAATAGTTTTGACTGTTCTGAATAGAGTTTTTTAAGGGCTTTCAAATGACATATTTCATGTCCAATTCCCTGACATATTGCGTCGGTCATTTTTTGATAGTTTCACAGATGTCGTATAAAAACTAATGAGTTCTTCCGACGGGTAACCCAAACCCATATACCAAATTTGAGCTCAATCGGATTAAAAGTTTTTCAGATATTTAATGCTGAAGTTTAAAATTTTGACATTTTTTTATTTTTGACAGGTAACAGGTGGAGAAATAACTTTGACTGTTATAAATAGAGTTTTTCAAGGGCTTTCAAATGACATATTGCATGTCCAATTCCGTGACATATTGCATCTGTCATTTTTTGATAGTGCTACTTTCGTTCGACAGATGTCGTACAAAAACTAATGGGTTCTTCCGACGAGTAACCTAAACCTCTGTACCAAATTTCAGCTCAATCGGATTTAACGTGTGGCCTCTATCGTGAAAGAATACATACACACACATACACACACAGAGACCGACAGACAGATTTCCATCTCGAAATGGTCTTAATAGTTGAAAAAAAAATTGAAATATTTGAAAAAAAAAATTTTTTTTTGGAAAAATTCCCATTTTTGGAATAGGACTTTTTTCTGCTGAAGGAAACGAACCGTAGTCTTAAAAAATCGCGCAGAGATTATTCCTTTTACTAGTTTTCTATTTAAAATTAGTTTACAAAAAAAAAGTGCGGATTATTTGACCGGACCATGGTATTCCTAGGTACTTTGGCATCCTGAATCCGATCCCGGGGTCACTTTTACCTTATTACATCAGAAAAATCAGATTTCAAGGTCTTGAATACCTTTCAAATATTGGAAACGGTCCACAAATCTCGACCAGGACCAGCGCAGGGCCAGCCAAATGGATAAAATGTTGTCATAATTGTCGTATCTCGCGAATTTCAACCTCCTTGCTTAGGCGTTCAATTTCGGCGAACCATTTGCTCAGAGTTAATAATGGGGGATCGAGCACAGACACAAATGACCCTACAACCTTGCAATAACATTGGAGTTATGCTCAAGTGGTTTGAGGTATTCGAGCTCGTGAATTTTTCTTCCCTTGCCAACACGTAGAATTTTGGCGATTGAGTTATCGTCAGTTAATGCCAGCACTTCTCGAAGTGCTCCTAGAACATCGTCCAAAAATTGGGTCAAGCTGGGTATACTGTCCGGGGCAAACTAAAGTTGCAGAAAATGGCCCGAGGATCCCAACCCGCCACCTTTGTTCAGATGAGGCAGGCCATTGGAATTAAATACCTCTGATAAGACACCACATTCCACCAAGTGAATTACTGTGGCTATCATACATTCTTTGCGACTATGACTTAGAGTCTGCTGATAAACTCAGTTCTGCTATTAGCATTACCCAGGAACAACGACGGGGACGTTGCAGATACTGTTCCCTTCTGGGTGCTTGTTTATAGTGAGTCCCCTCGCCTCTCACTTTTTTCCTTCCCATTTTCTCAATCTTTGCGTGCTTTTTTATGGGGTCTGCAGTTTTGATCAAAACTCCTTCAAAACGCCTTTCTCTTATACCCGTTGTTGGTATCCCTCTTCAAGTTCCAACAGTAATCTGCCAACATGTTAATGTCCCAAAAACCTTGCTAGCGTCTTTCCATCTCTTGTATATCTTAGTGGAATCTTTCACCATGTTATTCGCTAAAATTTCCGAGGTTTCCTGGGAAATTTCCCAAATTCGAATCCAAGAAGTGGACCTTCAAGCTCATCAACCATCCAACGGCTTTATAGTTCTGGAGTAAGCCCTCTACCAATTCCAT
Organism: Neocrepidodera transversa; assembly: GCA_963243735.1. NCBI lineage: Eukaryota > Metazoa > Arthropoda > Insecta > Coleoptera > Chrysomelidae > Neocrepidodera > Neocrepidodera transversa. Next base: position 36,113,891 of record OY725337.1, on the reverse strand, counting down.
ATAGTTTGGATCCTTATTATTTCCAAGAAATTTCTGGGAAACATTCACGAAGCTCATCCATGCTTCTTCCTCATCTACCACCATCTTCTTCAGGAATTCTGTATCTTTTATAAGTTGTCTTATTTGCGGCCCATTGAAAATCCCTTCTTTGGTTCCTTAAGGTTAATGTTGGATGGACCATCATGAACTTACAGCAAAAGCATCGTCGCAATCGACGCTTGGCAGGGGAAAAGAAAGTCACCAGTTAGTACCCGCCTGAGCCAGTTCTCCACCTTGGGTCAGACCTGAGCAGGAAACGAAGCGTAACTCCAATGTTCTGGCAAGGTTCTTGGGTCATTTGGGTCAGTGTTGGATCCACTGGAATTATCTCACAGCAAATGGATCGCCCAAATTAAGCACCTTGGCAGGGAAATCGAAATTCACGAGATACAACGATCATGGTAACATTTTATCTACTGGGATGTCCCTGCGCTGGTCCTGGTCGAGGTTCATGGCACCTATCTAATATTTGGAAGGTATTCACGACCTAGACAGTTATCCCTCAACTTAACAGTTTGCTTGAGATTTTAACCAGGATCAGATTCAGGACGCCCAAATAACTAGGAATACCAAGGTCCGGTCAAATAGTCCAATTTTTTTTGTAAGCCTGTGTAATTTACATTAAAATGAAACAAAATGTAAACAATAGATTTCATTATGATTCCCAAACATTCTAATAAATAAGCAATTTGAATATAAAATTGAAGTAGTAAACCATTCTGCGCACACTCCAAAAACACATCTTTATGTTCAGTTTTTTGCGTCCTTTTTACCTCTCGCCCTTCAGATAAGAGAGGTATAGGAATCATGCTAAAAATTGGGTAGTGAGTTTCAATGAATTAACACGTTTTAGGGTCCCTAAAATACGATTTTAATATTTTCGCGATGATGTCTGTGTGTGTGTTAGTGTGTGTGTGTTTGTGTGTGTATGTGTGTGTGTGTTTGGATGGATGTTATAGTAACGATAACTCAAAAACTACTGAATAAAAAAATTTTCAATTTTGCATACAGGATTCTGATACCCTATATTAGATCTGATTAGATTTTGGTGCCAATCGCACAACCGGAAGTGGCAGTTGCTATGGGTGATGACGCCATTATTATACAAAACGGCAATAAAGTTTTACACATATATTTTGTATACCCTACAGTTTATTTTAATCTCATTAAAATTTTCGTAACTTTTGCCATTGTTGCCAGATTTACAAAAAAATAATTTTTTTCATACTTTTTTGTGTCAACCTGTAAATTTTTGATTCAAAAATGGCGAGAGGTCATGTGCTGGCCACATCAGATTTTTTATGAATATCTCAATGGATTTGTCAATTTATGAAGAATGTGTAGCCCAAATATAAAATAATATATAGAGTGGATCGTAAGTTATAGGCCACTGAAAAAATAGTTAAAATTGATAAAACATCCTGTATCTCGGTTAGAAAGACCGCTAGACCCATCATATAGTAGTTATTTAGAATTACCTAGGTGCCCCCTATCTGCAGTTAACGTGTGCCCGTTTACCAATGAAACACCCTGTATAGATATACTTATTATATTTAAGCCACTGTTTTTCGCCATTTTCATTCAGTCAGTCAGTCAGGACTTTGCCACTTATGTTATAGATTGATCAACCAAATATTATATATTAGATATCAAAACTGACAGTTCGTTCCGCACTTGAAATATATGCAAAAAACTTTTTTGCTTGTCAAAGTTCCTTCTGCCACTGTCTGAATTTCTTCGATGTTAGATATAAATTGTACTTGAATATGCCTATGTACCATCATATTCAACATTCTGCTACTTGTACCATGGCAGCTAGTCATCAGACGCAAGGGATACAACAGCTTTTGATAGCTGAAAAACGAGCAGCTGAAAAGGTTTCTGAAGCTCGAAAACGTAAAATCAAAAGAATTAAACAAGCTAGAGAAGAAGCTGCCGCAGGTAAAACCAAATATGTAAATTTGTATAATAATTTACTAATTTTTATTCAATAGAAATCGAAGCTTATAGATGGCACAGAGAGCAACAATTTGTAGAGTTCGAAGAAAAATATCTGGGACGGAGTGAAGATGCGGTTTTACAAATCGAGAAAGATACCGACATTCAATTAGGAGAAATTGAAAAAAATATAGATACATACAAAGAAGCAGTTATCAATGACCTTCTAGAACTGGTATTTAAAATTCATCCTGAAGTACATCCCAATTTTTTCATCATGAAGTTTTTTAATAAAATATAATTTGTATTGATTTATTCTAAATAATTTTAAAATACCATAAAAAATACATTAAATATTAATTCAAGAGTCAAAAGTTTAACATTTGGTATCACAATCTTAGATTCGCCACTGACTTTTTTTAGCTTATTCCTTTCAAACTAACAGTTACGACATCGCTCGAAAAGTAGCGGAACTAATAAAAATAGTTAATGGTTTCCTTTTATACATGGTTCATTCAGCCATTGCTCATTTTTTCAAAATTATTTCTCGATATTGTCAAGTAAAACATTTTTATTCCCAACCCAGGATCTGCCACTAAGTTTTTTAGCGTTTCCGTTTTAGAATGACAGTTCCGACATCTCTTGAAAAGTAGCAGAACTAATAAAAATGGCTAATGGTTTGCTTTTATACACGGTGCGTTCACCATTGCACATCTTTATTGATTATTGCTCAAAGGTCGTTCGATGTAGGCACAAGGGCGCGACAACGCTATCAGCGGTTTGTAACAAAGCAAACCTTCAATACATTGTACATAGATGGCGACAGCTGTACGACTAGCTCGACTTATAATTTTTTTAGTAGGTGGTTCTATTTCAAGGTTGTCAAATTTACGGACGGCTGATATAAATATTTTAGGAGAATAATATGAATATTGCTGTTGGCCACTTTCAATTATCGCACTGTAACATGAAAAATTAATCTGCTAAAAATTGTACTTTGTTTATAAATGCTAAATACCCAGTTTAATTGTGACAAAAAACACAAATAAAATCATTAAAATAACATTCCAATTTTTACTCATAATACCTACTGGTATATTCTAATCACATGTAATCTATATTTATTCAAATTTTAATCTTAAATAACCGGGAAAATTGAACTATTTCATAACTCAGCAAGGTGTTTGTGCTCCAGATGTTTCGGCTTAGGGCTGGCCCTCCTATTAGAGGGTCAAACTGGTCAGTTTATTTATCTTTTGTAAATTACTGAAACTACTAAATCGATTATGTTATCATTTAAATAACTTCTCGATTCAATTCGAAAATAATATAAGTAATCATTTGAAGTTTTTTAATGTCTGTTTAGATACATCTCTTTTAAATTCAGTTAATAAAATATAATTTGAAAATAATATGGGTTGACCATATTATCTTTGACCATGTTTTAATCGATCGTCAATGCTTGTAATTATTAACAATCGATTCTACTCTGTCGATTATAATATTTTAAATCATAGCAACCCAGGACGAGTGTTGCCAATATTAGGGTAAATGCCTGCATTTATTTAAAACTTGTGGATTAAAAGTGGGATATTTACCTAATATTTGAGGATTATGTATTTAAATTGATTACAAAAATTTTTTTCTAATTATTTTTTAAACGCCCAAGTAGGTACACAAAAGGTGTATTTTTATACATAATAAAAAAAGTTAAAAAATAAATAATTTTGAACTCTTATTATTTTAAATCAGCTCAGAAGAACAAAAACGAAATTCTTAAAAAATAACTTTTTTTGGATTTTTGGTTTTCTAAAGTTTAATAAATTTGCAGATCACATCGACAAAAATATAAAAAATAATTAGAAAAATATTTTTGTAATCAATTTAAATACATAATCCTCAAATATTAGGTAAATGCCCCACTTTTACTCCACAAGTTTTAAATAAATACAGGCATTTACCCTAATATTGGCAACACTCGTCCTGGGGTTGCTATTATTAAAAATATTATAATCGACAGAATATATAATGGATTGTTAATTTTTACAAGCATTGTCGATTCGATCAAAACATGGTTAAAGATGGATTGACCATATTCTTTTCAGATTATATTTTATTAACTGAATTTAAAAGAGATGTATCTAAATAGATATCTAAAAATTTCAAATGATTACTTATTATTTTCGAATTGAATCGAGAAGTTATTTAAATGATAACATAATCGATTTAGTAGTTTCAGTAATTTACAAAAGATAAATAAACTAAACAGTTTGACCCTCTAATAGGAGGGCCTGTCCTATGCCGAAACATCTGGAGCAAATTTGAATAAATATAGATTACATGTGATTAGAATATATCAGTAGGTATTATGACTAAATATTGAAATGTGATTTTAATGATTTTATTTGTGTTTTTTGTCACAATTAAACTGGGTATTTAGCATTTATAAACTAAGTACAATTTTTATCAGATTAACTTTTCATGTTGCAGTGCAATAATTGAAAGTGGCCAACAGCAATATTCATATTATTCTCCTAAAATATTTATATCAGCGACCGTAAATTTGACAACTTTGAAATAGAACCACGTGCTAAAATTATAAATCGAGCTAGTCATACAGCTGTCGCCATCTATGTACAATATATTGAAGATTTTATTTGTTACAAACCGCTGAAGGCGTTGTCGCGCCCTTAAAACATTTTTATCACCAACTCAGGATCCGCAACCGAGTTTTTTAGCATTTTGTGTTAGAATAACAGTTACGACATCTCTTGAAACGTAGCGGAACTAATAAAAATAGCTTAATGGTTTCCTTTTATACGCGGTGCGTCCAGCATTGCACATTTTTATTGATTATTACTCTGAAGGTAGTTGGATATTGTCACTTTTTTATTATTTATTCTATGGAGGGTTTTATTGTTTTCGTGTTGTATTTGTAGTGTAATTTGTTTACATTTTTTGGTGAAATTTTAACAATGCTTTATAAAAAATGTGTTTTACGTTACGAACCCGCTAATGTACGTCTACCTATATTCCCAAACCCTCGTAAAGATTTGGAATGATTTACATGTTGGCTGCAACCATTTTTGTCTTATTTTTTTATATAGATATAGGTATTAAAGTATCACGTTTAGAGTTAAATTGAATCTAAAAGCTAACCTTCTTTTAAGCACATTAATAAGTTACTTTTAAACTACATTTTTTAATCTATATCTTTTGAAGCAACGTCACAACTTATTTTTTCATAAATTGGGTCTTAAAATCAAAAAAAATTTTTTTATAAAATGTCACAAAAATATGGAACTTTAACCCATTTTACGTAAAAAAAAATCTGATGTGGCCAGCACATGACCTCTCGCCATTTTTGAATCAAAAATTTACAGGTTGACACAAAAAAGTATGAAAAAAAATTATATTTTTGTAAATCTGGCAACAATGGCAAAAGTTTAGAAAATTTTAATGAGATGAAAATAAACTGTAGGGTATACAAAATATATGTGTAAAACTTTATTGCCGTTTTCTATAATATTGGCGTCATCACCCATAGCAACTGCCACTTCCGGTTGTGCGATTGGCACCAAAATCTAATCAGATCTAATCTAGGGTATCAGAATCCTGTATGCAAAATTTCAAATTTTTTTATTCAGTAGTTTTTGAGTTATCGTTACTACAACATCCATCCAAACACACACACACACTAACACACACACACACACACACTAACACACACACACACACTAACACACACACACACACAGACATCATCGCGAAAATATTAAAATCGTATTCTAGGGACCCCAAAACGTGTTTATCCATTGAAAACTCACTACCCAATTTTTAGCATGATTCCTATACCTCTCTTATCTGAAGGCCGAGAGGTCAAAAGATATATATGAAATTTTTTATGATGTGATGTTCTTTCAAAATCGTGTTATAAATGACCCTAATATATAATTTAAATTAGACAAAAAATATTGGGTTTAAATTTCTCGTATTGAGTTAAGAAAGGTGATAGAGAGCATGAAAGAGACAGACTTATAGGTATTCAATGTCAATGTGATGTTCACAACATCCCGACTCAAAAAGCACATTTTGTTTTTATTGTAACTCATAAAAATCTGATGTGGCCAGCACATGACCTCTCGCCATTTTTGAATCAAAAATTTACAGGTTGACACAAAAAAGTATGAAAAAAAATTATTTTTTTGTAAATATGGCAACAATGGCAAAAGTTTAGAAAATTTTAATGAGATGAAAATAAACTATAGGGTATACAAAATATGTGTGTAAAACTTTATTGCCGTTTTGTATAATAATGGCGTCATCACCCATAGCAACTGCCACTTCCGGTTGTGCGATTGGCACCAAAATCTAATCAGATCTAAGTTGGGGTATCAGAATCCTGTATGCAAAATTTAAATTTTTTTTATTCAGTAGTTTTTGAGTTATCGTTACTACAACATCCATCCAAACACACACACACACTAACACACACACACACACTAACAAACACACACACACACTAACACACACACACACAGACATCATCGCGAAAATATTAAAATCGTATTATAGGGACCCTAAAACGTGTTTATTCATTGAAAACTCACTACCCAATTTTTAGCATGATTCCTATACCTCTCTTATTTGAAGGGCGAGAGGTAAAAAGGAGGTTTCAAGTTAAAAAAAATTACTAAATTATGTAAAAATGTACGCAACCCCTAAAGCAAAATACAATTTTCGGCATTACCAATTTATTAATACAAACACACCTTAACATGGGTCATTGAAAACAATCCTTAACATATGTCATTAGTTATATTTTAATTTTGAGGTTATGTGTAAAATGACATTCAAATAATATGCGACAAACGTAAAACAGCAGAATACGTCACCGATTATGACGTAACGGCAAAGGATGGTTAAAAAATCTGATGTGGCCAGCACATGACCTCTCGCCATTTTTGAATCAAAAATTTACAGGTTGACACAAAAAAGTATGAAAAAAAAATAATTTTTTTGTAAATGTGGCAACAATGGCAAAATTTTCGAAAATTTTAACGAGATGAAAATAAACTATAGGGTATACAAAATATATTTGTAAAACTTTATTGACGTTTTGTACAATAATGGCGTCATCACCCATAGCAACTGCCACTTCCGGTTGTGCGATTGGCACCAAAATCTAATCAGATGTAATCTAGGGTATCAGAATCCTGTATGCAAAATTTCAAATTTTTTTATTCATTAATTTTTGAGTTATCGTTACTACAACATCCATTCAAACACACACACACCAACAACACACACACACACACACACACGCACACACACACGCACACACGCACACACACACACACACACACAAACACACACAAGCACACACGCACACACGCACACACACACACACACACACACACACACACCAACACACACACACACAGACATCATCGCGAAAATATCAAAATCGTATTCTAGGGACCTTAAAACGTGTTTATCCATTGAAAACTCACTACACAATTTTTAGCATGTTTCCTATACCTCTCTTATCTGAAGGGCGAGAGGTAAAAATTGTACAAATTTTATCTATGTAAACGAGATAAACTGATTTATTTATCACAATTACACAATTCCTGTGAATCAAAATTATTTTTACCCACCACTGTTATACCACAGTCGTGTAAGTTAAGATAAGAGTTCAGCTAACCCAACGGAAGACGACACCGCAAAAGTGCAAGGTTGCATTCTCACGGCGAAATCTCCGAGAAATTAAAAACTTATATTTTTTATATTATTCAGTTCTATTCTGTTTCTTGTATTGATAGTTAGACTCAAAAATTAAAGCTGTTTCAAATTTTTGTTTTTTTAAAAAGTTATTTTGGAGATAACCACATTTATTTGGCGCAGTCAGTAGGATTGCAAAACGGAATCGATAAAAATCGCGAAACCGGTCCGTATCTACGGTTTATTTGCAACCCAAAATTAGTGGCTCCAGAAAATACTTGTGCAGAAATTTTGGCAGTTGTCCAAAGAAGAGGGACCACATCGCCCATATTCTATTGGAGGGAAGAATGAACATTTTCTTCATAGTACTGTAAGTCGAAAAATTCCTTTTATTTTTTTTTCCTATATTTTTTTTTACATATATTTTAATTGTAATTTTGCATTTCGCTGGGAATCAACATTATTTCTTGCAAATCTTTTACAGTTAATGAGCAACGATAGTATTATAGAAAGTTTAATAGATTTATTTCAAACAGTTAGTATTCAAGAAAATAGTTTAATTGAAACAAAAACAATGGCTAATAATAATAATAATAATACTAGTTACCAACTACTTAAATTATATATCGATACCATTCCCCAATATGACGGGAATCCTCATACATTAAATATTTTTATTGATAATTGTGAAACATTAATTAATCAATTTTATGAAGCAAATAATGTACAACTAAATAAATTTTTGTTGCGTGCATTAATGGGAAAATTAGTAGGTAGAGCTTTGATGCTTATAGGTTCAAGGACTGAATTAAGAACTTGGGCTGACATTAAAGAAACACTTAATTTAAGTTTCGGTGATCAAAGGAATATAGATTGCTTGGTCCAAGATTTAATTGTTTTACGTCCAAATAAAAATGAATCGCCATATAATTTTGGCATGCGTTGTCAAGAAGCGCGTAGTTTAGTTATAGCTATATTAAATTTAGGAAACGATCCTGTTGAAGAAAAAACAATAAAAATTAGAAATTACGAAGATTTAGCTCTTAAGACTTTTATTAGAGGTTTAACAGGTCAATTACAAAATAATATACGTTTAAGAAACCCAGATAGTTTAGAAAAAGCTATGTCGTTAGTAATAGAGGAAGAAAACTTTTTATACAGTCAAAACAGAAGTAATTCTTTAAATTTTCAATCTTATAAACCAACCCCACGAATAACTCCTACTAGACAAAATTTTCAAAATACTCGTCCTAATTTTTCTCAAAATTTTAATCCTCCTTTTCAAAATGTCCAACCATTTCAAAATAATCAATTTAGACCGTTTCAGAATCAACAAAATTTTGGTAATAATTTTAATAAAAATAACTGCCCTTTTACTCAAAATAATCAAATGCAATGGAGAAATAATAGTTACACTCCTACACAAAATCAACAAAAATTTTACCAGACAAGACAAAGTCAAGTTACTAGAAATAGACCATTTTCAAATCAAAGTAGAAATTTTTCAAATTACAATAAACCATTTAAACCAGAACCAATGGACACCTCGTCAGGTAATACAAGAATGATTCCACAAAAAAATTTTACACACACTGAATTATTTGCTCAAGATGTAAATCAGCAATTTGAAAATCCCTTTGAAAATTGTGAATATCAAAATAATGAACAAAATTATCATTTTTCTAATAATCAAACTAATCAATCAGAATTTTCAGAAATCAGTGGTCAAAATATAAATTTTCCACAGGACGCCCCACAAAACAATCCCATATAATAAATTTAAATTTGTCAAAGGCTAATTTACCCTACATTTATATTCCAGAACTTAAAGCAAATTTTCTTATAGATACAGGTAGTACTCGTAGTTTAATAAATCCCCATTTAGCACATAAGTTTTACTCTAGATATATTTTTAAAGAAAAATTCCACATTCAAAGCGCTCATAATATTACATATCATGACGAAGTAGTAGAAATTCCAATATTCCAAATATTTAAGATACCGGAATATCATAAATTTTATCTTTTTAAATTTAGTGACAAATACGATGGTTTAATAGGCATCGATTTATTAAAACAATTAAAAGCTTCAGTAAATGTAAGTTCAAAAATAATTATTACACCTTATGTTAAAATTCCAATAATATACGAAAGCGAAGATGACACAGAAACTAATCAAAATTTAAAAGTTCGAAACTTTCAAATAGTTATACCTCCTAGAACTCAACAAATTGTTAAAATACCAGTAAAAATGAAAGAAGGCACCGGACTATTAGAATATAAAAAATTTGCTCCTAATCTCGAATCACCCGTTGCTTTAGTAAATGTAAAAAATTATTTTGCTTTCACAACCATAGTAAATTCAAGTACAGATTTAAGAAAAATAGAAATTTCAGAACCTTTAGATATTGAGGAACTTAATATTAACGAAATAAATTTTCTAGAAAAAATGGAAACTGATCACGAATTAAGCGAATCAGATGACCGTATTTTAAAATCAAATTTAAAAAATATTGATTTAGAACATTGTAATTACGAAGAAAAACAAGCTATTAAAGATTTATGTTACGAATACCGCGATATATTTTATTGTGAAAATATCTCCTTATCATTTACTAATCAGATTAAACACAAAATAAACATGACAGACGATACACCAATATTTACAAAAACTTATAGATACCCAGAAGTTTACAAAGAAGAAGTTAAAACACAAATTGAAAAAATGCTTGACCAAGGTATAATTCGACCCTCTAATTCGGCATTTTCATCCCCTATATGGTGCGTACCTAAGCGCCTTGATAAATCAAATAAACGTAAAATTCGTTTAGTTATCGACTATCGAAAACTTAATGAGAAAACAATACCCGACAAATATCCGTTACCCAACATAACCGAAATTCTAGACAAATTAGGAAAAAGTCAATATTTTAGTACTCTTGATCTTGCTAGTGGATTTCACCAAATTCAAATGCATGAAGATGACATACCAAAAACTGCCTTTTCAACACAAAACGGACACTACGAATTTACAAGAATGCCATTTGGATTAAAAAACTCACCATCGACTTTTCAAAGAGTGATGGACAATATTTTAAGAGGACTACATAACGAAACTTGCCTTGTTTATTTAGACGACATTGTTATCTTTTCTACATCCCTTCAGGAACATATCGAAAGACTAAAAGCCGTTTTTGAACGTTTAAGACAAGCTAATTTTAAAATACAACTCGACAAATCAGAATTTCTTCGTAAAGAAGTTGCTTATTTGGGACACGTTATTACTCCAGAAGGCGTTAAGCCTAATCCAGACAAAATAATTGCTATAAAAAACTACCCAATTCCGAAAACGACAAAAGAAATCAAAAGTTTCTTAGGTTTATTAGGTTATTATAGAAAATATATTAAAGATTTCGCTAAAATCACAAAACCATTAACATTATGTTTAAAAAAGAATGCTAAAATTATTCACGATCAAAATTTCATTTCAGCATTTAATACTTGTAAAAATCTTTTAATCAATGCACCGATACTTCAATACCCAGATTTTTCTAAGCCTTTTGTGCTTACAACAGATGCATCAGGTGTGGCCTTAAGTGAAGTTTTGTCACAAGGACCGATCGGTTCCGATAGACCAATCGCATATGCATCTAGAACTTTAAATAATTCTGAACAAAAGTATAGTACCATAGAAAGAGAATTACTTGCAATAGTATGGGCCTGCAAGTACTTCCGCCCTTATTTATTCGGAAAACATTTCACTATATATTGTGATCATCGCCCACTTATTTGGCTATTTAATTTACGAGAACCCAATTCAAAATTAATACGATGGAGACTTAGTTTAGAAGAATTTGATTATAATATTGTTTATAAAAAAGGAACTAAATACAAATTGTGACGCACTCTCTCGAGTAATTATAAATGCTTTAGAAAATGAGTCAATATGTAATAATCCGGGTGAAATTTCTGATGAAAAAGAATTAGATCAATTTATAACCGACCTTATTTCCGAAAGAGTACCGGATCAACTTCCCACAAGTTCACAATCAGAACAAAACAAAATTAAAATTATTTCTGACATACAAATTAACCCTCCAGAAACACTCGACGACTACGACACTGACTTAAGTACACAACATACAACTTATAATGAAACAACTATTGACGGTATTAAAATATACGATGAAATAATAAATAATAAAGTTAACCAAATTATAGTAACACCCCATCCATATCCTAAATTAATCGTGAGCCAAGAAACTTACGAAAATCATAAAATTATTAATGTTAAAATTCCACAAGAAAATAATGAAAAATTAATATTTGAATTCCTTAAAGACTACACAATAATGAAAAGAACGTATTGTATGTATTTCCATAACGATTCTTTATACAACAATTTCAGTAAAGTTTATTTAGAAAAATTTTCAGAAAAAGGTCCAAAATTAATTAGATGTTTAAAAAGAGTTAATGCAGTAACCGAAAAAGAAGAACAATTCATGCTAACTAAACACCATCACGAAGGTAAAACAAACCACCGTGGTATAAATGAAACACACGAATACTTAAAACGAAATTATTATTGGAAAAATATGAAAACAACTATAACTGAATATATAAATTCTTGCGAAATTTGTCAACGTGCTAAATATGGTCGACATCCCCCTTATGCACCATTAGTAGTTACAGAAACCGCATCTAAACCCTTTCAATTAATTCATGTAGATTTATTTTTTTATGATCACAAGATCTACTTAATAATAATAGACTCTTTTTCAAAATTCGCTCAAGCTTATCACATAGAAGGCAAAACCGCAATTCATGTAAGCAAAGCACTAATAAAATATTTTTCTACCTTTGGAATACCCGAAAAATTAATACTAGATCACGGATCTGAATTTAATAATGAAACCGTTAAAGAAATTTTAAATTTACACAGAATCAAAATTCACTTTACTACAGTGGCACACCACGAATCTAACAGTATTGCAGAACGATTTAATTCAAGCCTTATAGAACACCTTAGACTATTAAAAGAAATGTATCCTAACGAAAATGACGATTTAATAGACTATGCTATTCTTGGTTATAATAATTCTATACATAGTTCAACAAACTACACTCCATTTGAGTTAACTTTTGGACATACGAATTCACGAAATCCTAACGAAATTTTTATCCCAACTGCCTTTTACTCTGATTATGCTGAAAACCAAAAGAAAAAACTCGAATACGTTTACCAAAATATTAGTGATAAACTAGAAAGCCAAAAAACTAAAATAACAGATAAACGAAATGTTAAAGGAGACAAAAATCACGATTTTAAAATAAATCAAATAGTTTTTAAACAAAATTCACAATATCGTAACAAGAAAAATAATAAATTTTTAGGACCATATGAAATTACTAAACTTTTAGAAAATAATAGAGTTGAAATTACTGATAAAAGAAATAAAAATAAAAAAGAAATTATTCATATAAAAGAATTAAAACAACCTCCACTTGTTACAGGTTATCCATCCACCTCTACGGCGGATTAAGTTACCTAACCTAACCTAAATTCCATAACCTCAACAATAATCCTGGTCTTTCACCTTATAAATTAGGAAATGCCCAAAATAAAATCGATTTTTGGTCATTTATTCAAATTTTTGATATTAAAAACATTGTTAAAGAATTTGAAATAATAAAAATCAATTTTAAAAAATTACAACAGTCGTTTGCACTAAATAATACAGGAAATAATACAAAAAATGAATTCCATAATGCTTGCAATCTTATACAAAATTTAGAACAAAAAATAAATATTCAAATAAATCAATTAAATCCAATTAATAATATTAAGAGAAATAAAAGAGGTTTATTAGATGGACTTGGTTCAATAATTAAATCTTTGACAGGCAATTTAGACCAAAATGATGCCGAAAAGTATGACAAAGCAATTTCAGTACTTTCAGAAAATCAATCTAAATTAAAAAATTTAGCTGAAAATCAAATAACACTTTTACAAAATTCCATAGAATACTTTAAAAATAATACAAACACTTTGGCACATAATCAACAAATAATAATTAATCGTATAGAAAAAATCGAAACCAGCCTAAAAAATCAAAATTCAGATTTTCAATACTTTGCTACGGACACAATAATTTCACAAGTTGTCCCAGTTAATCAACTGATTTACAATATTTTAGAAAAAATCGAACTTGCTATCACGTTTTCAAAATTAAATACATTTCACAATTCAATCATTGAACCTCAAGAGCTCTTAAACGAAATATTTCTTATAAGTAAACATTTAAAAGTTAATAAACTACCTTTCGAAGCAAAATTAGATAATATTTTACTTTATGAAAAAATAATGGAAATAAAAAGTTACAGTAAAGAATACCAAATAGTATTTATTCTAGAAATTCCCATAGTAGAAAGCGAAATTTACAGTTATTTTCATATGTATCCTTTGCCTACTCCGACACAAGAATCTTTTAATGTAATCCTACCACAATCTAAATATTTAATCCTAAATGACCTTTCCTATTCATTTTTCGACAAAAAATGTGAAGAAATTACTACAGAAAATTATCTGTGCCAGCAGTACGGCCCTGTCACAATTACCAAAGAAGTCCCATGTGAAATTCAAATGTTAAGATACTTCAAGAACATCACAAATTGCCAGCAGCTACCCGTTAGTATGCCCAAATTAAAAATTCAAAGATTGGAAAAAAATCATTGGATTATCATCGCTCCTGAAGAAACTTTAGTTACTCAAAAATGCGGAACTAACAAAGACAGTATCCCTATTCGAGGAACATTTATTTTAGAACTTAGTTCGGACTGTGAAGTGTATATTAGTGGCTGACAAATTCGGAACTATCAAAATTATCGGAAAGAGTTCAAGTTAATTAACCTTCCACATTTAAACATTAAAAACTCAGAACTATTAGATTTAACGGCCGAATTTAAGCCAATTAAATTAGACAATATAGATTTAGATAAGTTTAAAAACATTCAAAGTGCTTTAGAAATACAAAAACATAAATTCTCAATTCCGCTTATTTCAAAAGGAATTAGCGTCTGGACTATTGTTATTTACATTATAATTGTAATTTTTATTTTGCTTGCAATTTTTAAACTAGTTTACAGAAAACGAAGAAATCAAGAACCAAAAATTGAAATTGGTATACAAGGCACCGCAACGCCGAATCTTCAACTTCAAAATCCTGTGGCCAGCCCCAGAATTTCCATCTGACGGTGGAGGAGTTAAGATAAGAGTTCAGCTAACCCAACGGAAGACGACACCGCAAAAGTGCAAGGTTGCATTCTCACGGCGAAATCTCCGAGAAATTAAAAACTTATATTTTTTATATTATTCAGTTCTATTCTGTTTCTTGTATTGATAGTTAGACTCAAAAATTAAAGCTTTTTCAAATTTTTGTTTTTTTAAAAAGTTATTTTGGAGATAACCACATTTATTTTGTATTAAAATACTATTTAAATTAAAAGAACCTATTTTTATTCAATTAGATGCAGAAAATTCATAGATAGGTATACATTACACCTCGCAATGAAAATTTAGATTTATAATGTAAGTCAAGCGAAATTCACCAAACCATTACCTAAGAATACTCAGGAATTTTGTATTCGCATTAAAATTGATCAGCTTTTGCAAAATCTGTTATGTTAAAGCCTCATTAACATTTTTCTAGTAAAATTACTGTAACTTATAGGTACCTATTCCAAAGGTAAATTTAAAAATCGGCTGTGTCACCCCAGAACTTTCCCGGCTCGACTGTAGAGAATATGTTATTTATTATTATTATTTTAATTACAAAATACTAAGCATTAAATTAATTTATGGAACACATTAAAAATAGCGAGCTGATGGTGAATTAATATTTCAATGTTGGTAATGACATAAGCTGCGCATGCGCACGTTATATATCATACTCCTACAATTAGGATCTCCTAAAATCATGTGTGAAAACTATTGGGAATTCGGGAAAAATTTTCATACAATAGTTGTAGGGAATTTTAAATGTGTATTTTTCTCGCCATCTAGCGGCGAAACAATGAAGAATTCGATAAAAGTTAAACATAAAAGTTAAATAAAATTTGATGCTTTACAACTTTGCACAAGAAAATTTTGCACTAAATACATTGTTTGTCCTCAAAATCAAGAAAAACTAGAGAAAACATACATGCACATTTTTTACGCGCCCTCTAGTGGCGCAACTATTGGAGATTTTAGAAAAAGTTTGTGACAAAAGTTATAGAGAATTTTATGCTCTAAAACTTTGTAGTACAACATTTTGCACTAAAATGTATTAATAAAGGAGAGACGAATGTATTGTTTGTCCTTAAAATTTAAATAAAGCAAAAAATTGTTACATGTATTTTTAACCAATGTCGGTCTTGAGGACCCTCCACTGAACCAATTTAAACCAAAAACTAATGGTCGCATTCTAGGCACACACCGACCCTCCATACTAAATTTCAGCTTGATTGGTTAAACGGTTCGGCAGTTATCGTGGAAGATTACACACAGACACACAGACACACAGACAGACCATACGCTGGAAATGGTCTCAATCTTCTTGGGGGACCTCAAAATGGATATTTCCATCGATATCTCGATTTTTTTTTTGCTCGTTCACCATACTTTCGCTTTCATGGGTCCGGGAAAGTAAAAATGATATTAGTTTAAATTTAGAGTCTAATAATGTGCTAACTTTAGCAAAAATTAGTAGAGATCTTGATTCTTTAGGAAAACAATTTCCATCTGAGATCCAGTTGGTCTGAAAATAATCATTTTATTTCATATTCAGTTCTAGGGGTATTGATTATTAAAATAATAGATAGTCACGCTATCTATCGTACGGTTGTTGGGTGAAAACCGGGCAAGCCGTTTAACAGAATACAATTCTGTAAACGCGTCTATCGAAGTACACCTTGGTTGCCGGCAGATGGCGAAACCCATCAGCCATCATAATCAGTGTTGCCACGTTTAGTTTCTGAAATGTACTGAATATAAGCAATCAAATGTACTAGATTGTGTGTGAAATATTGCTCATTGGGAAAAAAGTGAAAATTGGAAATACTGTAGAAAAATATAGAAAAATATGGACAAACGTAGACAAATATAGAAAAATGGGAAAAATGGAAAAAAATAGGGAAAAATAGGAGAAAGTAGGGAAAATAGGGAAAAATGGAGAAAAATAGGGAAAACGTAAAAAATAGCGGAAAATAGGAAAAATAGGGAAAAAAATTGCGATTGTCAAAAATAGAGAAAACAGGAGCAAAAAATGGAAAAATAGTGAAAAATAAGAAGAAGCATGAAAAAATAGAAAAAACAATGAAAAAAAAAGAAAAAAACAATGAAAACCAGGATAAAAAATCTGCTGTGTCACTCTAGAACTTTCCCGGCTCGACCGTAGAGAATATGTTATTTATTATTATTATTTGAATTACAAGATACTAAGCATTACATTAATTTATGGAACACATTAAAAATAGCGAGCCGATGGTGAATAAGTCCTCCGAATTGATATTTCAATGCTAATAAACACATAAGCTGCGCATGCGCACGTTGTATGTCTCACTACACAATTAGGATCTCCTAAAATCATGTGTGAAAACAATTGGGAATTTCGGAAAATTTTTCATACAATAGTTGTAGGGAATTTGATACTTTACAACTTTGCACAAGGAAATTTTGCAATAAAGTGCATTGTTTGTCCTCAAAATCAAGAAAAACTAGAGAAAACATACATGCACATATTTACGCGGCCTCTCGTGGCGCAACTGTTGGAAATTCTGGAAAAAGCTTAAGACAAAAGTTGTAGGGAATTTTATGCTCTAAAACTTTGTACTGCAACATTTTGCACCGAAGTGTATTATTTGTTCTCAAACTCAACAAAATTAGAGAAAACCTACAAGCACATTTTTTACGCGCCCTCTAGTGGCGCAACTGTTGAAAATTCTGAAAAAAGTTTCAAACAAAAGTTATAATGAATTTTATGCTCTAATACTTTGTACTACAACATTTCGCACTAAAGTGTATTGTTTGTCCTTAAAATTAAAAAAAAAGTAAAAAATTGTTACATGTATATTTAATCAATGTCGGTCTTGAGGACCTTCTACTGTACCAATTTAAACTAAAATGGTCGTATTCTAGGCACACACCGGCCCTCCATACCAAATTTCAGCTTGATTGGTCAAACGGTTCGGCAGATATCGTGGAAGATTACACACAGACACACAGACAGACCATGCGCTGGAAATGGTTTCAATCTTCTTGGGGGACCTCAAAATGGATATTTCCATCGATATCTCGATTTTTTCTTTGCTCGTTCACCTTACTTTCCCTTTGTTGGGTCCGGGAAAGTAAAATGGAAAAAATGGGGAAAAACGTAGAAGAATGGAGAAACATTAAGAGAGATACGAAAGAACAGGTAAATTTGAAAACAATAGGGTGAAATAAAAAAAAAATCTGAAAATGGAAAGAAATATTGACAAATAATGAAAAATAAAGACAATTAATAAAAAATAGTTAAAAATAAGTCGAAACATAGAAAAATGGAGAAAAATAGGGGAAAATGAGGAAAAATGGGGAAAATTGTAGATTTGGAAAAAATAGAAAAAACAAGGAAGAACTATTAAGAAAAATGAAAAAATAAGAAATATAGAGAAAAATAGGGAAAATAGGAAAAAAATAGAAAACAACAGGGATAAATAGGGAAAAACAGAACAAAATAATAAAAAACAGAAAAAATTTGAAGAAATAGGAAAAATAGGGAAAAATTTGGAAAAGTCGAAAAAAAAATGGGCAATTAGGGAAACAGAGAAAAATGGGAAAAATAGGAAAAAGTAGCGTAAAATAGATAAAAATTGGGTAAAATAGGGGAAAATAGAGAAAAATAAGTACAAATAGGGACAAATAGTAAAAAATTGAAAAAAACAGGGAAAATAGGGAAAAAACTAGGGAAAAATGGTAAATGATGGAAAAAGGGAAAACAGAAAATAATAGGGATAAATAGGGAAAAACAGGATAAATGAACAATAGAAAAATTACAAATAATTGGGAAAAATAGGAAAAAATAGGGTAAAATGGGGAAAAAATACGAAAGGAAATTGAGAAACTAGAGACAAATAAAAATAAGAAAAAATTGTATAAATAGTCAAGAAAAAATGGAGAAGAATACGGATAATTTTAAAAAAATGAGGAAAATAGGCGAAAATACGGATAAGGAGGAATGGTGAAATATAGGAAAAAATAGGAGAATATAAAGAAATTAGGAAAAAATAGGTAAACATAGGGAAAAATATTAAAATAGGAAAAAACAAGAAAAGATCGGTTGTCCAGGTACTACTCTTAATAATAATAATAATAATAAAAACAATATATTTTATAATATATGCCTAAACATCAAACATAAAACTGTTATTTTTCTAATTTTCTAATTATTTAGCATAAAATATGTGACCTCGAGATATCTCGAATAGAAGTTTCACTAAGTAGGCAGGACCAGGATCCCGGACCCGAAATTACTCATCTTCTGATAAAGCCTTTCTTTTTTGAATAAAAACCGAGGGCCGAAAGAATTTTCCGGATCGGCCGTACCGTTCTCGAGTTATCGTGCGCATAGATATCCACACATCCACACAGACAGACTTCTTTTTTTCGCGGAAAATCAATTTTTTTCTACGTTTCATGACATTTTAAGTCATTTGGAGCAAAAAAAAAAAATTGAGATTTTTGTACGATTTCAATACTACGGTTTGCCATACTTTACCAAAGGTGTAGTATTGGCGGGCCGTAGTAATAAAGTAAATAACTTTTCGAAACTATGCATTCCGACCATTACCATACATGTTTCATCCTTTTGGAATCTTCAGTGGCACTTTATCGAAATGCATAGTTTCAAAAATCTATTCGGTAAACCCCAAGTATTTCTATGTCGTATTAAAATAATAGAAAGTCACGCCATCTATCTTACGGTTGACGGGTACTAACCAGGCAGGCCGTTTAACAGAATACAATACTGTAAACGCGTTTATCCAAGTACAACTTGGTTGCCGGCAGATGGCGGACCCGTCAGCCATCATAGGAAAGCAGACACCTCGCTTTCCTCTAGGCATTATTATAATCGACCCTATCTAATTTTGTAGGAAATTAAAATTACAGTTTTTTGTTTGAAAATAACAGATACCTTAACAGTTAATACAATATGATTTAAGTATAGATCAGTACCTATTATTTTAAAAACAAAATTTGTAATACGGACAAGAGAGCTGTATAAGCTTTACACAGATGTTGAATTTATGGCCCTACTCATCAACCATTGTTAAATGTAGATAAGGGTAGTTAGTTTATTACGGTTGACCTTTATAATGAGTCTCAAATACTTCTTCTTACTATAAGAAGGTATTTAAAATTATACAAGTATTTTAGTGTACAGACTGCTATAAGTAAAAGAATGGGTATCGCTTAGTTTTATAATAGTGGCTATCTTTTTTTTTTTTTTTTTTTGCGATAAGATGATCATCGTGGTTTGTGTCATATGAAAACATATACAAATTTATTTTTAACTAAAATTTTTATAGAGGTGCAAATATATTTTGGATAGTTATTTTTGTTTTGCTTTTGTAATATCAATTGTTTATTTATCTTCTACAAACTGGTTTATTAAGTAACTCAGGGACTCTTTCTTCTTGTCTCAAGTGTCAAGCATCTAGATTAAATTTTGTTAGGTATTTATTGTTTAAATAATTAATAGTTTAAGAAAATTATTATCATTTAAGGTAATGACAGAAATTTATTTAAATTTTCAAAATTGAAGAGGTCTAAATTCAAAGATGATAGAGTTCTACACAAACAGTCTACAGAGCAATTATGACGTAATTGTTGCGGTTGAAACATGGCTTCATGGTGGAGTTACGGATGTGTAATTTAATAAGAGTGGATAGGGATCGCGAACTTACTGGTAAGTCTAGGGGAGGCGGTGTTCTCATGGCAATACAAAAACAATTCAAAATCTTATCAATTATACAACATAAGTCATTATTTGAAATTTTAATTGTTGAACTAAAAATTAATAATAAATTTTAGGTTAATATAATGGGGGTATACATTCCACCAAATTCTAACATGAATGACTACAACAATTGTTTTGATTTCTTACAAAGGCATGTTAAGAATAATATGAACATGAACACATATATTTTGGGAGATTTCAATAAACCAGAAATAAGGGGTATGGATTGCAGCGTTCTTAATAATGTCAATTACAAACCGAATATCTTAAATAGCTTTTTAAGTTTCAATAATTTTACTCTATATAATAATATAAAGAATTTCCAAGGGAAAATATTGGATTTAGTAATAGCTTCCATCGAAAATTTAAGTAATTGCAAAGTCGCTGAGGAACAGTTCCCTTTAGTGGCTGAGGATCGGTATCACCCATCTCTAGATGTGTGCATATCCTATAAACAAATCGGTTGTCAAGTCTCAAAAAATATTACCAGCAAATACAATTTTAAGAAAGCAAATTTCGACTTATTAAGTCAAATGATGAGAGACATTAAATGGGAAGACGTTATGCAAAATTCTAATGTGGATCATGCGCTTGATATTTTCTATGGTAAAATTTATAGCGTACTTGATGCAACTGTCCCTAAATATAAAACATATGCAAATTTTAATAAATATCCTATATGAGTTGCGTTCGGCTTTAAAGAGTGGAGTGGAGTTAATGCTGGGTTAGAGTCTAGTCACGTGATGATAGCGCGCTTGGAGCAAATAACTTCCGAACGACTGACAAGTGACAACATTCAGTTGGGTTATGTATGTGTAATGTACTTGTGTACAATATAATAACCTTAATTTATATATTTGGTGATGAATAGACTAAACAAAAGAGCGCTACTATTATCTATTATAGAGAATGCGCGAAATGTACTTATTGATTCTTCGGATGAAGATGAGACAGTTTTAGAAAAAGTAGACAATTATGTGGAACTAACTATACCTCATATGACAGACATTCAATTTCAAATGCATTTTCGTATCACATCACAAACAATTGAGGATTTGCTTATAAAAATGCACTCTGTACAAACAATGCCTAATGTTGGCAATTTCTGTGTTAACCGGTTTCCGAAGACATCACTTGAAAAGGAACTCCTAATAACAATTTGGTGTCTCAGTAACTTAGAGAGCTTTAGGTAGATAGTTATATGTAATGACCTTTAACTATGGATTTATCCTGGTTTAATTCACATTTCAGATCAGTTGCAGAGAGATTTGGAGTTAGCAAATCAACATGTTGGGATATATTATATAGAACATGTAAATTGCTGTTAAAACTGAAAACAATATTTAAAATAATTTATTGGCCTTCACGAGAAAGGCAACAGTGTATAAGTCAACACTTTCAAGTGAACGGATTCCCTGGTAAGTTACATTAAATATTACAGATTTGATAAACATCAATTTAAACCTGTTTAATGTATAGGAATAATTGGCTGTATAGATGGCAGTCATATTGAAATAAAAGCACCAAACGAGAATCATGTATCCTACATTAATAGAAAGAATTACCACTCTTTACTGTTACAAGGTGTTTGTGACCACAAAAGATTGTTTACTGACGTTTATGCAGGCGAAGTAGGCTCTATTCATGATTATACTTTATATAAGAGATCAACATTATACCAAGGAATTCAAACTGGAAGAAATATTTTTTTAGATAATGTTCATCTTATTGGAGATCTTGAATATAAACTTAATTCAAACCTTTTAGTTGGATTTAAAAATAATGGATATTTGACAAGGCGTCAAAAAAATTATAATTATATTTTAAGTAAATCAAGGGTTATAATAGAACACACATTTGCTTTATTGAAAGGAAGATTTAGAAGACTTAAGATGTTGGAAACAACACGAATTGACTTGGCATCGTTACTAATTGTATCGGCATGCATTTTGCATAATGTTTGTATTTTAAAAGGAGATTTATTAGAAAATATAATAGATATTAATGTAGAACTTCAAGAAATTCAAAGGAATCCCCAAAATTACTTAGATGTTGATTTGGGACAAGAAAACAATATTGCCATAATCAAAAGAGACAACATTGTTGATAACTTACCGATGATTATTATTGGACACTGAAACATTATGTATATAGGACATATAAACAATATTTTCGATTGAACAAATAAAATTTTTATTATAAAAAAACAAGTGTTTATTCTCATTAATATTAATCTAACAAAACTTCATTAAAAACAAAATAATTAACAAAACTCTAAAATAGAACTAATAAAATAACCATGTATTAAAACAGAACCGTAAAGACGATAAATACAAATAACATTTAATTAAAAAAGTGACAGATACCCCTCTAAATTGTTAATCAAATGAATTTATCCTTATGGACCTATGTATACTTTTATCAAAACTAAAGTTTTTCAAATAAATCATTAAACCGATCTTGTCGCAGCAGTTTTTCTTTATGCCTAGTTTCAGCAGATGTCTCTTTGCACTTCCTTTTTTTCATAAAAGAAGATTGAAATTTAACATTTTGCTCTGTATCTTCATTATCTATGGCAGTCTTTGATGAACTGGGTTAAGCTGCTTCTTTATTACAACTGTAAATAAAATGAATACCAAAATAATAGACTTGTTAGCATTTTTTTTAAGAATTTATATGTGGCATTACCAAAATAAAAAAGCATAATTGGGAATTAAACCCTTATTTTATACAAATTGTATTTCAGTATGGTAAGGGTAAGGCACCAAATCATCAAAGAAATAAAGCAATTTGTATAAAATAAGTGGTTTAATTTTCAATTAAAAAATCTATATACATACCTTTTGTAATTAGTATTTACACTCAAACCAGCACTGGAACTACAAGTAGCTATTGGATGTATTTCCGGTTTTTTGCCATGAATTTATCAATTGCTTCAAAAAATTCCCACTTTTTTCTGTGTTTTCCAGAGCTTTCATTGTGTAAAAGAATATTTTTATAAGTTCTTTTCAGGCTTTTCCATTTTGATTCACATTTTTGGTATAATACTGTTTTACCAAATTGCTTGGAACATTTCTTTGCAATTTCAGTCCAAACTTTTTTCTTTAAGTTATTATCAAATTTAGTTTGAGCTTCATCTATTTGTGTTAACCAAAACAAAGTTTTGTTTGTGTTCCACATTCGTTTCTCCTCATTATCTGCGAGTTCGATATCAGCGTCACTTTCATCTGTTACTACAATTTCTTGATGATACTCAAAAATAGTTTTCACCTCTTCAGTTAGTGGAATGAATAGAAGATCTTGAGCTACAAAAATTTAAGTAAACAAAAGCATGAACATTTTTCTCAATATAAACATAATACTTACTTTTAATATTTTGTATTAATACATTACTATCTTGCGTAATTAGTTTACTATTAGAGTCTAAAACCAGCCTATGACTATCACAAGATATGAGAGTTTCCTCCATATTCAATTAATTCTAACCAATCTAACCTCAAATGGACAAAACAAAGGCTTAACTCTGTCTGTACCGCAAGAGAAGTCGGGGCATTAAGAGTTAGCTCGAATGACGCGACTCCTTCATACCCGAACGCTTCAGAGTCGGTACTATGGACTCTCAATTCTCAAACCCGAACGGTTTTTGTCATAAAGAGTTAAAAGTGTTAATAGAACAGTCCTGACCGAACGCACCTATGGTTTACACTTGAAATTAAAAATCTGTTAAGAGAGAAAAATAGCTATAGAAAATTAAAATCTTTATCGGATGTCTACACCCATAAATATATAGAAACCAGAAATAAAGTTAAATATTTAATAAATTTGGAGTATAAAGTTTTTAATTGAAACGGAGGAAAGTATAGGTGAAATTATAAATAAGTTTTGGACTTATGTCAATAAAAATAGTAGCAATGACAGTAGAATTGATAAATTTAAATGGAAAGGAGTGGAAATAGCCGACCGTGAAATCGTTAACAAAGCTGAATATTTTGCATCAGTGCACTGGTCTGAGAAATCTAATTATAATTTAAACTTAGTTGATGATTTTAATAATGCCAATGTTTTAAATATTATCAAAATAACTGAAAGCGATTATGAAATAGCAATGCGAAAATTGAAGCCAAAAAAATCTGCTGGAGTTGACGGCCTACCCCCTTACCTCTTGAAGGGTTGTAAAGATTGGTTGAAATTGTCTTTGCTACATATTTTTAATATGATTCTAAAAAGTTCAAGATTCCCAAAAAAATGGAAACTTGCAACTTACACTCCAATACATAAATCGGGTAATAAAAGTGATATCGAAAATTATAGAGGTGTGGCAATCATGTGTGCCCCGTCAAAACTTTTTGAGCAGATTATGTACTCCTATATTTTTAATCATGTAAAAAATAATGTAGTGGATCAACAACACGGGTTTATGTCAGGTCGGTCAATAAATACTAATTTATTATTATTCGCGGAATCAGTAAGTGACGTTTTTGAAAATAGGACACAATTGGATGTAATATATACTGATTTCAAAAAAGCTTTTGATAAAGTTAACCATGACGTATTATTAAAAAAATTACATACATTTGGATTTTCAATCAGTTTATTAAATCTGCTTAAAAGTTATCTGGAAAATAGACTTTTTGTCGTGAAGCATAATGGAAACACTTCGGGAAAATTTCACGCGAATTCAGGTGTTCCGCAAGTTTCAAATTTAGGTCCGTTACTCTTTATTTTGTTCATCAATGATCTCTCCCTGATTATATTTTTTATTCGGAATGTCTCCTATTCGCAGATGATTTCAAAATATTTAGAAAGATACAAACAATTCGTGATTGCATACTACTTCAAAAGGATTTAATCAACATCTGGAAGTGGAGCGTAGCAAATAAATTAAATTTTAATGTAAGCAAATGTTATATCATGTCTATTTCTCGGAAAATGCAGGTAATAGTTTTCGATTATTTAATGAATCGTATGGTTTTAAGGAGGTATACTGAGGTCAAAGATTTAGGTGTTACGTATAACGACTCGTTTTCCTTTGCTTCACATATACAAAATTCGGTAACGCGTGCAAACCGTTCTTTAGGATTTATTTTTAGGCAAACCAAATATTTTCTTAAAACAAAGACTATTAAAATTCTGTATAATACTCTGGTAAGACCAAAACTCGAGTTTGCAGCTGTGCTTTGGGCTGATCAGTATACTTAGAAGCTTTAGAAAAGATACAGAACAAATACTTGTATTTTAAAAAATATCACCATTGGCCAGATTATATAACAATAAGAACTTCTCGATTACGTGAGGTATTTGAAGTTATGTCTTTAATTATTAGACGCAAATTAATCAGAATGATTTTCATATATAAAATAATTAATAGCATATTTACATCTAATAACTTGTTACAAATAATACCACACAAAGTACCATCTACAAAAACACGTTTTCCATTATTATTTGGAAATATTAGATCTTCTGTCTGTTCTCCATTAGAAGCCATGCTAAAACTTGCAAATAACATTAATACTGTTAGTGCCATCGATTGGTCACTAACCTTAAATTATTTCAAGAAAAGTGTCATTTTATATTTAATAAATTTTAGTGTATAACTCTGTTTTCCTTGAATTTACAATAAAATGTATTTTATTGTGTTTCATTTAACTTGATTATTACCCATTCATTATTTATTATAATAAGCAAATAGACAAATAACTCTACCATACCATATACTTATAACAAAATTATTTCTTATATCTTATATATTATAGATATCCTTGTAATTAGGTTGTAAACCTGTTAGGATATTAAATAAATAAATAAATAAATAAATAAATAAATAAATAAATAAATAAATAAATAAATAAATAAATAAATAAATAAATAAATAAATAAATAAATAAATAAATAAATAAATAAATAAATAAATAAATAAATAAATAAATAAATAAATAAATAAATAAATAAATAAATAAATAAATAAATAAATAAATAAATAAATAAATAAATAAATAAATAAATAAATAAATAAATAAATAAATAAATAAATAAATAAATAAATAAATAAATAAATAAATAAATAAATAAATAAATAAATAAATAAATAAATAAATAAATAAATAAATAAATAAATAAATAAATATGAGGATGATAAATCGAATAAAAATTGCCATACAAGGTACTATATTTTTTTTATTATA
The DNA here is from genome assembly GCA_963243735.1 of Neocrepidodera transversa. Lineage (NCBI taxonomy): Eukaryota > Metazoa > Arthropoda > Insecta > Coleoptera > Chrysomelidae > Neocrepidodera > Neocrepidodera transversa. Next base: position 36,086,969 of record OY725337.1, on the reverse strand, counting down.
CAATATAATAGAGTAATTTTTTTCCATGCGCGGTAGTATAAAAATATCTAGTCCAAAAAATATCAAAGCCGAAAAGGTGAAAAAATTCCCATTTCGTCATCAACAAAAGCTGAAATGCAGAAGTGTATGCAAACTAAAAATATTGCTTTCGATTTAAATATGAAGCAGTCTGAACTTTTACATCTAATTCGGCAACATAAAGATAAACATAATTTGTATGTTGTCGATGAAATTGCAGAAGATGCCAATAAAGTTGTGTTACGGCTTCCACCATATCACTGTGAGTTAAATCCCATAGAATTGGTATGGGCACAAATAAAGAATGAGGTGGCAGCTAAAAACACAACTTTTAAGTTAGCAGATATGAAAGGCCTTTTATTACGAGCCATTGAAAATGTAACGCCTACAAATTGGCATAATTGTGTACAACTTTCAATTATGGAAGAGAAAAAAATGTCTACACTTGATAGAGTAATGGATGACATGATAGAGTCATTGCGAATAATGGAATCTTGGATGAATCTGAATCTTGTGATGTGGATTAATATAAATATAAATATGTTGTTGTATTTGCGTATGTTATAATTTGGATTTTGTTTCTACTTGTATACATAATGGAAGGTTTATTAAAATTTAAATTAAAATTAATTCGTGTTTATTGAGCCTGTTAATAATAAGATTAATTATATTATTTTTCATAACTTCTTTCATTTAAATTAAAAATGAAACCTCATTTATTCACATATCAATTTGAACTATTTATTAAGGAACAAACTAAATCACTTCTTTTTCAAAACATAACCCTGTATTGTATTTACTGCTGTTGTTATTGGACCAAAAAAATCGACTTAATTAACGTGCGTGGCCGATAATGATAAGAATCTAAATCAAAAATGGCATCCACCAATGAAATAACAAAATGTATCTAAAAAATTTTTATTTTTTTTTCCAATTAAAATAAAAAACCATTTCCATAATTTTATTGCTCATGCCGTTTTCAATTTAGCCTCTATTTTCATAGATTGTGAACAAGACTATTTCGGATTTCGGAATATGCCCTTTATCAAATTACTCCTCCTGGTTATTAAATAAAGTATAGTGTTTTAAAGAAAACCATAAATAAAAGTTGTATACTTCCCAATGTTAAACAGAACCATTAAATTTTATCTCTTTTGTTCTACATAGAAAATTATAATTTCATTAAACTTTCTTTTTAAAATGGTTCTTTATTCAAGGAAACCCCTGATGTTGAGAAGTTGATTGTTATTTAGTTTATGTAGTATTAATGTTTTATTTTAAATGAATCAACCCCTTCAATTTTTTATTCTTAGGCCCTTCGAGTATACAAAAATAACACCGAACAAAATGTCAACAAACATTTTTATTGTTTTTATTAAGCAACTAAACAGTGCTAATTATTTTGAACGAATATTCACTCTGGTCTTTAGAGGATATATAGCGAGACATATAAACTTTAGTCAACAGTGATATCTATTTATTTTTTATATTTAACGAAACGTTTACTTTTCTACATTTTTTCAATCCTCATATTACACAAAACAACTGAAATCCAACAGACCGAACACATTTTCGATAAAAAACGCCTCGTTTATTTCCTTCCAGTCGACTCGTAATGTGTACATAAATATATTATATCTTAAAACAAGAGACGTTTCGGTATGTTACGTTATTTTAAAGAACACGTTCCATCATATCTGTAAAACTTTGCGAAACAAGAAACAACTGAGACCACATTCAAGGAATTTTATGTGTCTGGAACATTAATACTAGATACATTTCTTTAATTTAAACTCATACATAATAAACATTTAAAGAACTACGTTTCCAGACATTTCTTGGGTAAAGGGACAAAAACTTATTGCGTTAAGCTTCACTTTTTACCTCTTGCCTTTTAGATAAGAGAGGTATAGTAATTTTAGCGATGATGTCTAAGTGTGTGTTTGTGTTTGTGTTAGGATCGATGGACCTTGTTGTAACGATAACTCAAACACTACTGCAAAAAGAGTTTTAGTTATAGTTCACATTGATATTGCAGGACCAATTAGTCCATTAAGTTACAACGATGTAAAATACTCTCTTACTTTCATTAATGATTTTTCAAATTTTGTTTGTGTTTATATAAGTAAAAATAAAAATGGTGCATTTGATTGTTTTAAGGAAAATGTCAATATAGTTGCAAACTAAATTTAATTCAAAAATAGCACTTTTGAGGTGTGATAATGGTGGAGAATATGTATCAAAATAAATTAAGGAATTTTGTAGGAACAATGGCACAGTGATATATTATACTACTCCTTATACACAATAATCAAATGGGAAATTTAAGAGATACAATAGGACATTATTAGAGAAGGCAAGAGCAATGATACAAGAAGGAAATTTACCGAAGATATTTTGGAATGAGGCAGTAAGAGTAGCAGCTTATGTCATTAATAGATGTCCACATAGTAACTTGGAGGATAAAACACCAGTTGAAGTATGGAATGGAGAAAAACCTAATGTGAAAAATATGAAAATATTTGGATGCACATATACCACAAGATTTTAGAGGAAAAATTAAACAAAAATCAAGAAAATGTGTAATGACGGGATATACAAATACTGAATATAGATTGTGGGACACAGAAAATCAGAAAATTATAGTTTCCAAAGTTGCAATATTTAATAAGAATAAGTTTTATTTTAATGAATATAGAGTAAATGTACATATGAGTGAAGAAGATATTGAACAATAAAAGGAAGAAGATTGAAAGAAGAATTGATATGATAGAAGATAGCAGACAGAAGAAGAATAAGAAAACAATAGTAAACCTAAACGCAAAGTTAAAATTCCAGAAAAATATACGGATTATGAATTGTATATGGCTTTTGACGCAGTGTCATATATTGAAAATGCACCAGATTGTGTAGAAAAATTAATTGATAGGAGTGAAAAAAATATATGGTTAGAAGCAATAAATAAAGAAATATATTCAATAAAAAATAATGAGACATGGGAAGAGGCTAAAATACCAGGAAATGCAGAAATATTGAGTACAAAGTGGGTATTTGCTGTAAAGCCATTTGAAGAAAAAGTACTAGATAAATATAAAGCTCGGATTGTAGTAAGATAATTTGTACAGAAGGAGTCATTTAATTATGATGAAATTTATTCCTCAGTAGCAAGAATGTCTACGATTAGAACATTATTATCTGTTGGAAACCAAAACATGCATTATTTCAATCAATTAGATGTGAAGACAGCGTTTTTAAATAGCGATTTAAAAAAAAATATATACGCAGGGTCCGGCAAACCTCTGTCGTAGTTCTATAACTCTTCTTCTGTAAAACTTACAGATTTATGTGAAAGGTATCTATTAATGGTCGTTAAAAGTGAATATTTTAAAATTATTTTCATGTATACAGGGTGGTCCATTAGTAACCTAGGCAAATGAATTAATTTTTTTTAGATGGAATGCCATACTTTTTTTTACATTTTTATAACTGATATAGTTAGTACTATACACTCCCCAAAATTTTTTGTAAAGCTAACCTAACCTTTTTACCAAAAATATTTGAATTGCACAACCCTTTTTAAAATATCACAACTTTTTCAGATTTAACGGTAAAGCTTTAAAATTACCAATGTACGTAGACAATAGACTGAAAATTTTTTTAGAGTCAGTTTGAAATTTTTATTTTGTACAGGATGGTCTAAAATAAATTTTACATTCCAAAAACTTCCATTAAAGGTTTTTCAGTTTTTTCAAATAGGACACCCTGTATAATTATTGATCAAGGGATACTAAATTTTATGCCCTTCAACTTTGCCATTTAATGTCTGTACCTATTTTTCGTCGTTTAAAAGTTATTTAAAAAAACCGTATTTTTGGTAAAAATCTAAGTGGGCTGTTCTCGCTTAATGAAGTGACAGAATGTGACAGTTCAGATTTTACTGATCTAAGTATCTAAGTAGGCTCTTCTCGCTTAATGAAGTGACAGAATGTGACAGTTCAGATTTTACTGTTTCTATTGTTTGTTTTAAGCTTTGTGTGTTGAGTAATAATGAATTTTACTACAAATGACTACATTGATATGATTTTTGTTTTAAGAGAATCTGGCAGAAACTGTGTATTAGCAAAAATAATTTATTTAACGAAACTGGAAATGTGGTGTATAAACCACCAATAATCCCCAAACGTGCTATCCATGATGACAATCAATTATTAGTTATTTTGGCAGTAACAGAAAATCCAAATACAAGTCAAGAAAATATTTCTGAATTGGTGGGTATTAGTGAAAGGTCGACAAAATCCAGCATTTTTTGAAAAATTATTATTTTTCGAAGGCAATTTAAATGGCTTAATGTATCTAGATTTTTTGGCTAATTATTTTCCTCTTTTACTTGAAAACGTTTCCCTAGCTGTAAGACAATTAATGTGGTACAAATATAATGGAGCTGGAACGCATTATTTACGCGAGGTAGCAGATGAGTTAGTTACATCAACAGTTTCCTAATAGATAGATTGGCAGACATGGTCCAAAAAAATGGCCAGCTCGATCACCGGACTTGACAAAACCTGATTTTTTTAAGTGGGGTTATGTTAAGAATCTTGTTTATCGAACGCCAGCTACATCACCTGAAGATATAAAGGAGAGAATAGTACAAGCATTCATATCTATTTCTCCTCAGATGCTAAGAGACGTTTCGGCATCATTTAACCAACCAGTAAATTTATGTATAAAAGAAAATGGCAGACATTTTGACCAACTTATCCAGGGTGTTTCATTGGGAAACGGAAATACTTCAAACGCAAATAGAGGTCACCGAGGCGGTTCTAGATAAAAAGTGGTTATTATTAACTTTTAATAATAAATTATTAAAACTATTGAATCCATACTTATTTTAAAATGTCTGAATAATTAACTACGCTGATTTCCCTTTTTATACCTGTAGATCAACCCCGTTTGTATTTTCCAGGTCCCTTTGTCATTTTGAACAGTTTTTTAAACGCCCTGTATGCATGTATTAAAAAATTGAGAAGAATTAAATCAAAATTTAGCAAAACCAAGATAATAAATTAAAATATTTCGGAGTGATTTTCGGATTAAATTTGGATTTTTTCTCTGTATTTGCCGCATGCTTCTTCTATAGACCAAAATGGAGGACATTTTGAGCACTTGTTATAGTTTGTATCTTTTTAATTTAGTATAATAGTTTTGTTAAATTATTGTATGTTAAAACAATGAAATTATTTTAGCTGGAATGAAATCGACTTAATTTTTCTTTTATTAAAACATTAAAAAAACATAACACAATACCAATTTTTAATACCATTACGTGTTGGTTTATCCAAAAGAAGGGGAGATAATGAGCAACGACAAATTGAAGCCCGTGACAAAGAACTATCAGTAAGGCGAGATCCTACACAGGATCCTACTCAACCTACATCTTCTCGTGACGTATCGGATATTGGATAGGATGAGGGATACAGTACCCAAACTGGTCAAGGGAACGCTCCCATGAATACCGACGTAGTAGATGCCGGAGAAGAAATGGGAAATTCGGCTACTATGGAAGGGGTCACAAATCCTACGAACGGAATGGGAGTATTGTACATAATGAAATCGTTGGCCAGTCCCACCTTTACATTTTACAAAAAATCACGTATTATGCATACCTGGGGTTTCGCTTCGAACCGATTTGGTTTTGGACCAAGAGGTAAAGAAAACAACTGTATGGGTTTAAGCACAAGCTTAGCGTACGTACCCGTTGATTGGATACCATTTTATTTATCTCCCGCAGAATATTCCATGTTGCCGCTGAGCTCTTTCGTTAAAGAAGTTTACGCAGAAATAATACCAAAGGGAGTAAGATGCTCATTCGTCACGGGTACAACATTAACCGGTAGTGCCAATTCCATGCACGTAATTTTTGGAAAACATTGTGTGGGCTTAAATCACAAAATCGAACACGTCAACTTGATCTTGAAAAATGACGAGAAAAAACCGATGACTATAACTTCGGCGTCAAATATCTCGTCGACGGAATTTACAAACAGATTTTACGGAGAAACCGTAAATTAGCATTCTAACAAGGATCCAGTTTTCCCCTCATCCTGGGGTGCAAACAGGGCTTTACCCGCATATGCTGTGCTTATGTTTACAGGTAATGAGAAGTCGAATAGTTATTACATTAAAACTGGATGGCCTCGATTAGATAGAATTATCGAGAGGTACAATCTCAATGAACATATCAATACACCGTGCGTAAAGTGTACGTGCAGGCCTAGAAACGGAATTTTGAAGCATCTTTACAATTCGTCGGTGGTACCGAATAAAGTGAAATTACTTTCCGGAAGGCTTGACATTGGAGTTACAGAAACTCAGTTTCTGCAAGATCATAATTTTCAAAATACTCATCTGAGTTTCGCGCCATGCCGAGAAAACGACAGCCAAAAATACGGTTACGAGAATATAATCGAAAAAAATTTTATGACTGGACACCCGAACAATAAGTCGCACACGTTATCTCAGCCACAAGTACACATTGGAATCGAGCCGGTCCAGTCAAACGCACCTGCCGACGCGAGTCGCGAATCAAAATTGGGTAAACGCATCGGCAGAATATGAAATTGTTGCATCGTGTGTGATCGGTATTCGTACCGACTTAATGTATGCGGACGGAATGTATGCCAATAAATTGGCATTTCCATCGGCGACTAAACAAAATAATCATAATTATTTCATTTCTCAGAATCATGTCGGTGGACATTATTGTGAAAACTGGCAAGGTCAATATAACATAGGTGATTGAAATAAAATGTTACAAGTATTTTAATAAATTTATTCGTTAACAATAATTGTTTGAATTATTCCATACAATTTCCACAATTGATACAATGCTAATGGGTGCAAATGTTTATTAAAATTAGATAATAAAGTACACGTGTCCCATGTATACCGATACATGCGATTATTAAAAATATCGTTATTCGGAAAGACCTCTGTATTAGTCGTTACAATCACCGGAGTTCTATCTATTTGAACATGGGATTGATACTTGATATTAGCCATACAGGGGTCTCCCGCGAATAACATTTTACAGGTATCATAGGCGGACGGTTCGCAATTCGGTTCGTCCCATATCAAAATTCGTTTATCCACCCAATCCTGCAGCGGAAATTGTGAATATTTATTAAAATTAGCGATTTGTCCTTTAACTAAGCACAGGGAAGCGCAAATTTTGGCGAAAAGGGTTTTTCCCGCGTTGCTCGGTCCCTTTATTTGAAAACAATTTTTCTTTTCTTCTTTGCGATCCAAAATGTTGTAAACAACGCTCAAAAATTCTTTGATATATTCCTCGTCGTAATTACATTGATATTAAATTAATTCCGATAATTTGGAAGCCGATTCTTCGACGGAATAATAATAATCATACACGTGACCCGATGTGCAATCAAAAAGTGGCTGCGAATTCAGGTAAAATTCGATGAGTTCATTTACAGTTTTATTACAAATCGATCTCTGAAAAATGTCGATAGCCGTTAAATAATCGGTGTCCGTTCTGCCAATTCTTTTTAATTCCGTATTATCTATCCACTGTGCGGTTTTACAAGAACTTAGTAAGGGACAAACCGGGAATTTTTCGAAAAATTGGAAAATTTGCGTAATTTTCGAACCTTTTTGACGTTTTGATGGGACGTTATTTTTTGTCTTACATCTTTTAGTAGATTCTGCAGATTCCGATTTCTCTCCACCATCAACGGTGTCACCACGAATTGCACAGATTTCGTCATCTTCATCCAAATCTGCTCCTTGACTACCTTCTTGGCTTCCTTCAATGGTATCAATTTCAGTTGGACCAGGTATTTCCCGTCGGGTGCCGGCGAAGAAATAGTAGAGACAGAGTCGGGGTTCTAGAAACATATAAATTCCGAGATTTCGGAAATATTCTGTAAATAAAAAAATGCCAGAATGCAAAAAATACCAAATTTAAATAAATGTATTTACCTCCTCGCAACTCTCCGCTCCACTGAGCTCGTCGTTTTCTTCTAAGAAATCTGACTCCTTGGAATATACTACATCGACAGGTCCCTGCTGTCCACCCGCAATCATGGACGAAGTGGAGGTGGTTCCAGTTGGGGCTTTCATGATAACTGATGATGAGTAGTTGTCCGTAGTATCGCTGTTTTGCCAATTGGCTAACCAGGTCAAAGCCTTGTTGGTAATTTTCGATGGGAATGACGTCGTGGCAAAATCTTCTTCTGAGACGAGCTCTAATAAGATCTTCCACGAATTTACTTCGTCGGGGTTCCCAGATTCCAAATTCTCCAGGATCCTCCTCAAAATCCTCATTAATGGTAATATCGGGTGACCAAATTGTAGTAGCCAATTCTTCGAACAATTCTTCAACAGTCTGCCATATCTCTTGTATCTCTCTCTTGTATCAAATTTAAAATCTCGTTTACGTTACAACAATCGTGTTCGTCAATAATTTTGTCCGCCATTAGTTAAAAATTCGGCAGCTAATACCTGGTTCGTGTATTTTAAGTTACAGGATATACAATCTTCGATTTTAACGTACAGAATACACCGTTGCTCGCAATGGGCACAGTATACTTGTTCGACGTACTGTTCGTTTAAAACTTCTTCCGGTTTAATAATGGCTGGATGATAACAAATAATTGTGTGATGCTCGATCAGTTCCTGCCAATCGACAGGATTAATTCGGCTGCTACAGCTGCGGCAAACTTCTATACTTGCTTCTTCGCAAATGTCTTCCGGGCCAAGACCTTCGTCGACAATTGGATAATCTCCAAAGTTATTTCGGTAAGTTCGAATAAAAATTCTCACGTAGTTAGTTTTCTTACAATACCATATAGTCGAATTCATAACTAGTAACACTTTATAACCAAACTGAATAAGAAAATGCGATTTTTCCCTTTATATATGAATTTCTTAAATAATTATAAACAGCATGTTCCTGGAAAATAATTTTACTTTTATTTTTCCTGGGATGGACTCGATAATTGGCGCGTGTGTGTAATAAAATACAATGTAATCTTAACGAGTATGGTAATTATTTAATGAAAATTGATGCAGCGGCGTCGGGTTTGAATCTGCACAGACTGGCAGCTTGTCGCAAAAACATTTTATGTTTTTGTTCCAGCAGCCACAACAGCAGCACCCTGTATGTATAATAAAAGAAAAAAAAAATTTTTACTTTTTAAAAACCCCCTCTTCCTTACCCAGCGACTACAACGTAAAGTATATATTATTAAAAAGTGATGCTATATCCAGGGTGTCGTTCATGCTGCTGGTTAAGGAAGAGGGGGTTTTTAAAAAGTAAAATTTTTTTTTTCTTTTATTATATATACAGGGCGTTTAAATAACTGTTCAAAAATGATAAGTAGGGACCTGGAAAACACAAAATGGATTGATCTGCAACTATAAAAAGGGAAAAAAACATAGTTAATAATTATTTAGTAATTTTAAAATGAGTATGGATTCAATAGTTTTAATAATTTATTATTAAAAGTTAATAATAACCACTTTTTCGTCTCTAAGTTCTTAAAAACTTCATTTTAAGTTCAAAATTTTAGTGGTTAAATTGTCTGCGCAAAAATTTCAAGCGCACTTTTCAATTTAGTTTTTTGCGCTCTTTTCAAATATGCAAATGGATTTTGAAAATTTCAATGTACAGGGTGTTGTTTCAAGGTCACAATTACTTTCTATTTTTTTGTTAATCCAGACCTGGATTTTTCTTGTGATTAGTAACTGGCTCATTTGGTCTCTGAATAAGAAACATGTGTACCAAATATCAAAGAAATGTACGGGGTGATTCGACAGTTATGGCCACAGGAAGAAATTAGCAAAATCGATAAAACACTCTGTATCTCGGTTAAAAAGGCCGCCAGAGCCAATAAATGTGATATCTAGAACCGCCTCGGTGACCTCTATTCGCGTTTGAAGTATTTCCGTTTCCCAATGAAACGCCCGGTATAAAATGAAACTGAAACTTCAAATAAATTGAAATTGTTAATTATACTATTCTTTTATTAAAAAAAATGTAAAATTGGTATCACACAAACAATAAGGATACTTGATTGAGTATCCACTTTTAATCCAAACTTGGATTTTTAACAAAAAATGTGTTTTTTCTTAATAAATTTTAAACGACAAAAAATAAGTATAGAGAGTAAATAGCAAAGTTGAAGGGCATAAAATTTAGCATCCATTGATCAATAATTATAATCATTTGAAAAAAATGAAAAAACTATAATGGAAGTTTTTGGAATGTAAAATTTATTTTAGACCACCCTGTACAAAACAAAAATTTAAAACTGAGTCTAAAAAAATCTTCAGTCTATTGTCTTTCTATATTTGTAATTTTAAAGCTTTACCATTAAATCTGAAAAAGTTGTGATATTTTAAAAAGGGTTGTGCACTTCAAATATTTTTGGTAAAAAGGTTGTTTTCTCCAAGATGGCTCGGAGTTTTAAAAAAAATTTTAGGGGGTGTATAGTACTAACTATATCAGTTCTAAAAATGTAAAAAAAGGTATGATATTCCATCTAAAGAAAATTAAATCATTTGCCTAGGCTACTGATGGACCACCCTGTATACATGAAAATAATTTTAAAATATTCGCTTTTAACGACCATTAATAGATACCTTTTAAACAAATCTGTAAGTTTCACACAAGAAGAGTTATAGAACTACGACAGAGGTTTGCCGGACCCTGTATGTATATCTACCAGAGAATGTTGAATGTAAAAATGGACATATTTTAAAATTGAATAAGTCATTATATGGATTGAAATAGGCAAGTAAATGCTTTAATCAGAAGATAAATGAATTTCTGATAAGTTTGAATTTTAAAAGATCTGAAGCAGACTATTGTTTATATGTAAAAGGAGATGACAAGAATGTAATGTATCTATTAGTTTATGCAGATGACATAATAATATCAGGACCGGATTTGATACTAGTAGTAGAATGCAAAAAGGAATTAATAAAAGGATCTAAAATCTAAGATAAAGGAAACTTGAAGAAACTTTTAGAATTAGAAATAAAATATGAACAAAAGGAAGGCATATTTTAAATAAATCAAGAAAAATATCTAGAATGAATATATAAATGATTTAATTTTGAGAATTGTAACTCTTGCACCACCCCACCCAATTGATCCAAAATTAATAATAAATGCTAAGAAAGTTGATAAACAAGAAAATAGACTAATAAAATAATTGATTGGTTGCCTAATGTACTTGATGTTAGGATCACGTCCAGATATCATTTTTTCAATAAATTATTATAGTAGGTTTCAAGAAGTATGGATAGGATTAAAAAGATTGTTACGGTATCTTAAAGGTACACATAAAATGAATTAAGTATTTAATAGAAATATAAATGAGTTACTAATTAAATGTTATGTAGATGCGGATTGGGCAGGTGATTTATACGACATATATACGGGATATATAATTAAAGTTTTTGGTAATAATGTGATTTGGGTTACGAGAAATCAAAAATGCATAGCACTTTGTGAGTGTTTACGTATTCAATATATGAATGATGATGTAACAAATTTTAAAATTCTCGAAGACAATCAAGGTTGTATCGTATTGGTAAAAAATCCTGAAAATAATAAAAGAGTTAAATGTCTTTTAAATAAAAGTATGCCTTTAGAATATATTATAATGATCTGCATTTTTAACCATTAATGAAAACTTTTGATCTCAATTTGGGAGTGGGTATATATCTAAATAATAAAAAAAATCATAAAATTTAACAAAAATATAAATAATTAAAGAAATTTATTTTTTATATCCTGTTGACAAATTCAGTTTCCTCTTCTTTAAGTTCTTCCCGCTACGTTTATGTTTCGATTGACTCTGCTGCTTCTGAAAATGTCTTCTTTTTTTGCCAAAATTCTAAATCTTTAAACGATTTTATTGTCCTGGTCTTTCATTTTTCTTACCAGTAATAAATGAATAATAGGTAATTTTAGTTGTTTGAAATTAAATTTTGTCTTCTTTTCTATTAATTTGCATTGTTTTTTCAAATCTTTTACTATATTTTCATCCATTTTATTCATCTGAAACATCATTTGTCTTATACATCCATTACATTTTCTTGTTCTTCCTGTTTCTCTTGTTTTTCTTGTATTTGTTCTTCTTTTGCTTCATCTCTACTTATTCCACATTCTTCTAAATTTTGTTCTTGAATTTCTATAATATCACCCTGTCCTATTTCCAAATTTTTCATTTGTCCAATCTTTTTCTCCCTCTTAAGTCCATTTTATTTTAATCAACACTAATACTTAGCACTTTCACTGATAATTATAATATTTTAACACTATAATTTTAGTACACTCTGTATAATCTAGTTATGTCACTGACGTTACAATTTTATATAATTTTTGTTGTCACTTCTAATTTTGATTAATAATGTCAAATAAAGTCAATCTTGGTTATAATGTTAAATATTACGAAAAGAGATCTGCAGGCGAACCGCCTAACTTTGATAGAAAGAAATTTTCTTCCTATTTCTATTTCTCTATCAAAATCGCACCGCGTAAGCATAATCGTGCAGAATCGGGAGACCCGAATGAAAATCCGAATGTCAGGAAATAGAAAGACCGTAAGAGGTCTCCCTATGTCTTATTTAACCTCAAATTTCGGTATCTGTGTGTTGATAACTTGTTGTTAAGTGGTGTTTTTTACCTCTCGCCCTTCAGATAAGAGAGGTATAGGAATCATGCTAAAAATTGGGTAGTGAGTTTTCAATGGATAAACACGTTTTAGGGTCCCTAGAATACGATTTTAATATTTTCGCGATGATGTCTGTGTGTGTGTGTGTTAGTGTGTGTGTGTGTGTGTGTTAGTGTGTGTGTGTGTTTGGATGGATGTTGTAGTAACGATAACTCAAAAACTGCTGAATAAAAAAATTTGAAATTTTGCATACAGGATTCTGATACCCTAGATTAGATCTGATTAGATTTTGGTGCCAATCGCACAACCGGAAGTGGCAGTTGCTATGGGTTATGACGCCATTATTATACAAAACGGCAATAAAGTTTTACACATATCTTTTGTATACCCTATAGTTTATTTTTAGCTAATTAAAATTTTCGAAACTTTTGCCATTGTTGCCAGATTTACAAAAAAAAAAATTTTTTTCACACTTTTTTGTGTCAACCTGTAAATCATTGATTCAAAAATGGCGAGAGGTCATGTGCTGGCCACATCAGATTTTTTAAAATATGGGTAATCTTTTTTTTATACAGTTATTTCTAGAATAGGTATTAATTAGTTAATATTTTAAAAGATATACGAGAAAGAGATTTCAAAACAAACAACAAACATTGGGATTTGGTGGTTGAATTTTTCGAAGAATTTCCGGAAATGTTGAAAAGGACCTTCTCGCACCAATCAGAAGACAATCGAAATATTAGGAAGCGTTTGGAAAATTTAACAGCCCGCCTCAACATCATTGGCTGTAGAAGAAAGTCAGTTGAAAAATGGCAACAGGTAATAAAAAAAATTCTTTACTTTTCCTTCATTACTTTACTTGAGTGTAACTTGTGTTTTAATTTCATTATGTTTAGGCGATTGAACGATGGAAGTGCAAGGTAAAAAGTAAAGCTGCTGCCTATAAACAGGAGCAGCTGAAAACTGGCGGTGGGCCATGTTTGGCACAGCCCTTGAATAATGTAGAGGCGAGGCTAATGAATATTCATGGCTGGAGGTCCCTTTCAGGTGATGGCAACAACGATTTCTTTTTCGTAAGTACAATATATAGTTAGATTTGTTAAACATTATTGAACTAAATATTTTATTATTTTATAGAAAAAGGGAAAAGAAAATATGCAAGTGGAAGTGCAGCCACCAGCACCACTTGCACCATTACCATCACTTCATATACCAGCACCAGCAGCAGCACCAGGACCACTGCCTCCGGTGGCATCAAGTTCTAGGGAAACTCAACCGAAAAGAAAAACTTCTTCTTGTCTACAATCGCAAAGAACGAAAAAATTTGTCTCGATGAATAGAATGCACACTGAGCATATTATAGATGCTTTGACAGAAATTAATAATAATATAGTTATTATGTCATCAGCTATGACTGAGATTAAAATTGATTTTAAAAGACTGGTGGATCATATCATTTCAAAAAATCTGTGATATTTTTTTCTAATCAGTATTAAGTAGACTGTTTTTTTTGTTTTCATTAGTGTTAAGTAGATTTATTTTTTGTTTTTATTAATGTTAAGTAGAATTGGGATTTATTTTGTTTTTATTAGTGTTATTTGGTTTAGGAAAAATTACTTGTGATAATGAAATATTATTTGTGATATTCTGTTACGAGACATAAAACCAAAGTTTATATAAAACGATTTATAAAAATTATTTAATTACTAACTCTATAATAATATTAAAAACGCTATATATTTGTGTTCAATAAACAAATAATTATTGAAAATAAGCATGAACAACCTGCTAACATCTTTGCTATACTTCTGCTACGACATTTTGCAGTACATTGTTATTTAATTCATCATTATTATCATCATCATTATCATTTTGATCTTCCTCATCTAATGGCAAGTTCTCCATAATGCAGATATTATGCAGCACTGAACAACAATTAATTATTTGTCCTGCCTTGATAGGAGTATACCTTAGTACCATTTCTTTATGCAAACATCTAAATCTCATTTTTAAAACTCCTGAAACGAAAAAAAAAATATAAGTTTTATAATGATTACGTATATATACTTTATTTACCTATACACCTTTCTATCGTACAACGAGCAGAAACTAAAGCTGCATTATAGCGGCTTTCTGGCGAATTTCTAGGTGGATTTCTTATTGGGGTCATCAACCATGGTTCATGAGGGTAAGCACTATCGCCCAAGTGTTGTGGTCACCATTTCCATAGTTTTCTTCCATGTAAGCTGCAGCTGCACTGTTGCGCCAAATAAATGAGTCGTATGTTGCTCCTCCAAAATTTACTTTAAGGCTTAAAATTTTTAAATCTGCATCGCAGATGATTTGAACATTCTTTGAATGATACCCTTTTCGATTTAAATATAAATGTTCGTCTTCATGAGGTTTCATTATTACCACATGTGTGCCATCTACACAGCCAATAATTCCAGGAAAATTATAAGCATTCCAAAAACGTTCTTTTTTTATACCCTTTTCTTCAACAGTAGTTGGAAATGTTACATATCTCGGAGCAATATTTTCGATCGCATTGCACACCTCGCAGATAATGTCGCTCATTGTTTGTTGAGCTACATAACTATATTGATTTGCCCCAATACACCTTTAGTAGAAACCATGAGCAAAAAATCTCAGAGCAGCAAGAACTCTTAAATCTACCGGCAACCTCGTATTTCGTTATCCGTGGTCCATGTGAGGCTCAAGTTCATTTATTAAATGTTGAGCTAATTCTTTAGTTAGTCTATATAACTTCCTAAACTCTTCATCCGGCAATTCGAAAGGATTACTTTCATTTCTAAGGGTTCTCCTTTCTCTAGCAAGTTCTTGCCTCCGCTCTTTTTGTTTCGCATCAAAAAAAAAGTTATAAAACGCAGGTATCATTTTAAAAAACACTTTTTACAATGATTTTCACCAACACAAACCAACCAATATAATAATAAACGCAACATAAATTAGGATTAAAATAACGTAACCTCACTCTTCTATATAATATTCTAGTGGCATTCCGAAAATCCCTATCATAGAGAAATCCATCGGCGGTGCGCTTTAACGAAATGTAGAAATTTCTTTTCTATCTCTATTTCTTGCGATATTCTATTTCTATAAAGTTAGGCGGTACCTCTGCAGTAGAACTTTAATATTCTCTTAACTTTAGTGAAATTCAAATCTCTACTGACTGGCCCACTTTCTAATCAAAGGTATATTAAACTATAATCAATAATTTGGATATAGAAAGAAAATCTTATCAGATGTTGTGTTAGATTCCTTCCAAATAGAATTTTCTCTAATATTTGTATATTCAGTAAGAAAGAGCCCCACGTTGGGCGCCATTTATAATGATCTTCATTTTTAACCATTAATGAAAACTTTTGATACTTTGATAATAAAAAAAATCATAAAATTTAACAAAAATATAAATAATAACTTTTGAAACTCTATCTCAATTTGGGAGTGGGTTCAGATCTATATAATAAAAAAAAATCATAAAATTTAACAAAAATATAAATAATGAAATTTTTTAAATCCTGTCGATAAATTGAGTTTCATTTTTTTTTAACTTCTTCCCGCTACGTTTATGTTTCGAATGATTCTGCTGCTTCTGAAAATGTCTTCTTTTTTTTTTAAATTTAAATTTATGCCCCATTATGATTCCAAATCTTCAAATGATTTTATTGTCCCGGTCTTTCATTTTTCTTAGCAATTTTTTTACGTAATTTTAGTTCTTTGAAATAAAATTTTTAAATTGCAAATTTTTTTTTATAATTTAGATCTGAACCCACTCCCAAATTGAGATAGAGTATCAAAAGTTTTCATTAATGGTTAAAAATGTAGATCATTATGCTATAAATACCAAACTTCAATTAGCTGATATTTGGACAAAAGGATTGCACAAAGATCAGTTATATTCAAATAGATTGGGAATAGGTTTTAAAATGACAGAAGGGTAGCAGTAGTTCTAACGAAAATGATATTAAGAATTTTACTTTATTTTGAATTTAAGTTTGTTTTATTATTGTTTGTACGTAGAAAGAAAAGAAAGCACGAGGGTGTTGTGAAATCTATAATGCTTTCTTCTATTTCATTTAATAAGGTTCTACCGCCGAAATATAGATGGCGCTAGATGTATATAGAGTAGAGTTGATGTTGTTAAGCCACGTATGTTATGAACACTGTATTCTGTTCTATTTATGTAGAAGCCTAATATATGTTCCAAGTTCTACTGTGTATTATTAATTATAAAAGAAAGGCTATCCACAAATAATTACAACATCAAGAAGCAGTTGGATAACAAAAAACTGCCTTTAAAATTAAAAAATAATGACTATAAGCAAAAGTATTTTGTTCAAAAATATAAAAATGCACAAAGAAAGTCGATGTTTAGATTTAGGAATTAAAAAAAAAAGGTAAGCAGCTGGAACTTTTAGAAAACCAAATTAAACATTTATCATAATATAATTTGTAATGTAAGGTTTAAAAATTATATATGAATTAATAGATGATTATTTTGTTTATATTTATTTATTTTAATTTTTTTAATAATACATTTTCAAAATGTTTAAAAAACAGCAGAAAATAAAGTTTTTGTTTGTAAAAATTTATCACACGTATAATTATTTAATACCCGAAAGTCATTAAAAACAAATAGGGTATTTAACAATTACTGCCTGCCAAATATTGTATCTATAATATGTGTCCTCGTAGCTGAGTTTTCCTGCTGAATATTAACGTTATTTTCATAATCCTCAATATCTTCTAGATAATCACCTGGCTCATCAACTTCAAAATCACCGAGGTTAATGGCAATGTTGTGTAATTGTGGTTAGGTTAGGTTAGGTTAGGTTAGGTTAGGTTAGGTTAGGTACCCTTACAGACTTACACCTCTAATACGTTTACTCGAATGTGCGGATCAAGCAGAGATAGAATTGTATTCGATTTGCATCAAGCCTTATGCCATCCTGTTGTTACTAGAATGACACATTTGATAAAGTTCCGAAATTTGCCCTATTCTATAGAAGACGTGCGAAGTATGACAGCCTCTTGTCCAATATATGCAGAACTCAAACCTAAATTTAAAAAAAAGACGAAGGAACTCTCATAGAGGCTACTCCTGCATTTAAAATAATTAACTTTAAAGGACCACTTCCTACAATCACTAAAAACAAATATATACTTACGATTGTCGATGAGTACTCTCGTTTTCCGTTTGCTTACCCGTGTCAAGATATGACTATCTGCATTCTAAAGGAATAGCCACTAGCAGAACCACACCATATAATACTCAAGGAAATGGCCAAACTGAGCGATTCAATGGAATTATTTGAAAAACTATTACTCTTGCCCTGAAAACAAAAAATTAAAAAATTCAGCAGTGGGAAGAAGTAATAGATGATGCTCGTCATTCAATTCGTTCTCTTCTTTGTACAGCTACAAATTGCACACCTCATGAACGAATATTTCGGCACTTACGTAAATCCACGAATGGAAAATCTAAATCATCTTGGTTGACAAATCCCGGAAAAGTCTTCATAAAAAAGCATGTTAGACACTATAAATATGACCCATTAGTTGAAGAAGTAGAATTAATTGAGGCTAATCCTAAATATGCACATATTCGTTATCCAGATGGAAGGGAAGCAACTGTTTCGCTTAAGAATGTAGCACCTTGTGGGCATCAATCTCTTTTAGAATCTCACCAAAACTATCCTGTACAAACAGAAGAAACAATGGTAATACAGCGGCCTAATAAATCTCTAGATGAAGCTACGTCTTCTAATGAATCCTCAGATCAAGCCACGTCTAATTCCGAACAAATTGTATGTCCATCGCTAGATGATCATGCAACGTCTAATTCTAAAGAAATTGAACAACATTCAAATCAACGAAGTACAAGAATAAGACGACTGCAAAAATATCTGGAAGATTTTGCACAAAAATGAACCTGGGGAGAATGTGGTGAATTTTCTATATATGTATATATACACAGAGAAAACCGGGCCAAGAACATTTTTTTTCAGACATTTATTTAATTATACCAACTACGTTTTATCTTACATCAGCATAATTTTCATGCTGTAGTAAAAACAATAATTTTCCTAATCATAACATTCCAAAATAGGTACCCCATTAAACGGTTGTAAGCTAACTGTTATGCTAAAAGTTAATTTCAATAAAAAAAATATACTTCAGATAGCTAAAACAAGTGAACAAACTTCCTACACTTTTTGTTGACTCTATTGAAATATTTTTACTTATTACTAACTAAACAGTTCACTTGTTTTAAGTTAATATTTGTACAGACGATTAAATTTAACGGTCGTCAGACGTATGAAAAAGATAATGACTGATTTGTGTATAAAAAACATTGCCAATTGTCATTAACAGTCGTTACTCTCGTTCTAACGAAAATTATCGAACGATAACCGAAATAGGCAAACAGATATTTCAGGCTCGTTTGTTCGTCCAGTTTCTTCGAATATTTAAATTTGGGAAAAACGGTGTTTGTGTTCGTTTTATGAGTGAAAGTGGGCATTGGGCAAACAGGTGCTGTGAGATGGAAGATTATAAAATTTTACTCGTTGGGATTTACAGGATTTAATTGTTCAATTTGAAGGTAAGTTAACAAAATAAGAAAATTTAATATTATCAGTGGTAAATGAACAAAAGTATTACATCAGCTGTTTTTAATCGGGATTTCAGAAGAACTAAAACTAAAAATATTAAAAGCTATCAGCTAGGTTCTTATAGGTTATTTGCAGGATTTCTGTCCATTATTTATATTTTCCACTGTTGTACAAGCTTATAACTTTTAAACGGAAGTACCTACATGAAAATATAAATTATTTCAAGTTTTATTTCACTCAATCAAAACTGTTATCGCTCTCTGCTTACTGAAAAATAAAATGGCGGTTTTTTAAAGACGTTTTTGTTATCAAAAATACTCAGTAATAGTTACATTTACAGTATTAACCACAGTAAATTTTTCTAGACCAGGGAATCACTGAAGATAGTTTTAAACTCCTTGATAATGAGACCATTAACAGCCTGATTATAAAAACTGGACCCAAACTCAAATTTAAAAATAACTATTGAGAATACAGAAGTGACAGCTGTGGAAATAGTAATTACCAGGTAATTTTCAAAAGGTTTTTCACTTTTAACTATTGTATGTTGAAGACCTGTAAGAATGAAATTAATATTTCAGTGAATAAATTTTTGTATTGAATACCTTTTGTATATTTAATGCCCTGTCCCTCCTTTAATCCAAAATAATTTTTGTTTCTTCTTTTTTTCAAAAGAGCACCTAAAATAATAACCTGATATAGGTTAAACCGCAAAGTGCTAAAGTAGAAAAAGTGTTTTTGGGGTAGCTAAAGTGTTACCTAGAACAAGAATATTTTTTAGCTATAGTAATAGTAGATTCTGTAACAAGGTTAGAATGAAAAATTCGACACGAGTGGAAAATTCCGAACGCGAGCGAAAGCGAGTGTGAGGAACCACGAGTGTCGATTTTTTTCATTCTGACCGAGTAACAGACTATATTTTCTCCACGAACAAAAAGTATAAATCAAAATTAAATTAAATCTGAACACAAGTTATTTGTTGACATATTACATTGTATTAATATTTATAGTGCTGTGGTACACTTACCGATATTAAAATCTGGTGCATTGGTGTTTTTTCATAATTTGCAATTTCAGATATTATTAAATTCTATATCTACTTCACTTGATTATTCGCTCATTATTTTGTTTAAATTAAAACTTGTTTAATCCAGGGCAATCCATATTGTTTATTTGGATTACAGAAAATCCATTCTTTACCTTGATAAAGAATGAAAATACATGCAAAATGCATAAGAGGCAAGTATTATAGAATAAATATTCAGACTCTAGAGGGTAAATGTTTCCATTCTATTATTAAATAAGATTTCAGAATTCATACATTCAGTAATGGTCGTGGAGAAATGATTTTTTGGTATTTTCGATCATTACGATGCACCCATATTTGTCTAAACATCATTTTGATGTCTGCATTGAGTACATACTTTCGTTATCGCAATCTAGTAGCTATAGAAAATAATCCATTAAATACTACCCTACATTTTGTAGTAGTACTTGACTGTTTTATTACAGCATGATGCGGAAGTACATAAAAGGGTTGTTCTATATTAACCATAGGCGTAAAAATGGTTGTACGTGGTCGAGAAGTGGACTGTATTTATATTATTCGTAAAAATAGGCGTCAGAAACATATGGTCGTGATCCTTATTCATTCATAAATTGAACATAGTCATTCTTAAATGATTCATTTTTTGCGAACCTGTTCTCAATCATTTGAAAACGTTTCAAAGCAACTGATTGTGAATCGCCAAAATTATTCATAATTTCAGCAAATGGTAACCTTACTATAAATTTGCCGTTTAAATCACGTGTTTCACGGTAATATTCTTCGGCTAATTTCCCCTCGGGTGATAAGAATTGTTTTTCTGGCACTTCTTCTAATTTCCAAAAATTACTAATATTTTCATTTAAGGCTTCGTTGGATATGTCAATTTCGATATTTTGCGAAAAATTACAAATACCCGTATTAAATTGCTTCGATTCCTTAATGTATATAGTACCAGTAAATATCCAACCTAAAGTTGTCTCTTGTAATCGTAGGTTATATTTATTTAATTTTATTTGATTTGGGCAAAGTAACTCATAAAATATCGTTGCGCCTAATAGAATGTCAATATTTTGTGTCATGTTAAAGTTTGGATCCGCTAAACAAATATTGTTGTGATTTCGTAGGAAAGATAGATCAATATCTAAATCAGAGGAAGGGATTTTTTCAGTAATTTTTGATATTACCAAAAACGATAGTTCACTTGTAAACGAAGTTGTTCGCGATTTTATTGTACCTTTAGTTTCGTGTCTAATATTCATGACGGTCTGATTAATTCCTGTGATAGGAGTAAGAATTTCAGATGTGTCTAAACCCAGTTTTTTGCAAAAATGTTCGGTTATAAAGTTACTCTGACTTCCTGAATCTAAAAGAGCCCTGCATGTGTGAATATTTCCGTACTTATCGTTAATCAATATCTGTGCCGTGGATAATAAAACATATGGCTTGTGTGAATCTAATTTACCTTGTATATGTAAAGTCTTTAATAATGGAGATGTCTCCTGAATGAAATCTGAGGTGTCATCTCGTGTTATGACATGTGCATTTGACAGATGTAGATTGGGAGATGTATCTTGTGTGCAATTTAATAGTTCGGGAGTTTGAGAATGATGCTGATGATTAAATGCGAACGAGGCTAATTGTGATTGGGCCGATGTTGAAGGTTTTGAATTTGATTGTATGGACGTGGTTTCTTGAGTATATCTCATGATTTGAGCTTGATTTGTTCGATTGTTGTTGTGAAGAAGCGTGTTGTGGGGTTTATTGCAGATTCTGCAATAACCCGATCTGCATTCCTGATTTCGGTATCCAGAACGTAGACAATTGCTACATAGTTTATTGTTTCTGATTTCTATATGTTTTTGATTTAATGATCGTTTACTACAAAAATCTGGGCATCTGTATATGTAATGATTTTGTTTGCAGTAATGACATTTCACGTGTGACATTTCATAACCTTTATCGGTTACGGTATATGAAGCTAATGGTTTAAAATGATGAATGGATGATTTGGAAGTTTCTGTAGTTTTGTGTGATAGCCTGTTAATACTTGTGGCAATTTAAAAAGAAAAGCATCGTTTAGTAAGAAATGATTTTAGCATTTCGTAACTGGGTAGTACATTTGGCTGTAACGTTTCTTTCCAGGCAAGATTTGTTAATTTATCAAGTTTTGAGGAAATTATATATGTAACAATCCATTCCCATGATTTGCAGTCTAATCCGAGTCGTTCTAGAGCACTGACATGAACATGAATATTATCTGTCAATTCCCTAAGTAAAGGTACCCGCACCAAATACATTGATTTTGGGCCTCTGTCGATTTTCTTCAAATTTTAATATGTTATATAGGTCAAAAGAAGCAACTTTCTTATGGACCACAACTTTGCAGCTATACAGGGTGAGTCATTATATTTCGATCAAGTTAATCGAATAAAAATAAATAAATCTACATTTTTATTGTTAGAAATCAGTCAGTATGTATCACTGACTTCAAATATGATACGGTGGACTAGTAGGTATTTATTTTTTCAGAATATTGTTTATTTAAATGAACACAATTACATGGTTTTAATTTTCATTTACTTCAGTGTATATCGAAAGAAACAACTTCCTTTGGGATACCCATTTTATAGGTATATTATTTAATGTATAGGTATATTATTTAAGTATTTATTTATACTATTTCAGTAATCAAAGAAACTAAGATTAATTAAAGTGTTTATATTAATCAAACTATTTTCCAACTTAACAAAAAATTAATGAATAATTGTTAACTGTAACATGAAATAAATGTGACATAAATCATAACATTAACGTCAACTAAAACTAAAGGTAGGCTATACGAAATTGAACGATAAAGTAATAAATCTAAAGCAAAACTGAATTAGTTTCTTATACTATTTAAATGACTTAAGGCAAATCTCTGTTTGCTGCATCAGAAACATTACGTAAAAGAGCATCCGAAGGATATACTTTATATTTTCTTCATGTCGTGCGTAACCAAGATACCATAACAGACTGGACACATGAGCACATGAGCACATGTACCTATTGTTCGTCACACGTACAATAAGTAGCTGACTATAGGATCTTTTAGTATTTGATTAAATTCAATAAAAATTGTATGCTTAGTAACCAACCTAAATCTTGAGTATATCTTAGCCCAAATAAGAGTGGGTTCTGAAAGTTGATACTTGATTAAGAATTCATTATTAGCTTTGCGATTAGAAGTATCTTGGATATAAGCTGGAGCTAACTTTACTAGGTAAATACCAAAAGTTTTATACCTCAAATACTCAAAAGAAAATCTGGGAAAACCCTCCTCTTCTTCTTATGAGATTTTCGTTAAAATCTGCATTATATTTTCATTTGCTGTAACTATATGTAATATTCTCCTTGCTGGTTCATTATTTGCATCATTCATCTGAATTGGTTCATGAAACTTATAAAGGCACATGCAATTTTTAAGAAATCCTGAAGATTAATACAATGTTCTAATGGGACCATATTTTTAAACATCTTGAATATTCCTTTTAAATAGGAATTTCGTGATTCTACGATCCATCTAGTTTTCGTTATCAATCTGGATTTATTTGCCTCTTCGGTCGTAAATTGATTTCTTCCTCTAGGGAGAGTGGGTGGCATTTCACACTGATTATTTAAATTTTCTAATAACTCTACCTGTAACCCCGATCCAGAATGAATATGTCGTCATCTCTTATCTAACCTCGTAGACTATCTCCGTCTTCCCGCATATTATGTGATAATACAGCTCCATCGTTATTTCTTGCATCGCAAAAGTATGGACCATGTATATCTACAATGTAGCCATCAGGTGCGACAATAAGACCGGTTTTGAATAAAGTGTATTTTTGTGGTTAGAATAGGATTGTTTTTGAATCCTAAAATGCGAACTCTTTGGGGCTTTTATATAGGTGCAGTCAGCACATAAAATTAACTTTGGATTATCGGGTTCAAGGTTGTACAGTGTATTAGCAAATATGGAAATATGTCTTGCAATAAATTCATTCCGATTTAAAACTTCAGGAACAAATTGCTGCATTAAGCTTAGTCTAACAGTTTTTATCTTGAGATTAACGCACTGTCTCAAAGAATATTTCATAATCACTTTCAGAAAGTCGTCAGATAAACCTTGGCGAATTTTAATTAAGAACGTCATTAAATCTTTTTTAGAGATGGATCGCTGACGGCCATATAAAATAATTGCAGGACATGATGCATACACCTCGCGAAAATTAGCTTTTGTTAGTGATGTTAAACTTTTTAATTCAGCATCATCAAAATTGTCCTCACTGTCAAATTGAGAATTGTTAAAGGAATATTCCCTCAATTTATTAAACCACGATATTATTTCTGCTCCCTCCATAATAACTCTACTTATAATAGAAAGATTATTTTCTAAAAAACGTAATTTGAAATGATTATTGCAGCATCTGATATCACTAGGTACAAAAATATTAGTTTTCATAAAAACGTCTACCCGTGCATTCAGTGATAACCGACTGCGAGCATTTCTATTACAAATAAAGCATTACTCACGGGTACCTTTCTGAACAATAATTTCCATTGGTATTGCATTTGGATTATTTTCTAATTCAAAAACATTAGATAGTGTTCTATAACAATTTACATAAAGCTTAGAATCAGGTTGAAACGGAATGTCAGGAAGAGAAAATCTTGTTCTGTGTAATTTTGCAGTTTGAAGTCTTCTTTCTTGCTCATTCTCCTCCAATTCCATATCCAACATTACACAAGTCACAGGATTATTTCTATTACAAATATAACAAAACACCATATTTATATGATTAGTAAAAATGATCTCTGCACGCTAACAAATAATTAAATATATAAATGTACAAACATTACCAATCAATAATGCAGCATAAATCTGACCAATATGGCTACTATGCATTAGATTTTCGTATGTGACATTCGCTCTTTGAAAAATTGCAGATTTCTTTAATAATAAAAATATAAATTGGGATACTAATAGTGAATACCATTCCACCCTGATAAATGTTTGAAGTACATAATGGCTAATTGCTATCTATTAAAAAGATTAAATAAGTTAATTTTATGTCAATCCTGCTGTCTTTATAGTATAAAAGTCAGAAAAAATGTAGATTTAGTGATTTTATTTAATTAATTTGATCAAAATATAATGACTCACCCTGTATAGGTGTAAAGTTGTAGTCCATAAGAAAGTTGCTTCTTTTGACCTATATAATAAGATATTAAAATTTAAAGAAAATCGACAGAGGCCCAAAATCAATGTATTTGGTGCGGGTACCTTTGGAGATGATTTTGTCAAATTTGGCAAACTTAAAATTCCGTTTATATGACTTTTAACAATTAAACGTTTATTTTCGAATCTATCGACAAGCAAATTCCATGCGATATCATAGTTATCATCTGTGGTCTCTAAATTCGCAATAATTTGAAGTGATAGATCCTTTAAACAACCTTTAAGATGATGTAATTTTTCTACATTTCGTAAATTAGTGTTATCGTGAATAAGTCTCTTAAATGTATCGTGAAATGTGGTCCAGTTTTGATAGTCTCCTGCGAACATAGGTAATTGAATTGGTGGTAACTTAACATTAGTAGCAGCTGACGAGTTATTCGAATTTGTCTGGTCATGTGAATTTATTAACTCCCTTTTGCCCCTAGAAATAAGAAGATAATACCTATCCTCTAAATCTTCTCGTGTACTTTCCTCTGTACTATCTAAAATTTCTAACTCTGTTTGAATTGTTTCAAATTCCTCAAACGCGATTTCTATTTTCCTAAGTCGAACCTCTAGTTGCGCTTTGTCTAAATCCTTATCGGGTAAACTTAAAAAAGTTTCAAAACGCGTAAGCTGACCCTTTAATATGGATTTTCTTTTATGTAGTTTACTAATTTGTTCTAATTCAGTCATTTTATAAAGAATTCACCTAAATTTAATACTTGGAACCACCTACTCCATTAATGAATTCGTATTCGTAGGTATACGTGATACAAAGAGAAAAACAAAATCTTTATTTAAGAAGGAAAGAAATAGAAGAGCTCATTTTTTGAAATAACGATCTTTGATCTTACCGTGCTTCAGAAGGATGTCGAGCGAGGACGGAATGATACTCAAGGTCTACAGACTTGGAATGATTGTTGATTTTCTTTTTGAAACTCTTCTAAGATGAGTGCTTCGTAAATATCCGTGGCTCTGAAGGACCAAAAAATGGTTGTACGTGGTCGAGAAGTGGACTGTATTTATATAATTCGTAAAAATATTACTAAATAATTCGTTACGTTCAAAATCAAAATTTTTATTTCAAAAACATATA
Organism: Neocrepidodera transversa; assembly: GCA_963243735.1. Lineage (NCBI taxonomy): Eukaryota > Metazoa > Arthropoda > Insecta > Coleoptera > Chrysomelidae > Neocrepidodera > Neocrepidodera transversa. The sequence continues at coordinate 36,060,223 of OY725337.1, read as the reverse complement.
TTGCTATTAACATTGTTGCTATACTTATATATAATATAAGAAAAAAACAGCAAGCTCTAACAGTAAATTTTTTTGCTCTCTTAAGTTCCGGTTTTTCTTAAAACAACTGAATTGTTGACTTAGTTTCGTCAAAATTTTCGCTTACTTTAAGCGAAAATCAATAAAAATTAAGCTGTTCTAAGTTAATTTTGTTGCTACGATTAGTTGCGATATTTCCTGCTATAAGTTAAATGATAACCAGTTTTAGCAAAAACATTTACTTACTTTAAGTGATCTATATATTCACTTACAGCAAGTTACCAGTTTCAGAAACTTTTTTTTTCTTGATTTAGGTATACTGGTCATTTGTCTCGTATTTAATACAGATTTTTACTTGGGGTAAGCGAATTTTCACTTACAGTTAGTGAATTTTTTTCTCCATGTATATCACTTTACCCTTGTATCATTATTTAACTGTTTCTATTTACATCGTTGACATTTTTACATTTATGTAATTTATCGTTCTTGTTGATAAATAAAGCCTATTTTCTAAGGAAATTTTATTGCAGTAATACAGAACACGCTACTATTGTTGACATTGTTGGATCCAACTTGGTACTTAATCCTATTGCTAGGCAAGGAAACCTACGCTTCAGCACTCCAAAACACCTTTAGATTGTATTGCTAGTGGTAATATGTGCCGGATTATAGGCCTCCTCGGCAGGTGTGGTGGGATTCTGTAAAGGTGTAAGCAGATATTTCTTACAAGGAAATCCACTGTCTTCTAATAAGAAATTATGCACGCTGTAATCCACTCTCTCCAGCTGTACAATTAACGGACTGTCATTGAATCTGGTTGCGTCATAAACGTAACCTAGCCAACGTGCAATTATATTGCGGATTCTTAATTTAGAATCACAAACTGCTTGCACATTTAAAGAAAAATAACTTTTGCGATTCCGAAACAGTTATGAATTTTCTCCGCCACGTGAGGAAACTTTTGTTTTCACAACATGAGGAAAATTTGCAATTCTGTAGAAATCGGCGCACACACGTATCATTTCTTCCTGACCTTGAGGCATTTTTATTTCAGTACCAGCCATAGCAGATAATGGTAGTGACACCGTGTGATAATGCGACTTCCACTTGGCTGAGATATATTGATGTGGTCTCCTATACAATTTTGATATGTACCAGTGACGAAAAATCTCAGAGTAACAAATAACTATGTCAATGCATCGTTCGACTTATTTTGATTTGTCATGTAGCGCAATATAAAGTCCACATCGTCATACATAGTAAACGTTACGTTCTCTGATAACTCTGATCCTTCGTGATCTTTCTTTCTCATCCGACAATGATGACAACGAAGATAACAATGAATTAACATTTGGCTTTTAGCTTACGAAAGATGATAAAAATAACAAAATATACCTTAAATATATAAGTCTTGATTGTTAATTCCTACTTATAATCTCGCAAACACATAAATAGACAACTTCAACAAAATTAATATTATTCTTTCGTTATTATTCATTTTATATTCTTTCATTCTTTTTATTCATTCAAGTCAATAGCCATAGTAAATTTAAAATTGATAAATTTTTAAATATTTTGTCAATGGTATTACAATAAGAGGTGAGAATTTCATAGTTCCGTACCAAGAGACGTCAGTGTTTGTATTTTTGATTTTTTTAAACGAATAACGATGGCGTAAAAAACACTGCGACACTCATGTGTTTTCAGACACAGTTTATTTTGATTGGCGTGTGTTAAAAATAAAAGGATTGTCATTGCTTGATATATTATATAGTAACCAGAATTATTCAATTTATGTCTTTTTTCTAACTCAAGTAGATATTTTATACGTATGTACGTACGATCAACGTCACTATATTGGAAAGTGTTAAGGTAGAATTCAATTCAAGCCCATTTTGTTTCATCAATAATGCCTTTTTCACTTAAAAGTGTGTGTGTTCACGTTCTAATCCCCTTGGAAATCAGTCTGAAGGAAGATTGACATCGGAAAAATAAAGGTTCGTTGAAAATACTTTACTTTTTCAGTTTATATGCTCTGTTGTGTACAATAAATAGGTACAATCTCTTGAAAAATATTATTTTATGAAATTTAAGTATATATTTTTGGTTTGCAATTTTCCCAATAACTATAATATACATACCGAAGCATCCGTGTTGTATATTGCACATATAATTGAAATTTATTTTTTTTTTAAATTCTTGAAACAAAGTGTCTGTCTTAGAATTTATAAAGGCTCTTGCACAAGAAATATACAGTAAAAATAAGAAAAAAAATACGTAGTTAAAAAATTATTTTTTGTCAACCTATATTTCTTTGAAATATGCATGGGTCCAAACTGTCAGATTTTTAATTTATTAATGTGTTAATAACCTAAACAGTTAAATTCAATAAAGTACCAACTACTTAAAAAGATTAATAGTATATTACACATTTAGGTTGAGAAGTGAGCTATTATTTATTGAGCACTTTTACACCCTGAGGCGCGTATCTCCGAAGGATATAATGTGCTAGGTTTATAATGGCCTTATCAATCGCAGTATTTATAGATTTTTATTACTAACACTGATATACTACCATATTTGATTTTAGATGTATAAAAACCCTGGTGGTTCCACTTATACGTGTAAAAGTTTGGGTCAAACTGGGAGAAATTTTAGATGGCGTATAGTAAACTGTAATCACAGATCACACATGGTATATTTATAATCTGGTACTGAATACAGACGAATCTGCAGCTTTAAAGTATCCACACAAAATGTGACAAACTCAGCGAGGACTCGAACAATTCTTAACAGCGCCATCTTACAGAATTCTGGTAAGTTCTATTGACCGCAACAGGTGGTACTCCAAAGACTATCTACTATAGACGTTTCACGTAAATGGCCCAAGGTAAACTTGCTTTTGTGTTTTGGGACCAAAGCCCTAGATGTCTCTGTTAGTATGAATAATTAAATTTAGGTTGGCTGCAATGATAAAATTTCAATTTTTATTAGATAAAAGTTTGCTGTACTTATTACTGACTTTTTGGTTTAGTTTATGTCATTGTGATAGTGATTTTCTTTAAAAAATTGTGAGCATCTTTCTATTCAACGTTTATTGATTTTTCAATTTTGGAAACAATGTCTTGTAAAGAAAAATGTTGTGTTCCAAATTGTGTATTTCCAAACCAACAAATAAGGATATTGAACGATTTAACAAATAGTTACTTGCTTCAAACAAACACAGACATTTTGAATAAAAAAATTGTGGCAACACAATCTGATAGATTACTTTTAAATGCCGTTCCAACTTTACATTAACCTGGTAAGCCAAAAAATATTCTGTTTAAACACATATAAGAATTTGATTAGATTTTATTTTAGGAGCTTTTAATGTTATACCATACAGGTGTCTTTATCTTTAGTTATACAGCCATGATCATCATAATGAAGTGTTTATTAATTATTTAGAAAGAAGATTTTAAAGTTTTAAATGGTGCTGAACTTATGCGCAACTCTGTATATTTTAAAATTCCATTGCTTTATTTATTTTATTATTATTTTATTATCACGCATTATAGTATTAGATTGTAACAAATGTATAAATGGTATAACCATTAAAATAAATAAAACTTTAGTTGTAGTTTGTCCCGCTGATTTCTACCATTTTAAATTTCCCGGTATTCTGGGCAGATGAATAATGTGGAAATAGAGCACCAGATGGAGCCAAATTTATTACCAATATCTAATAAAATTTGAAATTATATCAATGCAGCCAACCTAAATTTAATTTTTCATACTGACAGAGCCATCTGTGGCTCTGGTCCCAAAATACAAAAGCAAGTTTATCTTAAGCCATTTACGTGGAACGTCTATAGTAGATGGTCTTTGTGGTACTCCCAAAAAAGATCAAAACAAAATCGAATCAGTAGATACACCAGGGTTTTTAGATATCTTAATTTGATTCGATTAGGTTTTGATAAACCTAGCTTAATCTTATGCATAATCTCAATGGACTTATTCAGTAGGAATGAATTTATTGGTTTTATATTAATGAATTAATAGCTTAAAGAACCTAGTTGCTTATGTTGATTTTCATTTTTCTTATAATATTCATTAATTAATAAAAATCAATAAAAAGTAATTAATATATTTTGACCAATAATTAACGTTTTATTTTCTACAGCATTACCAAGAATCTAGCATTGTTCGTTTGTAGAAAAATTTGACATATGACATTAAATGTACAAATGCGCATGCTCAAGACTAATGAGTAATTGAATATCATTTTGAATTTCCTGGACTGTTTAGATTTTCTGCATTTTACATTTGGGTTGTTTCTGGTTTTTTAGACGATATTTGTATGTTAATGAAATAGTTTGGTTTGTATAATATTAGTTACTAGTATTTAAATTTGTTAGATACGTGTGAAGAAAATAGCTGGTAAGTATTGAATACGACTATTTCTGTTTTTTATACTAAAATACATAATAATAAATTAAATTTCATTAAAACTTAAATACAGTACGAATGCGATATTACAATAATTTTGATTAATCTTTATAAGACATGAATGTATGTATTATATTAGAATAGCTGTGTTTTACTAATTTCAATTTGATGTCTGTCACTTTTAATTTATATCTTCTCATCTTCAAATTTATACTCATATATCTGCTCTATATTGAACACTCCTCTTATAATTCCATTTTCAGGATTTTTTAACATATAACTATTTACACCCTCTTCATTGTCTATAATATATGGCCCTTCAAATGGTTGTAATAATTTAAGACATTGTCCTTCCTTCCTGTTTGGAACTCTTAATGCCTTAACTATTACCCAGTCACCTTTTTTAAAACGAATTCTCTTCCTGATTCTTTTTTCCATTTTCTTCCTATATTACTCTGCATTCTTTTCACTTCTTTTATTAGCCTTTTTTATGATTTCTTCTATTTTTATATTTCTATTTCTTTCCCAATTCCTTTGAGGTTCTATTCCTGTCATTAAGTACATTGGACATTCTTCTGTATTTAAATTTGGTACTTCATTAATATATTTCTCAACTTCCATTATCATTTTATCCCATTCTCTTTGGTTCTCATGTTCTAACATTCTTAAAAATTTTACAATTTCTTTTATGTACCTCTCTAAAGGATTTGATGCAGGAAGTCTTATACTAATATATTGCCTATTTATTCCTTTTTCTTCAAAAAATTTTATTAATTTCTTATTTCTGAAATATGTAGCATTATCCATTATACAATTCTGTGGGATACCAAATTCCTCTATGTATCTGTTTAAACAAGTTTTCACTATTCCTCCATTTATTCTATTACAAGGATACATTTTAACATATTTGGAAAAAATATCTAATATCACCAACAAATCTTTATTACCATTCTTACTTGTTATCAAATTATTTAAAAAATCAATTGCTATTACTTCTAATTTTGTTTCTGCTCTTATACTTTTCACTTGATTCTTATTCTTTTTATTTTTTCCTTTACCCATTTGACATTCATTACACTTTCTTGTTATTTCTTTTATTATTACTAAATCTTTTTTACAAATATAATTTTCTCGAAAAATCAACCATACTTTCCGACTACCAATATGTCCATACTCTTCATGTAACTCCTTTAGTATTTTTCTTGCTAACAATTCATCAATTATATATAAATCTTCCCCATGTAAACTTTTGAAATATATACCATCTATTTTTTTACTTGCTTCTAATTCTTTTTTTGTTAGGCTTTCTTGACTTTTAATAACCTCTATTTTTGAAAAAATTCCGCTCTCTTTTCTTAATTTTTTAATTCCTACTTGAATAATTCTTTCTTTTCTCCTTTTTCCATCTTCACATCGAGTTAACGCATCTGCCACTATATTTTCCTGTCCTGGTACATATTTAATATCAAAGACATATTCTTGTAATAATAAAGCCCATATATTTATTCTATTATTTGCAAATCTATTATGCAAAATTGAAATAAGTGCAGCATGATCCGTTTCTATTGTAAATTTATTTCCCAATAATAGAAACGAAATTTTTTAATACAAAATACGATACTTGCTAATTCTAATTCTGATACACTATAATTTCCCTCATGTTGTTTTTTCATTCTAGATATAAAGCTAATTGGTACTTCCTCTTCATTTTGTACTTGTATCAATACCCCCGCAAACCTCATAATTGAAGCATCATTTTTCAAAATAAATAATTTTGAAAAATCAGGGTGATATACTTTAAGATTATTTAAAAATTTATTTTTGATATTATTAAATGCATTCTCCTGATCTTTTGTCCATTTCCATGATACTTGCTTCTTTAATAACTCAACTAATGGAATTTGTTCTTTACTAATATCAGGTAATAATCTATTAAAATAACTAACCATACCAAAAAAACCACGCAAAGTCTTTAAATTCCTTGGTCTAGGATATTTTTGTATAATTTCTACTCGTTTTGGATCCATTTCCATTCCTTCGACATTGATTTTATATCCTAAATAAATTATCTACTGCTGATAAAACATACACTTCTCAATATTAATTTTCAAGCCTGCTTCATCTAACTCCTGTAGTACTATTTTAATATGTTCTTTATGCATGTCATAATCTTCCGAAAAAATTAATATATCATCAATATAATGTACTACAAAATTTTCATATTTGTTTAATATATTATGTAACGCTCTAACTAGTGCCGCACATGCACTTTGTAAACCAAATGGCACTACTTTAAACCTGTATAATACTCCTTCGATGGAAAAGCCTGTATAATCTCTACTTCTTTCTTCTAAAGGAATTAACCAAAAACTATGTTTTAGATCAATCTTTGAAAATATTTTAACTTTTGTAATATTACCAAATATAGCATCAATATTCATGGGAGATTCATATTGTGGCACAGTGTATTTATTTATATTTCTAGCATCTAAGCATAATCTTAATTCTCCATTACTCTACAACGATAGGGTTTACATACCTCGTATTACTTCTTTCTATTATTCCTTGATTTATCATTTTCTCTATCTCTTCATTAACTTGTTTACGAAACTTATATGGAATTGGATATGTTCTAATTTTAAAATTTTCTATTCCTCTTACTTCTATTTTATGTACATATTTCTCTGCTACTCTAGTTTCCTTTTGAAATAATCCTTTATGATTCCTTAAGAGTTGTTCAACACTGTTTTTAAATTCTTCTTCACAAATCAAATTCTCTAAACCATCATACTTGTCTTTCTCTTCACTTTCTGACTTTATATCCTTCATTATGTTCACTTTTTTTTTTCTTTTCTCAGATGTATTTTTTTTTCCATTATTATTAATCAACTCTATCATTTTATTTATATATTTTAGCCCTTTTTCATCATAATTAATTACCATTCCCCATTTTTCCATGATATCTGTTCCTAGTATCATATCCATTAAGTTTTTTTCCATTTGCCCCAATAAGAATAACCTTTGGTATTTGAATGATGTTTCCATTTAAATTTAATCTATTTATAACCTCTTCATTTATAACAGATGTTTCTGAACCTGTATCTAATATAATTTTTAATTTTTCCTCCCCAATTTTTCCCAATATAAAAACTAAACCAAATAACTCTTTTTTAATAGAATTTTGTTGTTCATCCAATTTAATGAATTCTGATGGATGTTCATATATACAAGTTAAATTAATTTTTGGTTTGTGCATTTTAAAAAATCCTGTTGATGAACTTGTGCTATTGTAACACCATCCTGTCTTCCTATCTCTTCAGTATCTATTCTGTTAATCATATTTATTTGTCTCTTGTTATCATTCTCGTCTTCATTTCGTCTTGACTGGTATGTTTCTTTTCCTTCTCTTCTGAAATCATTATTTCCATATTTTTGATTCTGATTTCTCATATCATACCCATTTCCTGTTCTCTTCTTATTAAATATTTCTTTTTTCTGCCATCTATTAATATTATTTCTTTCCTCATTTCCGCCTCTCTTAACATCTTCTTTAAATTTGTCATTTTCATTTCGTCTATATCCATAATTTTGATTATTTCTATTCCTTTCTAAATCTTCTCTACCATACTTTTCATTATTAAAATTTCTTCTATAATTCTGACTCACTTGATAATAGTTCTTTTTCTCTTTTTCTTTATTTCTCCATGTCTTTTTTCTTGTCTCCTACAAGCATGATTTAATTCAATTTTCATTAAATATTCATTTAATTGATCCATATTTTTAATTCCTTGATATGTAATTTGTGATGAAATCTCATCTCGGAAATGATGACCAATATAATATACTATTTGTTCTTCAGGCATTATAGGATCTAAATATTGTGACATTTACTACTTAGTGCTTTCTGTGTCTCTGCTACGTTTCTAAGACAAAACATGTTCCATATTTAATGAAAACATATAGAGACTATGGAAATACTTTGTAGCAGTTACGTAGTACTTATACATAACATTGAAGTAGATTTTTACCTTATAGCGATAATTCATTATGAGAGTGAAAAGAGAGTCTTATTACGTAGTTTAGATTCGTAGTTGTTACGTTCACATACAGAGAAGAGTTCCCTATTTGATTACTAGAAAAAGGAAGAGAAGAATATCGAGGTTATGTCAGCAACGAGATGTGAGACGAGCTGTGGCGCAAATCTGTGAAGTATTTCTGTTTTTTGCGTGTTTACTGTGCTGTTTATAAAAGTAGAAAGCTAGGTGCTAAATAGAGTGCATTAGTTCTCATTTTTGTTGCATAGGTATGTATGTAATCTACTATTTTTGACCAAAGCATAAGAAATACTGAATGTGGAAAATAAACTAAACAGTGTTTAATAATAGTGGCCACCTTTTAGTTTTGTCTAAAATTGACACTTTCAAAATTACTTTTGTAGCTCTTGAGATCATCCACACCCTGTATGATTAAGTACATAGAGCCTTCTGGCGAAAATTATTATTAATAACAATTATTTTACTTATCACATTCACTATCTCCCAATTACAGGCAATTGATGCATGCTGCTAGAACATGTATGTATATAGAGGGTGTTTCTAAATTAATACGAAAAATTTTCGAAGGAGATTCCTCTTTCAATATAAGTTTTTTATATTAAAAATTGCAAACTATAATTAAAATCCTTTCAGATGCCGTATCATATTCTGAGAAGGAATTTGAAAGAATTGCCGCAGACTGGACCCGTCAAGGGAAGCAGCGAAAACAAAGAGGAGGAAAAACCGAAAGAAAAATAATTTTTATTATATTTATGAAATTAAAATATAATAATTAATTAGATTTAAGAAGCAGTTTTATTGTTAATATTTTTCTCATTGTAGTATTACCGTAAAACCTTTGTCCTCTAGAGACGTAGTAGACATAAAACTGAAACATCCCTGAGACATAGTTGACACAAAAAACTGAAACAATACTGAGACATAGTTGAGACAAAAATGAAACATTTCTGAGACGTTGTTGATACAAAACTGAAACATCTCTGAGACATAACTGCGTCAGAGAAGGGACATTATTTGGCGCTTGAGAAGAGAGTTTCGCTCCCTTTTTAGGTAGGACATAGGAGCATCACAGAGATATCTCTGTTATGTTTACGCGCTTTCCTTGTGATATCTCTGTGACAGAACAAGTAACACCGGTGATGTATGTGGAACGTAGTTGCTCTGTAAAATGGTCAATTGGAATACGACATATAATCCAATTTCTTATAAATGTCAAATTTTCCTTGATATAAAATATTTCTAATTTTTGTTTGTCTTATCTCTCCCCAAACTTGTTTCAGAAACTGCTCCTCAAATTCTTGAATATTATGTATTCCTGACTTCTTGCGATTCCACCAACAACTTGCTTCTCCAACCAAAAAAAACTCCATAATTCATCAATACTTTCTATATTTTTAACCTTGTACTTCAATCTTTCAAGAAAAACTTTAGGATGCAAAAACTTTATATTTCCATCAAACTTGAGCGTATTATCCTGATTTCCTCCTATTATCATTATACATTATTTCTTTTTTCTTTACTCTCCTGCTCACTTACCGTACTAAACTTGTCATTAATTTTCTTATCTATATTGATTTCGAAATTCTTTTCAGATTCTTCTATCATATTAGTTATTTGCATTGTTATTCCAGTAATAGATTGTTGCCATTGTCCTTTCATAATCTCCATACGTTCTTCTGTCACTTGTACCTCTTTATGTATAGTAGAAATAGCAATTTCTATATTCTCTTCCATTCTCTTTGTTCTCTATGTTCTTTTTCTTTATTTAAATTTGATTTGACTTCTTCCTTAACATTCTCTATTTCCTTAGTAACTGACATAATTTCTTGTTTGTATTCTTTTCTATTCTTCGATATTTCATCTTTGAATTCTTTTCTTAATTCTTCGTTTATTTTCTTTATTTCATTTTTTAAAACCTTCATATTTTCTTCTGTCTTCTTACTTGCTTCCTGTATACTATCTAATTTTTCTTCAGTCTTCTCTCTTGCTTGCACTTATTTCGTTCTACTATAATAATATTCCACCCCGTTAAACTTATTTTATCCCAAATGTCAAACTTTATTTCGATTTGAAATGTCAAATAATGTCAAATAAAATACTGTAAAAAAAAAACCGATATTAAATTTAATAATTCTAATTTATACCCTAAACAACGTTAAATTTCAATCACTCAAATATCACTAGTTGGCTGGCGACAATTTATATTAGAATAGCTGTGTTTTTAATCATGAAAACTCTTATGCCCTTGGGTTGGGTTCCTTAAAAAAAAAAAAATAAACATTACAAAAAAAAAACTAAAAAATAATATTATAAATTTTGGGCGCCTCTAGTACTATTCTTTTGGTTCTTCTCTCTCTTGTGTCTTCTTTTCATCAGTTTCTTTCTTTTCTTTTTCTGTATCACCTCCTAGTTAATTCCCTCTTCTGTCTTCTGTATTTTTTAATCTCCACCTATTTCTGTCTCTCCGTCTAATCCAATCTGCATCAATTTGTTATTTGTCTTCTTTGTTATATTTTTTTATATTCTTGTAATATTTTCATTATATTAATAAACCTTTTTTTTATAATTTCTTTTATTTTTCTTAAACTATAACTTCCATTACTTAATTCAAACCATTCAATAAACCAGTTGTTAATATCTCATCCTAAATTTTTTTATCTGACATTTCCTATCATTTCTTATTAATTAATCAAAAAAAAAACCAAAACTGTTTATTATTTCTTTTCATTTGTTTTCTCCCCAACTAGATATTTTTTGTTTTTTTGTAAATCTAATGACTAACGACACTAAGATTTTTTTTTTTACTTGTACCAGAATTGTTGTGAACTCATTATTAAATCAAATAAATATAATCATCTAAATACAAAACATTCTCAAGTAAATCTTCAACACATTTAAATACATCCACACGCACCTTCAACTTCTTATCATAACCTTATTTTCATTGTCAAAGTTACATTTGACAATAACCTTCTACCTTTCAATCACAGTCAACCACAATACATACAAAAACAGAACTAAAACTACGCATATAAATAAAAAACCATATCAGTATAAATAATGTCTTAAAATTTGTTAAATGTTTTTATACATAAAATTTAAAAATAAATTCAAGTTAACTAATAAAGGATTGTTGAAAAATTAAAATAAATTATGTTTTAGACATTAAAATGTTTTGTACCAAATTGCAAAAACAAATCATCGAACTGCAACAAGATTTTCTTTTCGATTCCAAGAGATTGGGATAAACGGAAGTTATGGTTTGCATCAGTAGGAAAAAAAATGTAGCGAAAGGAGGAGGACGCCATCATTGTTGTCAGGATAATTTTAATGAAAGTACTATGCAAGTGTTATCCTTGATTTTGACATTTTTAAAACTAAAAAAATCATCTATGTTCACACTGGCTAAAGTAATAATAAAAAAGTAGAGGCACAAATAAAACTAAAGTCATATGATCACTTATATTTATTAGAAAATGACCAAAAAGTGTCACCTATAAAGGCATTATTAAACTAGAAATCTTGCTACAAAAACGGTAAAAAGACTAACGTTATTAAGACAATTTTAAAGCTAACAAATAGAAATTAAATGAAGACTGAATGAAGTACATTTTTGAAGTATGTAGCAAATTAATTACAGTTTCATTACATTTTACTTTCCCGACCCACGTCCGAGAAGGGAAAGTATTGTGAACGAGCTAAAAAGAAATTTCGAGATAAAAATGGAAATATTCATTTTGAGGTCACCTGAGATGATTAGGACCATTTCCAGATGGAAGTCTGTCTGTCTGTCTGTCTGTCTGTCTGTCTGTCTGTCTGTGTGTCTGTCTGTGTGTATTCTTTCACGATAGAGGCCACACGTTTAATCTGATTGATCTAAAATTTGGTATATGGGTTTGGGTTACCAATCGGAAGAACCTATTAGTTTTTATACCTCTTTCAAACGGAAGTATCGCACTATCAAAAAATGACAGATGTAATATCTCACAGAATTTAACATGCAATATGTCATTTGAAAGCTCTTAAAAAACTTTATTAATGACGGTTAAAATTATTTCTCCAACTGTTACCTGTCAAATATAAAAAATGTCAAAATTAAATATCTGAAAAAGAATTAATCCGATTGAGCTGAAATTTGGTAATCCGATTGAGCTGAAATTTGGTATGTAGATTTGGGTTAGTCGTCGGAAGAACCCATTAGTTTTTGTATGACATCTGTCAAACGGAAGTGTCACTATTAACAAATGACAGATACAATATGTCACGGAATTCGACTTGCAGTATGTCATTTGAAAGCCCTTGAAAAACTCTATTCTGAACAGTCAAAATTATTTTTCCAACTGCCACCTGTCAAAAACAAAACTATCGGTTGTGTTGCCCCAAAACTTTCCGGACGATCATCACGAATATTTTTAACACTTTTTACAATTTCTTTTAACACTTTTTAAACTTTTTGCTTTTTTTTTTAGTATTTCTATCATTTTTAAGCTCATTTTTTGCTTTTCATGTATTATTGTGCATTTCATTGTATATGTTTGAATTTTTTGTTTGCATTTTTTTCAGTTTTTTTGTTCGTTTTTTGCATTTTTAACTTTTTTTACTTTCCCGAGACATCTCCGAGAAGGGAAACTGTTGTGAACGAGCTAAAAAAAATTTCGAGATAACGATGGAAATATCCATTTTGAGGTCACCAAAAATATTTAAGAGCATTTCCAAATGGAAGTCTGTCTGTCTGTCTATCTATCTATCTATCTGTCTGTCTGTCTGTCTGTGTGTATTCTTCCACGATAGAGACCACACGGTAAATCCGATTGGGCTGAAATTTGGTATGTCGGAAGAACCCATTAGTTTTTGTACGATATCTGTCAAAGGGAGGTGTCACTATCAAAACATTAAAGACTCAATATGTCACAGAATTTAACTAGCAATATGTCGTTTGGAAGCCCTTGAAAAACTTTATTCAGAACAGTCAAAAGTATTTCTACAACTGTCACCTATTCAAAATAAAAAAATGTCAAAGTTTGAAACTTTAACATTAATAATCTGAAAAAGTATTCCTGGATACTTGTCGGGAAAGTTTTCGGGCGACACAACTGATTTTTTAGAGTTGTAGCTGAAACTAATTGATATTGCAATTTTTAAGAAAAATAAATGGTTGTCTAACTTGGTGTTCATTTTTAAACCATCATGTTCAAAAATATATTCTCGTTTTTCTTAGATTCAAAATGAAGCACTCAACTATAGAGAATTTCATCTTGTAGGTGGAACACTATATCGACTACGAGAGGGAGTAGTTCTTGTTAGAAGCCTGAATCGACTGGAAGTTATAGTTCAAATAAGATGGACTTTGTAAAGTACAAAACAATATATTACTTAACGAAATATGTAATTATAAAAAGTATAAAAACGTAATAACATGAAAACTGACAATTAATTAATCTATATATTAATGACACTCTGACGTAACTATCAATAGATACAGGATGTTCTATTTATATTCTTTCAGAAATACCATTTTGTTCAGGACAATACAGAACAGTTAGTCTTCTGATGATTCCGCGCTTCTTTAGATAGTAATCAAATTCCTTGCCCTTATATTCTCCTCCGTTATCCGATTGAAAACTTTTCACCTTATATCCCTTCTGGGTTTCCACCATTGTGATATAATCTTTGGTAGCTTGAAATACCTCGCTTTTTGATTTCAGGAACCTTACCTCGCACCACTTACTTCAGTCGTCAATAAATTCAACGAAATATTTTGCTTTACCATTAGATTCAACTCGCATTGATCCACAAACATCTGAATGAATAATGTCTAATATTAAAGATTTCCTATCAGACTTCTTCGGAAAAGGTTTTCTTGTCATTTTCCCTTCGAGGCAAACTCTACACACCAAATCATTACAAGGTTTGTCAAAATTAAGTCCTATCATAACTCCATTCTTTGCCGCCTCCAATAAATACTGTGCATTTAAATGACCTAGACGGCGATGCCAAATTTCAAAAGATTCTTTACCGTTACTGATATAAGCCGACTCACTTATAATACTTTCTTTTACAGAATATAGATTACCTACTCTATTAGCAACTAATTTCACGTCGCCATTGGCTGCTATAACTAAAGCATTGTCCCTTCTAAAAACTACTTCAAAGTTTTTATCTGTTATTTTACTTACAGACAACAAATTAGTACGTAATTCCGGAACGTATAAAACATTTTTCAATGGAATGTTCGTTTCACAACCAAATACATCTGCACTAAGTAAAGCAGTTCCTTTAGCAGTTATTTCTGTATGACTTTCATTAGAAAAATTAAGAACACCACGTTCAGAGTCAATAATGTCTATAAAATTATCAAGTTCATTGCACAAATGTGAATTAGCACCACTGCCTAAACACCAATTCACTTTATTTTCACTCGGCTTAGTTTGAAAAACGTTTATAACACATAGACTATCTTCTGTTAATTTAGTTGAATCTCCGTTTTTCTTTACTCTACAAAAGGCAGCTTTATGACCCATCTTATGACATTTGTGACATCTAAATTTAAAAACTTTCGCACTGCTTGACTGTTCCCGATTTTCACTGTATTCAATCTGACCGTCCATTTTCTTCTTAATATGATAAGGTTTACGGAAATTTTGTTGTTTTCCTAACATGGCATCTTGAATAGAACAGGCTTTGTTTTGTCTAGCTTCACCTTCTTCGATAATTTTCACACGAAGAATTTCAGGCGATGGTAAATCATCTCTTGTTTCGATGGCGATCGGAAATTTTCAAAACTACTAGGCAAACTATAAAGCAGCAAAATTGCCAATAAATCAGAATTTATTTCCACTTCCATTTCACCTAACTTGTCTACGGCGTCAAAAAACTTATTAATATGTTCACGAACGTCATCTCCTTCGTTCATACGTTGAAGCGTAAGTTGCTTTAAAAGTGTCGCCTTCCTTGCAGGTCCTTTTGATGCGTAAATGGCTTGCAATTTCAACCAAACTTCATTTGAACTGGGACACCCCTTTACTTGTTTCAGTTCCGATGGATTTATTGAAAGAATAAGATCTGATTTCGCCTTATTGTCGTTCTTACTCCAATTTTCCACGGCAACTTTAGACGCATCATCGCCAGCTATCAAAATTGGCTTTCTACATTCCCCATTTACATATGACCAGGCGTCGTTTTTGACTAACAATGCTTCCATCTGCATTCTCCAAGTATCGTAATTGTCTTTGCTAACAGTTTCAATTCTATACATGTTGCTTCCATTCATTTTCTTGTAATATATAACAATACAATTCTTCACCACCTAATTCAAACTATAGAAGATACCGCTTTAGGTTTTCATGGGTAACCTGGGCCCATAACCTGTTAGAAGCCTGAATCGACTGGAAGTTATAGTTCAAATAAGATGGACTTTGTAAAGTACAAAACAATATATTACTTAACGAAATATGTAATTATAAAAAGTATAAAAACGTAATAACATGAAAACTGACAATTAATTAATCTATATATTAATGAAACTCTGACGTAACTATCAATAGATACAGGATGTTCTATTTATATTCTAACAGTTCTAAGTGATACCAGAATTCAGCAAATATTTATAAATGGTATGCATAAGATTGCTAATGTGCTACTGAATTTTATTTTTTTCCATCTTATCAACAAATAAATTTATTATTGCCTATCCCTTTTAGTTATACGTTTAGTTATGTTAAATTCATTATAAATGTTTCGAAATAGAAATTCAAAAACCAGCTAACCCTATTCACCAAAGTCATTCATGGTCGGAATATAAGAAATCCAACACCATTAAAAATCTAATAATTGGCACACCTCGAACGGGAATGATGGCAGTATCACAGATACAAATTTAATTTAAGTCAGTGATTTTGCAAATATATTCATATTCATTCAAAACTTGATTTGAATTATATTCGTTTAATAGATAATATAATTATAATTGTATATTGTAAATACTCAAGGACTATTAATAAAATAGAAACATTTTTTAGTTTTTTTTACATACTTTATTATTTTTCAATATTACAAATTATATATTAATTAAACATTTAAACACAATATCTTTGCAATAACTTAGTGCTAAATGCATGATATTTTCAATTTTTTCTCTATTTAACATGATTTCAAATATATTTACAACCTTGTCATTTTAAAAATGTGGAGAAGCTACACAAAAAAGATATTTATCTTTATTAGAAAAAAACATTTGCATTTGCAATTTATTATAATATTTTTTGACAATTTCATTATTTTTTATATAATTTTCAACAGTTTTTTCTTTGCTTGGGCATTTTACTATATTTTTTTATAATTTCCACTTCTTTAGTAACTTGTAGTTCCAATCGTTTTTCTCTTGAAATACCATATGTTTCAAAAGCCTTTGTTGCACCCATTATATTTTCCTTCTCGGGTCTTACATTTAGCTGCTTCGTAAATTTTGAATGCAGTTATTCTTCCAAAGAGTAACAAGTACCAATTTGAACAGTCAGACTGTTCTCTCGTCTGTTCTTCAGCATCTGCTAAATTAACTCCAATATTAGCACTTGCAAATTGAAGAAAATCTTCAGCTGAATATGCAGCACACTCAGTCTGGTACTTCGAAATTAAATAATGCACATTAAATTTTGACAATTCAAATTTATAATAAAAATCAAAAATTCCACCTGTGGCTTTGCCTATATAATTTATAAAGTTTTTCCTAACTTCCGAATTTTGTTTCTTTAAAAGTAGCTTTGCATTAGCCATATCCTTTGCAGATAGAATCTTTTCAACTGTTCCTACTTTGGATAGTTTTGATGTTTTCCAATAGCATTCGACTGAGGTTACACTGGGTTCTTCACTACGGCGATGAAGCCACAATAAAAATGCCACAGAATGTTTGCACCTACCTAAAAATTGTATTAAAATGAAACTAAAATCTTTTAAAGGGTTTTTAATTAGTTTACAAAATGTGTTTAGAGGCACAACTTTTATTTAAAAATCATAAATACTTACTTTATAAATATTTAATAATGCGATTAGGGCTCATTTTATAAGTACCTAATATAAAGTTTATTAAAAAAAAATACCTATAACCAATTAAATTTTCAAATATGAAAGTATATCGAACGGCTTGACCTAACTTTACCAGCACTCAAAAAATTATTAAAAAATTAATAAGGAATTTTATACACATACATTGTATTTTTTATTGAATAGAAATAGAAAAAGTGTGCTAAAATCACAAATTTACCTATATTGTTATATAGGTATTAAATGACAAGGATGTTTAACTTGCTTTGAAAACAACAATATCAGGTAAATTAAGTTAAAAAGTTACCTGAAGAAGCTGCATAGTCAGTGCATGCGGAACTAAAAATTTTTTCCTCATTTTCGTTAATTTTCACTTCGATATTATACGCTTTCTTGTGAATTTTATGAATTCTGGCTCTAATGCTGCATATATGACGTCTATCAACTTAGCAAGACAACTTCGGAAAATTACAACGGTATCTTGTCAGTAATTTGCCGCTGTTTAGCTGTAAATTAGTTGTGGAAAAATAAATTTTGCCACTCTTTTTTTTCCCAAAAATTCAATGTCTTGCTAACTTGATAGCAAGACAACTGCGTAACAATGACGCAAGCGCTTACGAAAAGAAATTGCTATTGGGCATCAGTTTGCTAGAGTAAGTATATATAATATAATATCTATAATCAGGACCTTTGGTTATGTGGCTGTGGATTTTCACAAATATTAAAAGAAATATTGTATAGCCTATAAAGTAATTTAATATTATTTCAATAAATTAAGCTAAATATAAATTTTGCAAATATTATCAGGACTGTTGCTCAAATATGAATGAAACTAATTATAATGCAACCTGGAATGTTAGAATGTTAAATAAAATTATGGTGAGAATAACTTAGTGCTACGGCACTAATAAGCTTTTCAAAACAGAATTCAAGGATTAGATGTGCCAGATGTCAAGCAAACTAACATTAACACCTCTGCTTACGACATTAATGAACTATACATATGTATATAAGGATATCCAGAGAAGCAATTTGTTAACACCTAACCTTACACTAATTATTAATTCTGATAGACTCCAGTGGGAAACATACGCTAAATCAGTTAACAACGTTATGCTATTTGATTGCATTAAGATAATGGAAGTGGAATAAATTATAGATGGGAGATATAAATTAATGTGCTGTTTGATTTTTTGAACTACTAATAAATCACCCTGTAAGTAAAAATATTTAGATTTGGATAATTAAGTATGTACTGTGGCTATACAGGGTGGCATACATTTAATTCAATATTACTGAAATTTCGTAAACCGTTGATTAAATTAAAAATCGTCAATTTTGATTTTCGCCAAATATCTGTTTGAAAAAACTGTAACGGCACTTCGGTCGCTACGGGTCCCTTTGGCGTCTTAGTTCAGGTTTCGGATTGCCTCGGGCGCCACCTGCCGTTTAGAGTGTGAAGGCCACTGCACGGGCAGCGTCAGTTGAGAAAGAAAATACTCCAGGGGTCTTTATGGTATTGACCAAAATCACTGGCGGCCAGAAGGGCGGTCTTTACTTGCCCTACTAGGTTTTAGTACCTGGTATTAGCTGCTGGGATATTAAAATAGAATTCATAAATTTCAATAAATAAAACTTTTATTGGTTACCAAAATCCGGCAAAGAAAAAGGTGTGTAACGGACGATACAGGCACGATTGGCTTGGCGGCGTGGTGGAGTCGGACTGAAGGTTCTGGACTCCGGATTAAGATTGAATCTGTAGCTTTACACTGTCCACACAAAATATAGCACGGCCCCATTTGACGAAAAGTATCCATACTTATGCACTATTTAGAACTATTCCTTATGAACTAATACTAATACCACATACTAAGATGTCTAAAAATCATGGTGTTTCCACTTATACCTGTAAAAGTTTGGGTCAAAACTGGGAGATCTCTACCTATTTGATTATTTTGACTGATTTTTGAGAGATTACTAAAGTTTCAGATTAAAAATTTTAGATGGCGCATACATCGATCATAGTAAACTGTAATCACAGATCACACAGGGTGAATTTATAATCTGGTACTGAATACAGACGAATGCTCGAATCTGCAGCTTTACACTGTCCACACAAAATACAGTACAGCCCCATTTGACGAAAAGTATCCATACTGTTACACTATTTAGAACTATTCCTTATGAACTAAAACTAATACCACATACATAAAAAAATCCGCATTGACATTGACAAAAAATAATTCATTTGACATTTCATCTGCTTTAAGTGATCTGTGACAAACTAAGCTAGGACACGAAGAATTCTAAACAGCGCCATCTTACAAAATTCTGGTAAGTTCTATTGAATGCAACAGGTGGTAGTCCCAAAAAGTTCAAAACAAAATCTAATCAGTGGATACACCAGGGTTTTTGGACATCTTACCACATACATAAAAAATCCGCATTGACATTGACAGAACATCATTTATTTGACATCCCATCTGCTTCTGCTTTAAGTGATCTGTGACAAACTAAGCTAGGACACGAAAAATTCTAAACAGAGCCATCTTACAAAATTCTGGTGAGTTCTATTGAACGCAACAGGTGGTACTCCCAAAAAGTTCTAAACAAAATCTAATCAGTGGATACACCAGGGTTTTTAGACATCTTACTCCGGATATAATTGAAGTTGGCTTCAACTTGTCTCTAAAGGTCGACGGACTGCACTGCTGCTCCAATTGGGACAGCCACAGCAAGTCTGACTTCTGGCTGCCTCTACAGCTGCCGGCAACCATGATTTAAAAATTACACAGGTTAGACACTCAGACGTCCCAAATTCGTCCAAGTTTGCACATGACGTCAGCTGGAGTCCAAACGAAATAATTTAACATTGGATACCATAGGATTTTTGTGTCTTTCGGGTGGTTTTTATTTTTTTACGAATATATATTCAATAAAAATGTATTATAAAGTATTGTACACTAAAAAATGATAACTACTTGAATAAAGGTATAAACTTTTTTTACGATTCCGATGTACTTTATATTATAAAAACTATTTAATTGCTAGATGTAAAAACAAGAAAATACTTAATTATGTTATGGCTAATTTTATCGCTAAACTGATTGTCGAATATGTACCAAATAAAATAATTTAGATTAACTTTAGAGTGATTTTATAAATATTTAATCAAAAAAAATATTTTTATGAAAAAGTGATTTGAAATAGCTTATTAGTGGAACATTTTGATGCATATTGTTATTGCAGGTTTATGTTACTTATTGTCAGTAGATAGAACGTTCGTTAACTTTAACGGTTCTGTAACTAATGACAATGACGTTTAGATTGTGACAATTATACAAGAAATCAACTTGTAAAGTTTTATTCTAAACGTCATCGCCTTTACTTATTGAACCTTTAAAGTTAACGAACGTTCTATCTACTGACAATTAGGCTTTTATATACCCAGTGCTTAATTTACACTCAAAGAACGAATATGGCAAATGTAAATACGAGTATAACTTAGATTTACAATCATACAAGTTGTTATGTAAAATAAATGTTATAAAATGTTATAAATGTTTTAAAAGTTGTGCAGTACTTTATTGTTATTATTGAAAAAAAATGCTAACTAATAAATGAATACGTAACTACTTAAAGCTATTACACAATACATTTTACAGAACTTTTTTTGTATTATTTAAAATAAAGTCTAAAAATGTTAAACATGTTTATTCATATAATAAACTACTGTTTTTGTAATAAAGGGCACTTCGGAAATCGAAAAAACTTTGTACTGTCTTTAGAGCGAGTATTACTTTTACACCAAACACAGCGCAATATATTTTTAATCAGTTTATAGGTAAAATTAAATAAAAATATGTCAAAAAAGACAATAACCTCATATAATGACACATTAAAATTTTTTGATGGGCACCAGGTGACGTCACTTATTCTGCTCAATGTCTAACCTGATATACTTCAACCATGGCCGGCAACGGTATGAATTGCCCTACTCGATACGAACTTCGGTGTCTAAGAAGCAGAGACGAGAGTGTCTCCATCTGCCTGGCGAAGGTTCAACTGGTACGACTGGACTTTTATTCACAATTTTAAGTTAATTTTACTCCAGTGCCGTGCGCGATTTAATTTATATATTTTAAATAATACGGAAAAAAGTAACTTTGTTACAAAACCATTCAATTCGTCTTTACGAAATCCCAATCCGAATATTATTCAATTCAATTGGCGCCACCCTGTGTATATTTCTACGATTTCTTTTTATTAATTTTTTATATTTTATTTTTAATATCTATCATATATGTTATACTAAAATATGTATCCCAGATATGTCACACGTACGTACTTATGTGATAATCCATGTTTATTTTAATAAGCTACCTAATATACTGTAATGTTATTTAATAATATTATTATATGTTTTATTTTACTGCAATAATCATTTATGTTGTGATTTTCCGGAATATATATAAAAATAAAAATTTTCTGAATATTCAGCTGCACTTTTCAATTTCTCGAGTTCTATAAAGGCAGTTCTGTTTAGAATTTCGACACGAAATGTCTAAGTAGCTGCCATTCATATTGGTTTTAGTAATTTCTTGATTACATCGCGTGACTCTTCGGAGCAATCATGGGAAATTGAATAATGAAAAAAAGAACTGGTTCGCGTTGCCCTTATAGCTTAAATTTGAAGTCTTTTGAAATTAGAAACTAGGAGGTTTTCATGTCTGCCACCATAGGAAGCAATCAATATTTTACATAATTAATTGGTTTTTTTTATTACTGTGACATTTAGGTTAGTAGCTGTTTTTTTTATTCTTATATAAATTGAATCATCCTTATAATCCTGAATAAGAAATCTAATTTGTATTGTCATATTTGATTAAATATAAAAATAAGAATATTAATAATATTACACAACAGAATATTTAAATAATTTCATAAATCTAGAAACGGTACTAGAATCGTCGATCATATACTAATTATTATTTTACGAAAAATGGTAAAAACCAATCTAGATTCAATGTTATAGGCTAATCGAAATATGGATATCAAAGAAGTTAAGATTGCATGGTGCTCACTATTTTAATTGTAATATACTGTAGACAATTCCTATAAGGATGAAACATGTACTGGACGGACTGTATAGTATCAAAAACTTACTATTTCTGTTTTTGATCGCATTGCGTTGTGCCCGCTTCCCGTCAGGCGTTACGATGGAGCTATCTATCGGGATCAAGTTGTACTTGGCCAGTCGATTTTACAGAGGGATTTTTTCCTAATAAGTTGCTGTGTTCGTTGGTACCCACTATTTATATCATTTTTAAAGTACATAGAAATACTTAGGGGATACAGAGTAGGTTTTTGAAACTATCCATTCCGACAAAGTACCACTGATGGTTCCTATAAGGATGAAAGTAAAGGAGCTAGGCAGATTTCTCCGCATTCCTCTTGTTAAATCCTATAAGAAATCGTTAAGAACCTTTCTGGCAAAAATTGGCTACAGAAAATTCATTTGTAGTATATGAGAATCTACTTAAAAGTATTCAGAAAAATAGGACTGGTTAACTTTGAAATACTACGATTACTATGAAATAAATTTTCAAAATTTCCAAGTGACGTTAGCTACATTAATTTGTTTAAAGTAATGTAGATGGTATGACAAGGTGTAATTTATAGTTATCTGTCGAGTATTGCTAAACCAAATAGCCTTAGCTACTTAGACTATTAAAAAAAATTTACACGTTAAAGTTTTGAAAATTTTAATGATACGAAAATAAAGTGTTGTGTATACATACTTTTTTCTGTTTAGGTGTAAATTGATTCAAAAATTTCGAGAGGTCATGTGCCGACCACATCAGCTTTTTGCATTTTGTTTGGTAATGTTTTTGTGTTATCATTACTACAGCATCCATCCTAACACACACACACGCACGTACGCACGCATGCACGCATGACTAGCAGTACATCAGATGTACGTATTTATTTTATACATCGGTCGATCACTGCGTTTTAAGGTATACAAAGTATGGAAGTATGTTGGCGCATCTGCTAATAAGTTTAATAATATTTCTGTTTTTTTTCGTAATGCGTATAGTACATGGTTTTGGTGTAAAGGGGCCTGAGTTTGATTCCCAGTACGGCCAACTGTTTTCATGTTTTGATACCTTTTTCATAAAATCCACATAAAAATAGTCATTGGTAACCGGTTTGATTCGTATAGTACATTTTTTTCTCCAAAGTTAATGTTTATTAGATTTCGCTCTTTAACTTCTTAAAAACTACATAAAAATAGTGACTGGTAATCAGTTTGATTTATAGAGTAAAGTAGATAGTGTATTTGATTTTCGGATGAACCGTATAAACGAGTACATCTGATGTAGTGCTAGTCACAGCGAAAATGAAAACAATACAATTTTCTTTTTTTCTCATGTTTACATCTGGCCTCTATTAATAAGGAAATCAGTTCGTATATACTGCCATCTCTTAACAGTATTATCAATTAATGTAGATATTTTTTATTTATTTATTTTCTTTAATATAACCTTTAATACTGTCCGTAGATAGAACGTCCATTAACTTTAAAGGTTCAGTAAGTAAAGGCAATGATGATTAGAATAAAACTTTACAAGTTGATTTCTTGTATAATTGTCACAATCTAAACGTCATTGTCATGAGTTACAGAAGCGTTAAAGTCAATGAACGTTCTATCTACTGACAATTAGACTTTTCCAATTTTAGTTTTAAGAAGATATAAAAAGGTAATTTTTTTTGAAAGTCATACCCAGGTAATAATTTTGTATGAACATTGGATCTGTTGGGACTTTTGTACAGCCTTTGGTCAAGACTGCACTTATTCGCCGAGAGTTTAAAGTTGTGTTGTTCTAGCTAGGATTCAAGACCTATAAAAAAGGTCTTTATCAGGAAAACTATGCATTCAATGTTCATTCCAACATCTAAAAAAATAAACAAAATCGTCGACATATTGTAATAATCCTTTTTTTGTAAGATTTTTAATATGGAAGCAGTAAATAGACTAAAAATAATAATGGAAGCCCTTTAGTATTTCTATTAGGGCCAGGTATTTGTCCAGAGGTATTTCTTTGGCAGATACATAATAATTCCAAAGTAATTTTTTTAAAACTGTGATGCTAAACTGATCTTAGATTTACAAAGTTACTCTTTTTTAAAGGGTTGCCAGGTGCTACTTAATTTTAAAAGCAGAAATCAAGAAATATCACAAGAACTCTGTCTTATGATGTTGTTTAATTGATTAAAGAAAAATTTGTATAGACAGAATTAACTATTTGAATTTATACCAATTTATCTTGAAAGTAAAAAAATTGATTGTATCGCCCCAAAACTTTCTCGACGAGTATCCACGAATACTTTTTTAGATATTTAATGTTAAAGTTTCAAATTTTGACATTTTTTTATTTTTGACAGGTGTCAGTTGAAGAAATAATTTTGACTGTTCTGTATAGAGTTTTTCAAGGGCTTTTAAATGATATATTGCAAGTCGAATTCTGTGACATATTGAATCTGCCGTTTTTTTGATAGTGACACTACCGTTTAACATATATCACACAAAAACTAATGAGTTCTTTTGACAGGTAACCCAAAAATCTGTACCAAATTACAGCTCAATCGGATTAAACGTGTGGCCTCTATCGTGGAAGAATACACACATACATACACACAGACAGACACAGTTTCATCTGGAAATGGTCTTAATCGTCTCAGGGGACCCGAAAATCGATATTTCCGTTTTTATCTCGAAATTTTTTTAGCTCGTTCACAATACTTTCTAGGAGGTGGGTCGGGAAAGTAAAAATCAAACAAACCAAATTTCAATATATTCCTGGTTGGTGTTTTTTTTTTCGAAATTTAAAAAGAACCCACAATTTGGTATATAAAAAAATATCAGGAAAATAGATGATACCACATAACGATTATTTTGTGGTCAAAATTTCACAATGTTACTGGTCGCGTGATTTTCTAATCGCAGTAAAAAATTATACGAAGTAGTATTGTACATCAAAATGTTACTTAAAAACTAAAACCCATCCCTCAATGAGAATTTACCCAAAAATTTATATTAACAAAATAATGTTAACTCACCTGACAAAATAGGTATACTTAAATAACCTGATAAATGAACTTAAACCATGATAATCGTATGACCTCTAAATAAGATATGTGTAAATCTTAAAAAAAAACTAACCCAAAAATAAGTGTCAAAAGTTGGTTCTAATTCGATGGTGTAATCCTTTCTTCAGCGGAGATCAAGGAAGCAAACGGGAGAAAATACCCTTGGGCGGTGCCAAGCCAAAATACACCACAGTAGTAATTCTACCTCCCACTTACAACAAGGGTTTTGTAAGCAAAAAACGAAAAACTCGTAGTTCGAGTAGAAATATCCTTCATCAACTGAAATCTCGAAGGTCGAGTAAAAATATTTTTCAACAATTGAAGCATCTCGAAGATCAAGTAGAAATGTTCTTAATAAACGAAAAATACCATAGAAGGTATGCCTATAAAACATGGCTTGAAAGAAGGGCATGTCAAATCTATAAAGAAAAGACAACCGTATGAGAATTTACATTGAAATTAAAAAAAATCAAAATAGCTTACCCTTATTTATAACTAAGCCCTCGATAAGACATAAAACGGCATACACATGTGTAAAATACAAAATTTCGCTACCACCAGGTGACGAACACCTTCACGTCAGCCGGTCAGAACAATAAAAAAACAATACTCGTCTTAAAACAAAATGGAAGCCTGATTAACGACATCCGTAAGGTGGCGTTCCGACAAATTAATAATATCTAAATATTTAGACAACCAACAAGGTTCCTATGTGTAATAGGTTGCCTATAGTCAAGTACTATAAACGACTATTTACAGCAGTGCATCTATTCTTGAAAATCAGGGAGTAGAAATTAAAACAGAAATAGGCGTGGCTCCCTGAAATGTAAAATAACCCTATTCTTGAAATATTTCGATGGAAATATGTGGGACTTTTATTCTCCCAGGGAGTATAAAATTTCTATTGGTCATTAGCGAGTGAAATTTGTAGGGACTAGAAATTTATTTGAAACATTAACCTAAATATTTAATCTGCTGGTCCGATTTATTTTGTTTGTATTTCGTGTCTTTATTTTTACGAGTTTTGCTGGGAAGTTTACTAATATAAAGCATAATATTAATGAATTATTGATATGAAATAATCTAATGAATGACGATGTGGAGGAATCTCTGGAGGAGGTTGAAACAGAAAGAGTTCATAATACTTTCCTCCAAGCTTCCCAGGTTTTATTTTTTATTGGCTCCCTCAGGCATACAATTTAAAATTGTGGCCAGCTCAGATCAGAGGGCTTGGCACTGAGCCCGGTGAATGTGGGGGTAAATGTGCCCGAATACATCTGTGGTCGTTGCGAAATGTAATCGACCAGCATTTCTTTTTGTGTTTTGTTAATGTTTTTTTTTAATACGACACCGGTCCATATCTAATACATTACAGTTATGTCAAAGAATACGATAGATATTCTTTGGTTATGTCTTATGTCACATGGCTGTCAGACATTGCTGCGATTGGATAAAATTGAATTTCAACACTTGGCAACTATGTGTGAATTTTCACTCACTTCTTTATTTCAAGAATAAGGTATTTTTGTACCGAGAGAAAAAGCTGGGAGTAGAAAAAGTAGGAGTAACTTTTCTCTTGATTTCAAGAATAGGTACACAGGTCTAGCGTAAACGAAGCAATTTACTACTTAAAAATTGTTTTGAGTTATGATATATCATGAAATTAAAAAAACCTTTTTTATTATGGTCATGAAGTAATTCGTTTATCATTTTGCGAAATACTTACGAAAGACAATATTTACAAATGGCGTTTTTACTTAAATTATGAGAGAGATGTAAACACATAAAACCTTATGCTACAGGATGTCCTGTTTGATGTAAAAACTGTAGACAAAAATTATGGCGATGCATAGAGAGAGAAAAGGTCAATTTTCATGTTACAAAACTGAGTAATGTTTTATACAGGGTGTTTCATTGGGAAACGGAAATACTTAAAACGCGGATAGAGGTCACCGAGGCGGTTCTAGATATACTACATTTATGGGTTCTGGCGCCCTTTGTAACCGAGATACAGGGTGTTTTATCGATTTTGCTAATTTCTTCCTAGGGCCATTACTGTCGAATCACCCCGTACATTTCTTTGATATTTGGTACACATGTTACTTATTCAGAATCCAAATGAGCCAGTTACTAATCACAAGAAAAATCCAGGTATGGATTAACAAAAAAATAGAAAGCAATTGTGACCTTGAAACAACACCCTGAATATTAAAATTTTCAAAATCTATTTGCATATTTGAAAAGAGCGCAAAAAACTAAATTAAAGAGTGCGCTTTAAATTTTTGCGCAGACAATTTAACTACCTAAATTTTGAACTTAAAGCGAAGTTTTTAAGAACTTAGACACTAAAAAGTGATTATTATTAACTTTTAATAATAAATTATTAAAACTGTTGAATCCATACTCATTTTAAAATTACTAAATAATTATTAACTACGTTAGTTTCCCTTTTTATAGCTGTAGATTAATCCAGTTTATATTTTCCAGGTCTCTACTTGTCATTTTTGAACAGTTTTTTAAACGCGCTGTATTCATATATTAAAAATTGGTATGTGTAGTTGTTTTTTAGTGTTTTAGTAAAAGAATTGAGAAAAATTAAGCCGATTTCATTCCAGCTAAAATCATTTCATTATTTTTAAAAATAATAATTTAACAAAACTATTATACTAAATTAAAAAGATACAAACTATAACAATTGCTCAAAATGTCCTCCATTTTGGTCCATAGAAGAAGCATGGAAATACAGAGAAAAAAATCCAAATTTAATCCGAAAATCACTCCGAAATATTTTAATTTAGTATCTTGGTTTTGTTAAATTTTGATTTAATTCTTCTTAATTTTTAATACATGCAATTTTTTTTTTTTTTTTTTTTTTTTTGTCCGGGCCCGTCTCTGCAACCGGATTCACTGCAGCCTCGTGGGCTTATTGCGTTCTCTAACGTCTTTTGTCTACTGCACCCAGTCCATCAACCTTGTTCCCTGTACTAGTTTGTACAGGTTCTTTAATGGCTGTTTGTAGTAGTCTTCTGGATCCATTTTTGGTTTTCCATAAATTCTTTGCCTTCTGTGATCCAGCGCCTAACAGTTGCATAGTATGTGGAGTGCATTCTCGGTCCCTTTATTGCATTGTCTTAAGGTCGCCGTTATATAGCCCCATTTTGTTTAGATGCTCTCTGGTGGGAAGGTGTCCCGTGAGGAGTCCTGTGGTAATTCGTAGTTGATTCCTACTCATTGAAAGCAGTTCTTCAGTTACGTTCTTTGTCGGTTCTTTTATAAATTTTTTCCCGTGTAGAAGTCCGGGTACATTGTCTCAGTATAATTTGTTTTCGCTTGATCCAGTCTTTTATATGGTTTCTAAACGTACGTTTTGGTACTCCCATCGCTGGTTCTGGACCAATTAATGGGGTGGACGACCCGCTTCTTGCGAGCTCGTCAGCCTTTTCGTTTCCAGCGTTACCTTTGTGACCTGGTACCCACGATAAAGTTACTTTATTGTGGGTCGCCAGTTCCCTAAGTTCTTCGCCACATTCCCATACCAGTCTAGATGTCACCTTTGGGCTTCTTATGGCCTTAAGGGCTGCTTGACTGTCTGAGTAAATTATGATTCTTTTACCCTCGTGGGCTCTCATAATACTATGTCTCGCACACTCGAGTATTGCATAGACCTCTGCCTGGAATACAGAGGTATATTTTCCAAGAGAGAAACTCTCTTGGTACTTATTCTGTTCGCAGTATATACCAGCTCCAGTTCCCCCTTTGGTTTTTGACCGTCTGTGTACCAGGTAATTCCGTTAGGGTTTGTCCTGAAATCTGTGCTTGTATTCAACTCATTCCGATTCTTAATTATTATTCTCAGATCTTTGTTGAAGCTGTATTTAGCAGTCATGTAGTCTGACCTCATGCCAAGCATGTTGCCTCCCACATGATCTAGCTTAGTGTGTCCGAGTCTATGATTTCCTTTATAAAATGGTAAGTCCTCTAGCCATTCTAGCCTCCCCCATTATAACGTATTGTAATGGTGGGAGGTCAAGAAGAGTTTCCAAAGCAGCTGTGGGTGTTGTTTTTATGTTCCCCGCTATTCCCAAGCAGGCAAGTCTTTGTATCTTGCCCAATTTGGAGATAGCGGTCCGTTGTTTTATCTTTGGCCACCAGACCAGAGATGCATATGTTACCATGGGCAGCACTACTATATTGTACAACCAATGTACCATTTTTGGATTGAGCCCCATGTTTTTCCATACGTGCGTCTAGCTATCATTAGAGTAGTAACCACTTTCGTATGTATTTTTTGAATCTGAAGGTTCCAGGTAAGTTTCGGGTCTAGCATTACCCCAAGATATTTTACCCCTCCCTTCAGATTTACTTCTTCACCACGAAGCCATAGTGGGCTAAGGTCCTCTAAATTCCTTCTGTTGGTGAATGCTATTATATTGGACTTGGAGGGGCTGATTTTTAAACCCTCATGCTCTGTCCAGAGTGTAACTGCGTTTAGGGCCATCTGAAGTCGTTCCCTAACCGTAGTATTGAATTTACAATGGGATAATATGACAAGGTCATCTGCGTATCCCAGTGTTTTGTGTCCTTCTTGTTGGAGGATTCTCAGCAGTCCATCCATTACCAGATTCCATAGCAGAGGAGAAAGTACTCCCCCCTGCGGACAACCTCTTGTCACATGGGCTGCCTTTTTCTCCCCCATCAGAGATGTACATATTAGCCTATTCCGTAACATGCAGTCTATCCACCTGCAGCACGTTGCGTCAATACTCGAGTTTCTTGACGCTCTGGCTATTGAGTCTAATGACGTGTTGTCAAAAGCTCCTTCTATGTCCAGAAAGGCCGCTAGTAGCACCTCTCTTGTTTCTATGGCATTTTCAGCTCTGCTTACGAGCTGATGTAATGCAGTTTCTGTGGAAACGCCTGCTCTATAGGCATATTAGTCTTGGTGTAGAGGTCTTTCAGCCAGTACGCCATCCCTAATACATGCATACAGGGCGTTTAAAAAACTGTTCAAAAACGACAAGTAGGGACCTGGAAAATACAAACTGGATTTATCTACAGCTATAAAAAGGGAAATCAACGTAGTGAATAATTATTTTGCAATTTTAAAATGAGTATGGATTCAACAGTTTTAATAATTTATTATTAAAAGTTAATAATAACCACTTTTAAGGGTCTAAGTTCTTAAAAACTTTATATTAAGTTCAAAATTTAGGTAGTTAAATTGTCTGCGCAAAAATTTAAAGCCCATTTTTTAATTAAGTTTTTTGCGCTCTTTTCAAATATGCAAATAGATTTTGAAAATTTCAATATACAGGGCGTTGTTTCAAGGTCACAATTGCTTTCTATTTTTTTGTTAATCCGGACCTAGATTTTTCTTGTGATTTGTAACTGGCTCATTTGGTTCCGGAATAAGTAACATGTGTACCAAATATCAAAGAAATGTACGCGGTGATTCGACAGTTATGGCCCCAGGAAGAAATTAGCAAAATCGATAAAACACCCTGTATCTCTGTTAAAAAGGCCACCAGAACCAATAAATGTGGTATATCTAGAACCGCCTCGGTGACCTCTATTCGCGTTTTAAGTATTTCGGTTTCCCAATGAAACACCCTGTATAATAATATTCTATTCACAAAACTTAAAAAATTTTAAATACAATATGAGTAAAATTTCATTATTAAGATTGAATATATTATACAAGTTGTTTTATTACAATTTATACGAGTTAATTTTTTTAATCCTTGGTTTTGTTTTATGACACGTGATAATGCATCACAGACATTTGTTTCATTTATTAGAGATAATTATGAAATTTAATTTACACCACATTTAATATTTATTTCATTAGGAAATTTTTGTAGAGTTTATTATAATATTTAATTCAAGTATAATAATAAAATTAATAAATGTGTATTTAGCTTCTGTAACATAATTTGTCAGCTATAAATGATAGAGAAACGTTAAATTGTTAAAAAGCTCTGCGGTCTCTTATTCGAATTTCTCTACTTTCTACTGATTACAGGAACACCGTCTCGCATTACGGAAATAATTGCCACATGATATTCTCTTGACTTAATGGTCTGTCAAATTATATACCAATTGATTTAGGTTTAAGTAATTAATTCACATTTATTAAATTACATTTTGACTCTACATTTTAAATCAGGCCACTTTTGCGACAAAAAATGATTTGAATTTAATTTATAAAATATGAAACTGAAATTTTAAATTACTTTTATATGTAATTACTATTTAAATGTTTCACTTTCAATTTTGTTCAAATGAAGTTTTTTTAGATAATAAGCTAATAAGTAATGTTTTTGTAGTAAATAAACCTTTTACTTTTATTAGTATTGAGTAGTTAATTAATTTAGTACGTCACAATATTAATTGTAACTGTTAATTAATACTAGATAATTTAAAATATTTCAACAAACTTAATAGGTAGTCAAATTTATTTAAGCCAAATGGGAAATGGAATGACAAGCCCATTATCGACATAATATGATAATAGCGGAATTCGAAATATAAAGCCAAATTAAATGTGACAATATTCGAACAATATTTACATAATTAAATAAGTAACATTTTAATATAAAAACAATAATTACAATTCTATTGGTATTTTAAATGCAATGACGTTTATTTATCATACCTATTTAATTATAATATATTGGTTAATTTCTTTAATTTATCATATTAACCCTAAAAGTAAGCACAATGGAAGGTTATCGATATCAGCGTTTTCGAATTTTAGCTTGTGCGGTTACTTACAGACCCTTTTTCAACTGTCAAAACCTGGATCCAGGCGCTTGATTTTGAGGTAGGGGCGATTTTTGGTCATTTTCTAATACAAAAGAAGATACCCCCATTGATAAATAAACATGTAACAATTTTTTGCCTTATTTAAATTTTAAGGACAAACAATACATTTTAGTGCAAAATGTTGTAGTACAAAGTTTTAGAGCATAAAATTACCTACAATTTTTGTCTCAAGCCTTTTCCAAAATTTCCAATAGTTGCGCCACTAGAGGGCGCGTAAAAAATGTGCATGTATGTTTTCTATAGTTTTTCTTGATTTTGAGGACAAACTATACATTTTAGTGCAAAATGTTGTAGTATAAAGTTTTAGAGAATAAAATTCTCTATAACTTTTGTTTCAAACTTTTTCCAGAATTTTCAATAGTTTTGCCACTAGAGGGCGCTTAAAAAATGTGCATGTAGGTTTTCTCTGGTTTTTCTTGATTTTGAGGACAAACAATATACTTTAGTGCAAAATTTTGTAGTACAAAGTTTTAGAGCATAAAATTCTCTATAACTTTTGTCTTAAACTTTTTCTAAAATCTCCAATAGTTGCGCCACTAGAGTGCGCGTAAAAAATGTGCATGTATGTTTTCTCTACTTTTTCTTGATTTTGAGGACAAACAATATATTTAGTGCAAAATTTTCTTGTGCAAAGTTGTAAAGCATCAAATTTCTTTAACTTTTATGTTTAGCTTTTATCGAATTCCTCATCGTTTCGCCGCTAGATGGCGAGAAAAATACACATTTAAAATTCCCTACAACTATTGTATGAAAATTTTTCCCGAATTCCCAATAGTTTTCACACATGATTTTAGGAGATCCTAATTGTAGCAGTATTATATATAACGTGCGCATGCGCAGCTTATGTTATTACCAACATTGAAATATTAATTCACCATCAGCTCGCTATTTTTAATGTGTTCCATAAATCAATGTAATGCCAAGTATTTTGTAATTAAAATAATAATAAATAACATATTCTCTACGGTCGAACCGGGAAAGTTCTGGGGTGACACAGCCGATTTTTTACTTTTACTTACTAATCAACTAAATCACATCGAATTCGTCACTTTGGACAGAGATATACGTGACTGGGTATCAACTTCAATCTAAACACTCATTGCTAAGAGATATAAATACTACTAAAACATCTTCTAATACTAAATTTTCAGATTTCCCTTTTCATGCTAGAAGTTTGAACTCAGTGGAAATATAGAATATTTTGTCTAGATGTAACATTTCAAATAAGGAATAAATTTAATTTTACCTCATTTTTCTCATTTTTCTAATAGAATTTCAACTGCTGATTTACCTAACGTAAAAAGAAAATTTCTAGATGATTTGATTGTAACTAAGGCAGACAAAAGTAATTGCATTGTCATCTTAGATAGTTTAGACTATGTCAATGAAGTAACTTCCTTTTTTATAATTATTAATAACGATTTAGACCCTACTATTTTATTTCTTCGTAGTCTAAAATCTTTTTTAAAGAATTTCTCTGACAACTTCATTTTTCTCTTTGTCCCATGAATCCTACTACTCTCCTTTTATACGGTCTTCCAAAAATTCATAAACTGAATATTCCTATTAGACCAGTGGTTAAATTTTGCAATTCTCCTGTTTCCAAATTATCTTCTTTTCTTAATTCAGTTCGTTCTTAGAGAAACTATTGGTTTTATCAACGAATTTTCTATTAAAAATTCTATCGAACTTTCCAATAAATTATGTAATATTATAACTGCGCAGTGGATAGAAAACGACGTTTCTCGGTGGCACGAATCCTCTTTCTATACCAAACTGGTATAGAAAGAGGAGATGCCGAAACCCCACATCTGTGTGGCCTTTATCCCTGAGGATGCTGACACCCAGACAGGAGGGGCACCAGGTACTAAAGGTGCTTTGCACAATGAACCGGGGCCAGAATACTCATGAAATTTAGTGGTCTGAGCAGGGATCCTGCAGGTCCTGATCAAACATGGACCTTTGCCGTGGATGTTGCATCCACGGTGGAGTTGGAGAGGCTGGAGCTCCGGCTCGTCTTCGGCTTTGGGCGGGTTCAATTCCAGCGTAGAGCCGTGGAAGAAACAGCGGTCACAAAGACTCCAATAAACTTCCCAGGACCGTCCCACAGGCCTTAAGCGATAAGGGGAAACAACCTCAATTGCGAAGGGCACCGAAGGGATCTTTCTCCTGGCAAATATCCACTGTGCCAAAGCGGCGTCATACGTCATAGGCAGGGTATTCCAGCCTGCGGCCTGGGAAACAACTCTGGTAAGCTAATTTCGTATGCCGGTGGAAATAACCTTTTAGAATCGTTATAACATAAAGAGATTGCGCTGACAGCTTTCCTCGACATTGAAGGGGCGTTCAACAATGACCTGCTTCAATCCCTTGACGCTGTACTGCTGCGGAGGAGAATAAGCAGACTTATCTGCAACTGGATCAAATGCATACTTGAAAATCGTTTTGTAACATCATCACTGTAGGAGAAGACTGTTAGTTTTAGGGAGGCTAAGGGGTATCCTCAAGGTGGGGTGGTCGCTCCTGGCCGACCCCCTTCTGAACAGGCTCTATGCCGATGACCTTTTAATAAGAGTTAGAGGTATATTTGAAGAGATTATTTCTAATATCCTTCAGGAAGCCCTCAACATCGTATACAGGTGCTGTGAGGAGGAACAGATGTCTGTGAACCCCCACAAAACAGTTGTAGTTCCTTTTACAAAAAGGAGGAAGCTTGATAAGCTACGTCATTCAATTTTGGAAGGCGTAATCATTCCGTTTGCGGAGGAGGTAAAGTATCTGGGGATTATCCTAGATAGAAAACTTACCTGGAACTCCCATCTGGAAAGAACAATCATTTAAGCCAGAGTATCGTTCTGGAATATCAGAAGGGTATGCGGCAAGTCATGGGGAACGAATCCTTAGCAGATTTACTGGATTAATCAAACGGTGATAAAACCAATGGTCACATATGGCGCAGTAGCCTGGTGGACAAAGGGGCTCCAGTCTATTGCGGCGGCTAAATTATCTGGTCTTCAGATATTAGCTTGTGTTGCTTTTACAGCCGCCATGTCAACTATCCCGTCAGCGACAATGGAAAGATTTCTGGGCTTTACTCCTCTACACATATTATTGGAACAGGAGGCCAGAATAACCTCCTACAGAGTCATGTTGGTGGCTAGTCAGATTGAGGGGGAGAGGCTATGGGACCACTCTAGACTGCTGCGAGATATTAGTACTCACCACACTCTCGGAATGGTTTCGGACGTGCTCTCCTCCAGAACCCACATACAGAAGTCCATTAACGTCCTTTTTCCGAAAAGAGACAAATGGGAAAAAGCGGTGATCCTCTTTCCAGGAACGGCTTATGTACTGTATACAGATGGTTCAAAGACCCCAAATGGTGCGGAGCCGGAGTGTACAGCAGAAAACCGAGAGTTGACATCACAATAAGCCTCGGCAAGTATGCCAGTATATTTCAGGCGGATGTCTTCGCTATATGATTGTCTGCAAGATAGTTGGCAAATCATCCTCTTGTTAACAAAAGTATTTACATTTTGTCGGACAGCCAGGCAGCTTCAAAAGCTCCAACAGGCAGGACTCGAAGCTGGTGTGGAACTATATCGAATCCTTGGATCGCATTTCTACCAGTAACAGAGTAACCCTACTCTGGGTACCTGGACACGAAGGGATGGAGAGCAATAAGAAAGCCGACACTCTTGCGAGAAGAGGTGCAGAATCCGAGTCATTGGACCGGAACTATTTTTCGGCATAGTCACAAGCAGTGCCAAAGACACTATCTGAAATGGACCGAGAGTAAAACCTTCCAGCACAGGAAAGATATTCCTGGGTTACCTCACTCTAAGGCGTTCAAAGTCAAACCCTCAGGGAGCACCCTACCGCAGATCTTAGACTGGAGTAGAAGTGATCTACGCATCCTAATTGCACTACTTATAGGGCGCTGTCGTCTGCATTAGCATCTGAAGAAGCTAGGTCTAAGTCAAACATCGACTGTCACTTCTGTAGTGTGGAAGACGAAACGGCGGAGCATATTTTATGCTCATGTCCTGCCCTGGAGATAAATAGGCTTCGTACGTTTGGTTTCGTACAGCTGGAGCCTACCGACTTCAAAGAAGCTTTACCTAAATCAACCTTAGACTTCGTATGAAGGTGTGGATTGTATGGTGAATTATAGCCCATAGGGGTGAGCCACAATAGGTCTCTGCTGGCCGCAGTGGAGTGGCGAGCAAACGCTCCACTCACATTGAACCTAACCTAACATGACCTAAGTTATTTAAATTCTTTTATTATTATTGATGTCTCTTCACAATGTTCTTTTTCTTATAGGGTTGATGATGGTCTCGTAGACCAAGACATGTCGCCCTTTTCACTTTATGTCGTTTATTAAAGAATTTTATTGTGATATGACTTGGAGTTATTTTATGCTTTATTGAATACTATACTATATTTGAGTATGGATAATATTTTGGCAAAGTTAATGCATTAAACCACAGTTTAAAAGGCGAAACATAACAAGTTTGAGTGGAAGTGGAAACTAGTATGAAAGTAAATAATTAAAATAAACCGTTTCATATAGTTAAGCCATAACGCGGTTGATCAGTTTATGGTAAATCGATACTTGAGTGTATGAGCTTTTAGTTAAAAGACATACATATTGATCTCTACTACATAAAATAAATAAAAAATAAATGTTGCAAGACCGACATTTGTAATTCAATATATGTGTATATAATTAGCAAAGCCCTTTATATCGTTAAAATCCTCTCATTTTTTATTCATTCAAATATAAAAAAACAAAGTTACCAACTCCGTTTTGTAATTATCTTTTGCTCTATTTCCTTTAATTTTGTCGCTTGCACAAAAAAGCAATTAGTCAATTGGTTTTATGTAACTTAATCACAAAGCATTTAATTCCTACTGAGGGCAAAATGATGAAATTAAAAAAAATATGTGAACACATTTTGAATTTTTTTGTTAAATGTGTTACAAATAATTTTTTGTTTGAATACAACGAGGAACTCGATTAAGTTAAATTAAATAATTAGTGAGCACGAGTCTTTTGTTTACGTTAATTCAGTGATAATTTAAAATATTCGTATTACTGATATACAGTAAATTGAATGAGTGGGGACGTTTAGTTGTTTAATTTAAATAAAAAAAGTTACAAAAGCCAATACTCATTTTGATTGATTTATTTAGATTATTGTAATAGATTTATTTTATATTAGTTTAGCTTATATTATAAATTTTGTGTTGAGAGCTAGGATACAATTTTGATTTTTAAGTTTAAGTGACATGAATATTTGAGCTATTACGAATGGATACCATAATAAATGTTTGGCTTAATTTTCTTTTTATCAAATCAAATATCACATTCATAAAAATAATAAATAAATAATCTTTAAAATATTTTTGCGGTCTAACTTGTTTCTAAATTTTATCGGTTTTTCTTTTTTTTAGTTTTAGCCTAAAATTAATTCCTTCTTAATTGCAACTTACTGCGCTTTCCCTTCTGCAAATACTGGTTTCTTTTAATTGTTGTTAGAATTTCACTGTTCTTTCCTCGATCTTTTCTTGTTTCAAATTGACTGGGAGGGTGCAATTTTCTTAAAAACATTTATGATCGGATTTGGTCGTTTTTACCGCTCGTCACATATACTCTCCTCCACAGATTATAAATTACTAGATAAATATAATTTAAAGTTGGGTACGCATATGAGCACGAACGCGAATGAGGCAACCCGAGGATGATCCATTTGCCTCGCATACAGGAAGTTGGGGTTCCCGAATAGTGAATACACGATTCGTTGTATCACATCGATCCGGCAAATGTGGCAAACATTATTGTTTTTTGAGCACTGTATTAAAAAAGATGAAAAAGGAAAAACCAAAACGATGGACGTCACAATTATATCTTAACAGAAGAAGACAATTATATCAAAATAGCACAGGTTTTGTAACATGAAAATTGACCTATTTTTCTCTCTATGCATCGACGTCATTTGTGTCTACGATTTTTACATCAAACAGGACATCCTGTAGCATAAGGTTTTATGGTTTTACATCTTTCTCATAATTTAAGTATAAAAAGCCATTTGTAAATATTTTTCTTTTGTAAGTATTTCACAACATGATAAAAAAATTACCGCATGACCCTAATTAAAAAGTTTTTTTTTAATTTCAATGTATTTCTTAACTCAAAACAATTTTTAAGAAGTAACTTGCTTCGCTTACGCTAGACATGCTCTGAATAAATTGTCGTTAATAGTACTTGACTATAGGCAATCCAACCCATATTACACATATGGGTTAATCTCGTTGCCTAGACATTTAGCTATTTAGTTGTTATTAATTTTTCGATACGCCACCTTGCGGATGTCGCTAATGAGGTTACCATTTTGTTTTAAGACGAGATTGGTTCTTTTCTGTTCTGATGAGCCAAAAAGCAAAGGTGATCGTATCACCTACACGGAGAAAAAAATTCACTAACTGTAAGTGAAAATTCGCTTACTCCAAGTAAAAATCTGTATTAAATACGAGACAAATAAACAGTATATCTAAATCAAGAAAAAAAAGTTCCTGAAACTGGTAACTTGCTGTAAGTGAATTTATAGATCACTTAAAGTAAGTAAATGTTTTTGCTAAAACAGGTTACCATTTAACTTATAGTAGGAAATATCGTAACTAATGGTAGCAACAAAATTAACTTAGAACAGCTTAATTTTTATTGATTTTCGCTTAAAGTAAACGAAAGTTTTGACGAGACTAAGTCAACAATTCAGTTGTTTTAAGAAAAACCGGAACTTAAGGGAGCAACAAAATTAATTTACTATAGCTAAAAAATATTCTTGTTCTAGGTAACACTTTAGCTAGAACAAAAAACACTTTTTCTACTTTAGCACTTTGGTTTAACCTGAATCAAGTGATTATTTTAGCTGCTCTTTTGAAAAAAAATAACAGAAACAAAAATAATTTTGGATTAAAAGATGGACAGGGCATTAAATATACAAAAGGTATTCAAAAATTTATTCACTAAAATATTAATTGCATTTTTACAGGTATTCAACATACAATAGTTAAAAGTGAAACACCTTGAGAAAATTAGCTGGTAATTACTATTCCACAACTTCCATCACTTCTGTATTCCCAATAATTATTTTTAAATATGAGTTTTGGTCCAGTTTTTATAATCAGGCTGTTAATGGTCTCATTATCGAGGAGTTTTAAAACTATCGTCAGTGATTCCCTGGTCTAAAAAAATTACTGTGGTTAATACTGCAAATGTAACTATTACTGAGTATTTTTGTTAACAAAAACGTCTTTAAAAAACCGCCATTTTATTTTTCTGTAAGCAGGAAGCGATAAAAGTTTTGATTGAGTGAAATAAAACTTGAAATAATTTAAAGCATTTCGATGAAAACTGCATGTTTTCATGTAGGTACTTCCGTTTAAAAGTTATAAGCTTACAATAGTGGAAAATATAAATAATGGACATCCGGTATAAACATTAGATACTCAGAAATCCTGCAAATAACCCATAAGAAATAGCTGATAGCTTTTAATATTTTTACTTTTAGTTCTTATGAAATCCTGATTAAAAACAGCTGATGTAATACTTTTGTTCATTTACCACCGATAATATTAAATTTTCTTATTTTGTTAACTTACCTTCAAACTGAACAATTAAATCCAATAAATCCCAATGTACTAGTAAAATTTTATAATCTTCCGTGTCACAGCACCTGTTGGCCCAATGCCCACTTTCACTCACAAAACGAACACAAAAACCGTCTTTCCCTATTTAAATATTGGAAGAAACTGGACGAACAAACGAGCCTGAAATATCTGTTTGCCTATTTCGGTTATCGTTCGATAATTTTCGTTAGAACAAAAGTAACGACTATTAATGACAATTGGCAATGTTTTTTATATACAAATCAGTCATTATCTTTTTCATAAGTCTGGCAACCGTTAAATTTAAACGTCTGTAAAAATATTAACTTAAAACAAGTGAACTGTTTAGTTAGAATAAGTAAAAATATTTCAAGAGAGTCAAAGAAAGGTGTAGGAAGTTTGTTCACTTGTTTTAGCTACCTGAGGTATATTTTTTTTATTGAAATTAACTTTTAGGATAACAGTTAGCTTACAATAGTTTAATGGGGTACCTATTCTATAATGTTATGATTAGGAAAATTATTGTTTTTACCGCAGCATGAAAATTATGCTGATGTAAGAAAAAAAGTAGTTGTTATAATTAAATAAATGTCAGGAAAAAAATGTTCTTGGCCTCGTTTTCTCTGTGTAGTGATAGCGAAATTTTGTATTTTACACGTGTTAGTGTATACCATTTTAATGTCTTATCGAGGGCTTCTTTATAATTAAGGGTAAGCTATATTGTTTTTCTTTAATTTTAACGTAAATTCTCATAAGGCTGTCTTTTCTTTATAGATTTGACATGCCATCCTAAGGCAGGCTTATTTTTTTGGGTATCTTTCAAGCCGTGCCTTCTAGTCATATCTTTTATGGTATTTTTTTTTGTTCGTGGGGAACATTTCTAATTATCTTCGAGATTCTTCAGTTGTTGAAGAATATTTCTACTCGAACTTCGAGATTTCAGTGACGAAGGATATTTCTACTTGAAGTACGAGATTTTCGTTCTTTTATTTGTTGCTTGCTATGCGATGCAGGTGGTTACAAAACCCTTTTTGTAAGTGGGAGGTAGAAGTACTGCGGTGGTGTGTGGGCTTTGCACCACCCGAGGGTATTTTCTCCCGTTTGCTTCCTTGACCTCCGCTGAAGAAAGGACTACACCATCGAATTGGAACTCCTGGCGATTTTGTGAAAGAGAACCAGATCCCAATTCACCGCAAGAAAATTTTGTACAAGATAGATGTAAAATCATATATATATTTTTTTTTCGGCCTATATTTCAAAATTTAAATGTTAAATTTATTTTTCTTATATACATATTTGGTATAATGTTGACAGTAGTACATGAACTACTTTTTTGAGTCATAAATAATTTTTTAACTAACTTTTGACACCTATTTTGGGTTAGTTTTCTTTTAAGCTTTACAAATATCATATGTTAAAATCATATGATTAACCTGGTTTAATTTAGTTTATCATGTTATTTAAGTATACCTAATTTTTAGGTAATTTAACAATATTTTGTTAATATAAATTTTGGGGTAAGTTCTCATTGTGAGACGGGTTTTAGTTTTTAAGTAACATATTGATGTACAATATCACTATGTATAAATTCTTTTACTGCGACTCAAAAATCACTCGACCAAAATATTGTGATTTTTTTGTAAACCACAAAATAATCACTATGTGTCATCATCTGTGTTCCTGATTATTATTTTTTTACCAAACTGTGAATTGTGAATTCTTTTTAATTTTCAAAAAAATAACACCAACCAGGAATAAATTGATTTCTTAAAATTTGCTTTGTTTAATTTTTTTACTTTCAGGATAAATCAGTCTAAATTCAAATATTTAATTTTGTCTATGGAAATATTTTTTTACTAAATTGAACAACATCATAAGATACAGTTCTTGTGTTTTTTCTTGTGTTTTGCTGTTAAAATTAAGTGGCGCCTGGCAACCCTTTAAAAAAGAGTAACTTTGTAAATTCACTCCTTACCAACGACCTAATGCTCACCAGACGAAGAGCTGCCGAGCATGCTGGTTTGTAAAGGGTATCTTTTTGATTACCCCTGATAAGATCACATAAATAAATAAAATCAAAACTTATCAAACCGCATTATTTTCAGTGTACTAAATCTAAGATCAATTTAGCGTCACAGTTTATTAGAAGATCTCTTAGCCGATAAAACGAGCGGATTCTTCAAGAATTTTACGAGGATGTCTGAAGATGTCTTTTTGCTATTAAATTGTACTACAGGAGATTCGTTTACACGTTTGCAGTACCTTTTTTATGTATCCAAATAGTTAGTTTCCGAAATTGTACCAGAAGTATGCCAAGAAATTATTGCATGATTGAGTGACTATGTTAAGGTAAGTGATAGAAATATTGAGTTAAAAAATAAACGTTTATTTCACAAGAAAAAAAACTTAAATAAAGATATAGTAAGTATAAGCAAAATTTGTTATTCTGTAAATCTATCTTAAATTTATCAAGGAATCTTCATCATTATCCGAATGCCTTTCTAAATATTCCCTAACAGTATTGTCTTAAGGTGATAATGATTGTTGAGTACTACTGCTTACTGTACTAAGTGGTGTATAACTCCTTGATAACGGGTTAAAAAATGGCATATGTTGAGAAGAACAATATTGTTGCACAACGGCAGGGAAATTGTACTGTTCCGTTTCTAGTTCATATACAATATTTCCTATCCTATGCTGAGCCGTAGCGCGTAACTTACCACCATATTCCCAGAAAAGCTGGCAGTCATCTTTAGGGCGATCAGCAATTGTAGTTTTCTTTTTAGGTAATTGAATGCCTCTGTGAGTCTTGGATCTTCTTTAACTTCTGTTTTTCGCCAAGGACGTTTCTGTGGGGATTTAAAGAGTATTTTTGGTGTTCCAATCACCCTTCATCGCTTGACAAGTGTGAACTTTCTATATTATCATTTAAATTTTGCTACGCATCAGCGTCGCCTGCAATCTATTCTTGTTCTTCCGTGTTGTGATCTTCCTTATTCTCTATCTCAGTTTCGTTAATTGCAGTCCGAAATATAATAAAAACAAATGTACCAGCAATATCAAAGCATATACAGGGTAGGGTGTCCAAATAATGTGAAAAGGCTCAAAATCGTCTTTACCATTACATAGATAAAAAAATTCTTTATATCAGAATTATTAAAGTATTATCAAAAAACACAATTTTTTTGACCTTGTATTTATGGATCACCCTAAATATTTATAAATAATTTTAAAATATGAAGTTGGTCTGCTACTATAATTTTTGTACCTCGGTACTATTTTTATCACTGTAAGTAATTCATTTTCTTTATTTTACAAGTACCAATAAATAGTGAATACTTTAATTATAAATCTCATTTTGGTAAAGTTCTGATAGATACAGCGGATGTGGATTACAATTTTACATTCGTCGACATTGGCTGCCAAGGCGGAATTTCTAATGGACTATATTATCTAAAAAAGTGGAAAAACCTTTGACTGAAAGAGAAAAGTCGTTGCCCCATGTTTTTTGTCATATGTAGAATTTCCTTTAATAGTCGAGGCAAGGAAGCACCAAAAAGGTCAAATATAGGAAATCTTTTAGGATTGTATGGATCGTAATGCGGTTTTTTGCATTCGCTTCCAAAAATTATTTATACCATTAGTACCTAATTGATTGGTACCTACTAAGAACTAGAAGTTGCATTGCTGCAGCCAAAATTCATTCAAAAAATGCATTATTTAAGAGGCCTTTTAGCAAATTTAATAACTTTGTAAATAAGAGTCAGAATTGGATCAAGTCGGGTCCTCCGGGGTTTTTGAGGTCGCTGATCACGATTATAATGTTCCAATTGACCCCCGAACACCTGGAGCTCAGGAACGCCGACGAACGTCATCTACGTGGGACTCTCCCGAAATTCATGCGAGGAAGGACATAATCTCATCGCCCGGGGGTTTTTTGGGTCGCTGAATTCAAATATGCCATCGGCGAGCACCCTACGGACACCTGGTGTGTCCTAACCTGGCCCTGAACGTCATCCCTGAGGGTTTTCCAGACTCAATTGAAAAAGACGAACCGAAAATCGTTACGGAGGGTTTTTTGAGACGCTGAATTCAAATATGGCATCGGCGAAAACCCCCCGGA
Organism: Neocrepidodera transversa; assembly: GCA_963243735.1. Classification (NCBI taxonomy): domain Eukaryota; kingdom Metazoa; phylum Arthropoda; class Insecta; order Coleoptera; family Chrysomelidae; genus Neocrepidodera; species Neocrepidodera transversa. The sequence goes on along the minus strand of OY725337.1, from coordinate 36,015,904 downwards.
CACTTGGTGCGCCTTAACCTGGCCCTGAACGTCATCCCTAAGGGTTTTCCAGACATAATTGAAATAGACGAACCGAAAATCGTTACGGGGGGTTTTTTGTTTCGATGATTTCAAATATGGCACAATCCAAAAAGACAAACCGAAAATCGTCTCATAATTTCATACATTCATTTATGTGTAACTCTGCCTTGTGGTCCCCAAAAAAGGTGATCCAGTCCTGTAAAAATGACAAGAATAATCCCCGGCTGGATCTCCGAACTTTGCCGAGCAGCCTTTCACTTCTCTCCCAAATCTAAAAATGCTTTTGTGTAAGTATACAGGTATACACAGATACTTTCCCATTCATGGGAATGACATCAATGTTGAGATAAATGTTTCGGTGCACCAGGTGTTGGGAGGGTAGTTTTAGGCGTGAAATTTGGATGAAGCGCCCCTAAAAACCCCCCGTAATGATTTTCGGTTCGTCTTTTTCAATTGTATCTGAAAAATCCTCGGGGATGATGTTCACGGGTTGGTTAGGGCACACCAGGTGTCCGTGAGGTAATCGCCGATGCGATAATTGAATTCAGCGACTTAAAAAACCCCCCATAACGATTTTCGGTTCGAATTTTTCAATTGGGTCTGGAAAACCCTCAGGTATGACATTCAAGGCCAGGTTAGTGCGCACCAGGTGTCCGTGGGGCATTCGCCGATGCCATATTTGAATTCAGCGACTCAAAAAACGCCTCCATAATAATTTTTGGCTCGTTTTTGTCGATATTTCCAGGAAAATTCTCGAAGATGACGTTCAGGGCCAGGTTAGGGTGCACCAGGTATTTCTGGAGTGATCGCCGATGGCATATTTGAATTCAGCGACAAAAAAAACCCCGGGCTCCGAGTTTCTCTCCTTTCTCGCATGAATTTGGGTAAAATCCCACGGAGATGACGTTCGTCGGCGTTCCTGAGCTCTAGGTATTGAGGGGGGTCAATTTGAACATCATAATCGTGATCAGTGACCTCAAAAACCTCTGGGTACCCGACTTGGGCCAATTCTGACTATTATTTACAAAGTTATTAAATTTGCCAAAGGGCCTCCCAAATAATGCATTTTTTGAATGCATTTTTGGCTGCAGAAATGCAACTTCCGGTTCTTAGTAGGTACCAATTAGGTACTAATGGTATAAATAATTTTTGGAAGCGAATGCAAAAAAACCGCATTCCGATCCGTCCAATCCTAAAAGATTTCCTAACAAAATACTTCATTGCCCAGTCTATAAAGGATAACATTATGAAAACATATCCTGGCTATCATCCAAAAGGTTCTAAACAAAGAATATTTAACTACAGGTAAAGTAGAGCTAGACGAATTATCAAAAATACATTTGGTATTTTATCTAGCGTTTTCCGAGTACTGCGAAAACCTATACTGCTGGAACCAGAAAAGGCAAAATTAGTAGTAATGGCTATTGTGTCTTTACATAACTTTTTACGAACAAGCAAAAGGTCGAAAAATATTTATACTCCACCTGGTTCTTTTGACACTAAATTATATCGTAGAATTATACCTGGAGCATGGCGAGATGTGCATGAAAGCACAGCCTCTTTTCCCCCTTTAAGAAATGTAGCGCGTAGAACTAAAAAATAGTGAAAATTAGGGAAATATATGAAAAAATAAGGAAAAATTGGGAAAAATTCTAATGATAATAAAGAAAACATAGGTAAATAATGAAACATTGTCTATATTTTTAATGAATTGTTAATTTTATAACTAAATTGCCAGACAACTTGATATTTCAAATTTTTTTAAAAATAAGTAGGGGAAAACTAAAGCTACGTTTATCAAAATCTAATCAAATTAAATATGGTAATATATCACTGTTAGTAGTAGTAAAACTTCTATATATACTTAGGTTGAAAAGGACATTGTATCTTTCAGCGCTACGCGCCTCAGGATATAAAAGTGCTCGGTAAATAATACCTCACTTGTCATCCAAAGTGTATAAAACACCATTAACAAATCGTTGACATATAGCATATAGCATATACTTACCTACATTTAGTAATATGTTTTTTTCATTCTGTCTAGTAAATCTACTTCCCCGGTACTCATTTGCGGCCGGTAAATGGAACATTACAGTATCAGGTACCGTAATGTTGTTGCCTAGCAACATTGTTTTGATTTTAGAAACCTCCATAATTTCAAACGCAAGTATTTTTTAATTGACAGAGACAAACAAATAGCAATCATACGGGACTATGAAAATCAATGGCTCAATTGCAATGTCAAATTGTCAAATTATGAACTATTTTTTTTTTATTTTATACAACATATAAAGACAGGACAAAATAAAATATCATTCGATACACGTCCGTTAGGTGTTATTACAGTACTCGTTTGTACTCAGGACTCGGCTCTTGCGTCGCCTCGTCCGTAAAATATTTCGTACTGTAATAAGTCACCTACCAATTAAATAGTATTGGAATGATTTGTTGGTGAATCAATTTGAAAGTCGCAAACACTATACATTTCGAATGTTTTATAAAAACAATTTTGCATACAGAGTTAGAAACTAATTCAAATAAATCTTCTCTAGAAGAAAATACAATACCACATATAAATAGGGGGAAAGCATTATGTTGGTCACTAAATCCCCCATGGACGTTAATTTTAACCGTTTTATGGCAAGAGCGACTTTAAATAGTAAAATATTTTCATTTCAACTTTTAAAAATTTAACGTCCAGTGAATCAACCCCAATGCTGGATATGATATGAGTTATTAAATGGGTCAGCTGGTAATGCAGTCGGGTCTGGCGGCGGTAGTATTATCGCTCGATGGAGCATTTTACGGTCAGGGCGGCTAATGAAAACATTTTATTAGTCACTGATTAATGGCGAGAGGGCACGAATTGCATCAATTACTAGCTGCGGATCTCGGTGCAAACTCACAAATCACCGCTATCGGCCGCGAAATAATATAAACATGTCGCCTATTCGGATGTTTATGTAAACACCGTTGTGATTCGTGATGGGGATTTCACTTTAAAAGTATCAACGAACTGATAAGTTAGTCGCTTTTACGGACACCTATCAGTTCAAATTTTATTTATGAACCGACATTATTTCAGAATTGTTCTCTTGGAATAAAATTTTTGTTTTTTGTTTGAAATGTAAATCTCCGAAAATTTTTCATTAAATATCTATTTTTCTTATCGTTTACCAGAGCTTCTTCTATTTTGTCAATCGTTTATTTCTTTAGTTTATTCTAAATTTTTTGGTGCTATAATGAAACTAACAGCTATTTGGGCGGGTATTACTTAAGATTATCTTAAGACATAAGCGAACCTTATATTACGATTTTGGTTTGCACCACTATTTAAAGGCCAGTTGACTTTAGTTCACATAAGCTCCAGATTTGTCAAGCTTACGATTAACTTAACCTCACTTTGTTGAACATTGACATGACAGCCACGGCTCATGACGTTTTTTACCTCTCGCCCTTTAGATAAGACAGTAATAGTGTAATCATGCTAAAAATTGGGTAGTTGGTTTTCAATGGATAAAAACGTTTTCAGGTCCATAGAATACGATTTTGATATTTTGAGGATTATATGTGTGTGTGTGTGTGTGTGTGTGTGTGTGTGTGTGTGTGTGTGTGTGTGTGTGTGTGTGTGTGTGTGTGTGTGTGTGTGTGTGTGTGTGTGTGTGTGTGTGTGTGTGTGTGTGTGTGTGTGTGTGTGTGTGTGTGTGTGTGTGTGTGTGTGTGTGTGTGTGTGTGTGTGTGTGTGTGTGTGTGTGTGTGTGTGTGTGTGTGTGTGTGTGTGTGTGTGTGTGTGTGTGTGTGTGTGTGTGTGTGTGTGTGTGTGTGTGTGTGTGTGTGTGTGTGTGTGTGTGTGTGTGTGTGTGTGTGTGTGTGTGTGTGTGTGTGTGTGTGTGTGTGTGTGTGTGTGTGTGTGTGTGTGTGTGTGTGTGTGTGTGTGTGTGTGTGTGTGTGTGTGTGTGTGTGTGTGTGTGTGTGTGTGTGTGTGTGTGTGTGTGTGTGTGTGTGTGTGTGTGTGTGTGTGTGTGTGTGTGTGTGTGTGTGTGTGTGTGTGTGTGTGTGTGTGTGTGTGTGTGTGTGTGTGTGTGTGTGTGTGTGTGTGTGTGTGTGTGTGTGTGTGTGTGTGTGTGTGTGTGTGTGTGTGTGTGTGTGTGTGTGTGTGTGTGTGTGTGTGTGTGTGTGTGTGTGTGTGTGTGTGTGTGTGTGTGTGTGTGTGTGTGTGTGTGTGTGTGTGTGTGTGTGTGTGTGTGTGTGTGTGTGTGTGTGTGTGTGTGTGTGTGTGTGTGTGTGTGTGTGTGTGTGTGTGTGTGTGTGTGTGTGTGTGTGTGTGTGTGTGTGTGTGTGTGTGTGTGTGTGTGTGTGTGTGTGTGTGTGTGTGTGTGTGTGTGTGTGTGTGTGTGTGTGTGTGTGTGTGTGTGTGTGTGTGTGTGTGTGTGTGTGTGTGTGTGTGTGTGTGTGTGTGTGTGTGTGTGTGTGTGTGTGTGTGTGTGTGTGTGTGTGTGTGTGTGTGTGTGTGTGTGTGTGTGTGTGTGTGTGTGTGTGTGTGTGTGTGTGTGTGTGTGTGTGTGTGTGTGTGTGTGTGTGTGTGTGTGTGTGTGTGTGTGTGTGTGTGTGTGTAGGTGTGTGTAGGTGTGTGTGTGTGTGTGTGTGTGTGTGTGTGTGTTGGTGTGTTAGGATGAAAGTTGTAGTAACGTATCATTAAAATATTTAAATATATGTTACTTTTGCCATTATTGCCAGATTAAAAAAGTCAATTCCTTTTTATCCTTATTTGTGTTAACCTGTAAATTTTTGATTAAAAAATGGCGAGAGGTCATGTGCTGGCCACATCATGCTCCGAAAATTTCGTATTCGAATTTTTGTTGTCTGTGTCAATTTAGAAACAAAATGGGCTATAGAATCTTACAGGATGACGACGACCTGTATGAGTTATATTTAATAATTTATGGTGTGCCTAGACAGGTGTATGAGAGGGAAAATTATTTTTATACGTTTGACGAACTATCATTGTTCGACGATTTAGAGTGACTAAACCTACAGCTCTCCTTATACTAAAACTGATTGAAGCTAAAATTGAATATACTTATGATATCTAAGTATAGAAAACATTTTCAGTTTCAGTTTTAATTTATATTTATATAGTTCATTTCAAATAAAAAATTTTCAGCAATAATAGTGATGCTCCTATGAATCAGCTATTAATATTCCTGAGACTGCGTGCGTATGGCGAGCGTAACAGTTTTAAAAACCAAGGGGGCGTTTATATTAGTCTTCATTTAACCATTCAGTTGAGAGCATGCTTTGGGTTATATAGGTTGTGTAAATAATTGGAAAAATACAGGTACGTAAATAAAAAAATGGATAGTTTATTTTTTATTCCTGAGCAAAAACTAATACGCGTTTGTTCATGTTTCTGCCTGATAGTAAAAGTTATAATGTTTAAATAATTTATCAATCAAAATTCTTTTATTTAAATGCTTTATCCAGATAATACATTATGTTTATATTTTTTTTTAGAAACTATGTTCAACAGTGTACCTGGTTCACTGTGTGCCACGCTACATTTTATATTACTTTTTGTTTTGTTTTTTTTTCAGTATGGCGAGGCCTAAGAAGCCTAGAAAAATCGGTAAATTTACAAAAGAACAAATGAAAGCGACTCTTCGGCTTATCAGAAATGGATACATAATTAGAAATGCGTCTAAAATGAACTCAATATCCTATCCAACTTTAAGAAAATATTATACCAAAACAAGAAATTTCGAGGATATTGAAAATGTAAGATTTGTAACTAACTATTCTGTAAACCAAATATTTCATAAAGAATAAGAAAAAGCACTCAATAAATATTTAAAAAACTGTGCCTACCACTTTTATGGATTGACGAATATGGAGTGTCGCAAATTGGCTTACTAGACAGCATCAATCAATAAGCTAAAATTTCCATATTCTTGGGAACGAGAAAAATTGCTGAAGTTGAATAGTTAAGATCTTTTTGATCAAGACATCCAGACTTGCCTTAAGAGCTCTGGAACCTTGTAGTTTAGCATAGGCTACAGTTTTTAATTGTATGAACATTTAAAAATACTTTGAAAATCTTGAAAATGTTTTAAAGTTTTGCAGATGGCACTCTAGTGTTTAACTTGGATGAAACGGCGACGACGACTGTACAAAACTCCAAAAAGTACCTGAACCTAAAGGTATAAGATGTATTTCCAAGGTAACTAGTGACGAAAAGGGGACATTAACCACAACATGCACCGTAGTTTGCGCCAATGGACAATCACTTCCACGAGCAGTAATTTTACCTCGGAAGAGTTTTAAACATTTCATGACTAAAGGAACACCTCCTAGAACTTTAGGTCTAGCAGCACCAAGTAGCTGGATGAACTCTGAATTATTCCCCAAGGTCATTAAACATTTTATAAAGCATAGATTTTCCTCTAAAGACAATCCATCTCTTATAATATTTGACAACCATGAGTCACATTTATCAATAGAGGCATTAGAAAATGCTAAATCAAATGGGGTTACCATTCTTACGTTACCACCCCACTTTTCACACAAGATACAACCTCTTGATGTAGCATTATTTAAACCATTTAAAATATTTTACAATGCGAGTATGGAATCGTGGTTACTTAGTCATCCAGGTCAACCTGTAACCATTTATGAGTTAGGTGCTTTCATTGGTGAAGCATATCAAAAGGCCTTAACACCTCAATCTATTACAAATGCCTTTAGAAAGACAGGAATTTTTACATTTGATAAATCAGTTTTCACAATGATTGATTATTTACCAAGTTCCGTTCAAGGCCGACCGTTTAACAATAGCATTGTAATGGTATAGTTTTTGTGTTGAGTCAAATTTGTTTTTGAAAGCCCTTGTATATGGAATTTCGATTTATACGCTTACCTTGTATGTGTATAAAGCTGATTATTGATTAGTTGTTAATTATTTGAAGTCCGCGATGTTATTGACCCTCAGATATAGGTTCGCATAAACGGGAATTTTTTCCTTCTAGTAATTCTAAAAAGAATATGGGCTACTGTTAATTGACTATTATCTTTGCTTAGACTCTTAATAGGTATTCTTGTATACACTACCTTTTTATTTGTGAGGTCTATGTTGTTTTTATTCCATTCACATCGATATTAAAATAGCTAAACTGTATATATTGTCTTATTTTACGCCATTCTTAATAATAAAATGTGTTACTCTGTTAACAAATCTGTGTTGTTTTGAAGGTTCGTGTTGAAGGTTATTTTGACTTGATGCCTGTCATCTGTCCGCTACAAGTGGTCTTGGTATAAGTGAGTTAAGCAGCATTCAGAAGTATTTTGTGGCTGTACTGTACCAGGGTAAGAGGTTCAGGGTGCAGAAATTTTTTATTGATTTGTCGGGAGGTCTTTCGGCCGTGATTTTGTTCGATGTCGATTGAGGAAATACGCGAGAAATTTTACAGAGGACGAGCAACAGAGATCCTGTTGTGGGTGTGATGTGTAAGGATTGACGTTTTTGAAATTTTTATGAAGTATCCTTGGTGAATCGAGGCAAGTGTGACTTGAATGGTCATCTTCGTGTGTTGGAAGGATCTCGAATCTCCGCTTTTATTGGATCTCGAATCTCCGCTTTTATTGGGGAGAATTGGTGCCACTAAAGTGTTTTTTTTGGGCGATTGGTTTTGTTTGGCAGCCATTATATCACATCGACACGTGTGTCGGATATATAAACTCGATTGCTGACCCTAGCTATAACATCTTGGTCCACGTCGCCGTCTATTATTGGATGTATGGTAATTTGAGTGTCACCCTCAGGATTCTTGAAGTTATTTTTGATACATTTTCCGTCGAAAAAGGTAAGCTTTATTATTACTCTTTCTGTGTTCTCACCGGATCTTTTTATTTTTCATAATGTTTAGAACAGCTGTAGACAACTTTCAGTCACTCGATTGAGTGGACATTTATCCTAGTTCCTTCTGAACTTTGTGACGCTAAACTGATCTTAGATTTAGTACACAGAAAATCATGCTGTTCGATAAGTTTTGTTTTTATTTATTTATCTGATCTTATAAAATTAGGTCGTTGGTAAGGAGTGAATTTATAAAGTTACTCTTTTTTAAAGGGTTGCCAGGCGCCACTTAATTTTTAAAGCAAAAATCAAGTAAAATCACAAGAACTGTATCTTAGGATGTTGTTCATTTATTAAATATTTGAATTTAGAACGATTTATCCTGAATTTAAAAAATATAAACAAAGCAAATTTCAAAAAATCAATTTATTCCTGGTTGGTTTTTTTAATTTAAAAAGAATTCACAATTTACAGTATGGTATAAAAAAAATGGTTGAAGTATATCCTGGTTAGACATTGCGCAGGATGACGTCACCTGGTGCCCATCAAAAATTTTTAATGTGTCATTATATGAGGTTATTGTCTTTTTTGACATATTTTTATTTAATTTCACCTATAAACTGGTTAAAAATATATTGTGCTGTGTTTGATGTAAAAGTAATATTCGCTCTAAAAACAGTACAAAGTTTTTTCGATTTCCGAAGTACCCTTTATTACAAAAACAGTAGGTTATTATTAAAGAATACAAAAAAAGTTCTGTAACATGTATTGTATAATAGCTTTAAGTAGTTACTTATTAATTTATTAGTTAGAATTTTATTCAATAATAACAGTCAAGCCTAAGTAACATAAACCTGCAATAACAATATGCATCGAAAAGTTCCACTGATAATATAAACTATTTCAAATCACTTTTTTATAAATATTATTTTTTTGATTAAACAATTAGAAAATCACTCTAAAGTTAATCTAAAGTATTTTATTTGTTACATATTTGACAATTAGTTTAACGATAAAATTACCCATAACATAATTGAGGATTTTCTGGTTTGTACATCTAGCAGTTATAATATAAAGCACATCGGAATCGTAAAAGAAGTTTAGACCTTTATTAAAGTAGTTGTCACTTTATGGTGTACAATACTTTACAATACATTTTTATTAAATATTTAGCCGTAAAAAAATAAAAACCACCCGAAAGACACAATAACCATATGCAATCCAATGTTAAATTATTTCGTTGGACTCCAGCTGACGTCATGCGCTAACTTGGACGAATTTTGGATGTCTGAGTGTCTAACCTGTGTAATTTTTAAATCATCTATAAAAACAAATAATCAGGAACACAGATGATGCCACATAACGATTATTTGTGGTCGAAAAAAACCACAATATTTCTGGTCTAGTGATTTTTGATTCGCAGTATTGAAATTCATACAAAGTAATATGTTACATCGAAATGTTACTTAAAAAACTATAACCCTAAAGTATACATAAATAATCATATGACATTTAAATATGATATTTGTAAAGCTTAAAAAAAAACTAACCCAACATAGGTGTCAAAAGTTGGTTAAAAAATTATTCAAAACTCAAAAAAGTAGTTCATATACTACTGTCAACATTATACCAAATATGTATCAAAAAAAAATTTAAGTTTAAAAAAATTAAAAAAATATGTAGGTTCTCTTTCACAACATCGCCAGGAGTTCCAATTCGATGATGTAGTCCTTTCTTCAGCGGAGGTCAAAGAAGCAAACGGGAGAAAATACCATCGGGCGGTGCAAAGCCAATACACCACAGCAGTACTTCTACCTCCTACTTACAAAAAAGGTTTTGTAATCACCTGCATTGCACAGTAAATAAAAGAAACGAAAATCTCGTACTTCAAGTAGAAATATCCTTCATCACTGAAATCTCGAAGGTCGAGTATAAATATTCTTCAACAACTGAAGAATCTCGAAGATCAATTAGAAATGTTCTTCACGAACGAAAAATACCATAAAAGGTATACCTCGGAAGGCATGGTTTAAAAGATACCCAAAACAATAAGCGTGCCTTAGGAGGGCATGTCAAATCTATAAAGAAAAGACAACCTTATGAGAATTTACATTAAAAATAAAAGACAAAATAGCTTACCCTTAATTATATAGAAGCCCTCGATAAGACATTAAAACGGTAAACACTAACACGTGTAAAATACAAAATTTCGGTTTTAGTAGGTGATACGAAGACCTTTGCTTTTATCCGGTCAGAACAGAAAATAATCAATCTCGTTTTAAAACAAAATGGTAGCCTCATTAACGACATCCGCAGGGTTGCGTATCGACAATTTAATAACAACTAAATAGCTAAATGTCTAGGCAACCGAATTAACCCCTATGTGTAATATGGGTTGCCTATAGTCAAATACTATAAACGACTATTCAGAGCATGGAGAGAAAAAGCTCAATTTTCATGTTACAACTTCTACAAAATTTAGTGTTGATAGTTTTTTTTATTAATTTTTATTTTATTTTCTTCTAAAGGGATACTCATATCTAGGTTATTATGATCTTTTTATTGGCTTTTTAGGGTCCTCGTAAAGGGCAATCTTTGTTTTATTGTCCTTGTGAAGGGCGAGTACAAGACCCTTGTGATGGACGGGAAAAGTTGTACATACTGCTGAAGGACTCGTTCCCGTTCCATGTCCATGTCGAGGACTTGCGGTATATTTCTGCCGAATCCAGCTAAGTCCTTAGAATTTTAAGAACAAATAATATTTATTTTTATAATAATCACCGAACCGTTTTGTTAATTTTGTTTAAATTTGAGGTCTTATAAATAATATTTTGTTGATCAATATGGGGGGAAGAGGCGCATAATCGGTTAGTAAATAAGTTTTATCATCTTTTTTATATGGGCAAGTAAAGCCATCAGTTCGGTTAATAATTTTCTTGGGGTTTCTTATATGTACGGGTATATGACTGTTTGTAGATAATAAGTACTCAGTTAAGCGCAATGTAAAACGTGACTTAACGGATACTTTTCCTTTTGAGTTTCACTATTTTTTTTAACGCCGTTGAACGGATTTTATAACATACGCCGTTTTTGGTACCAAAACCATCGAAGATAATCGACCTAACATTTGCTTTGATTTTTCTTAATCTTCGCTGAGAGCGCGATGTTTTTATTGTCTTACTTAGCGCCCAGTAAAGTATTAACTTATTATTGAAAACATTTACATTTTGAGTGTTACTGGTATATCATGCGCCAAGAATAGTTGTTGGTTGGATTATATTTTGGTTATTTTACTCTACTTATCTCAGTGTTGGACTAATTTTATTTTTTTTATTATCATATTTGTAACCATTGGGGGGGGGGGGAGTTTACTACTCCAAATAAATTTGTTTATGTATTGGTACATTGGCTGTTTGATTTACCTTATTTAGCCTTTTAGGGGTAAGTCAGTTTATGAATCTGAAGACACTACAACGGCTTGGCGCCCATTTTATTTTTATCGATCAATTTTACCCACTCTCATCTCCATTTAGAGTGACACCGAAGGCATAACGGTTGAGATCGAGAACCTACCCATACTGTAACCCCGGATTAGCCGGTTATAGCATCAATGAAGCTGGTCCTTTGAATATTATGGTGGAAGAAAACGAAGCTACTATCGAAAATACATCTGCTGATCTTTTACTGAGAAGTTTAGAAGAGCTGATCACAGAAACATTCGTATCACCTTCCTACGATAGACCACCCCTAAAAGCTCAAACCAGAAAAAGTATCAGAAAGACCAGAAAAAGGGGAACAATCCTAATTGCAACCGACACCCCTGAAAAGAAAGAAATTGTAAAGAGTAAAATGTAGAAACAGAGACGATCAGAAATAATAAAAACAAGTACAAAGGAGGATTAAAACCAGTCAGAAAGGTGCTTCAACAAAGTTCTTCATCCGAATCTGACCTTTCAATGGTCCTAGAAAGTGACGACGTAAGTGACGACTTTTTGGACGATGGGATGTTAGTAAAAGAAAAGTTAGGTCCGCTGACTACAGATCCGGCCATGGGTGATGTTTTTTTTTGAGTTTCAGAGAAACACAGACGTATTCTCTACTATGTGGCTAACGTTTTGGGAATCCAAACTATGGAAGATGAAGTCAGTTATTTAAGGAGAAAGTCTGAGCAGAATTTTTTTTCCCTGATGTTCCAGACTTGGCATTAGCTCTAAAAACTGATACAAAACTGATTTTAGTCAAACCCACAGAACAGGGAAGTACGTCTAGACAAAAAACTATTTTCATTCGTTTGATGTTGAATTTCGTGTTTACATTTGCGGTAACTGTCCTATTTCTTTATATTTTAATATAGATTGCTCTTAAAAAGTGTTTATTTATTTAATGTGTTTCAAAGAATACATTTTATTTTGTACCTATCATATTTAGATTTATAATTATTTTCCTAGTTTTTTGACTTTAAAGTGTCAAAAATTAATAAACAATATTTTTATACAATTTATTTAAACTTTAATTTATTGTTTTCTTAATAATGATTCAATGTATACTTAATGATGATTCACTGCATACACTACGTGTTAAAGAGTGAACCACTTGATACTTTTTTTTGAAAAATAAAAAAAATAAAAAACAATTTTAAATAATATTGAAATATTCAAAGAAACTGAAAAAGAAATACTTTAGTGAATAAGTTAACGAATAAATTTCTTAAATATCAAGTGAAAATCTAAGTAAAAAGTGGATCATTGTGGGACAGTTTATCTTACCTACAATTCTTTGGGCTTAACTTTAATCCGGCACTTCTGAGTGTCAGGAATACTTCTTCCAGGTTCTTCACATGGTCCTCAAATGATTTTTCAATCACGATATCATCAAGATATACATTTTCCATGAATGTCTCACCATTTTAATCATCCTTTTAAATGTGACTGGATCATTATTAGAAAATTCTAAAACAGTAAAGGGACGTTTAGAGAATTAATAATTAGAAAATTTGAGAAAAATGTGAGAAAGCCTGGAACAAAATTTGAGAAGCTTAATAGAAGCCAAATTATTGTAAAATATTGTAAGAAAAAATAGTGGAAAATCTGGATGGATTAAAGCGGACAGTGGATGACGAGATTGACAAATTAAGAGAACAGGTTGCTATAATGCAAAAGGCGGAAACTCCATCAAGGGTCGAAAGTATACCTCCACAATTTAATTGAAAATCATGATGGACTAATTATCATCGCCAATTTAAGGCAGCTTCAAAAGTAAACGGATGCTCTGCGAAAGAAAAGGCAATAGAACTCTTCCATTAAGAGGAAACAGATATTTTGCAAACATTTAGATCTGAGGTATAAATAAAGAATTGCTACGAGAAATCGAACAACTCTTTACAGAAGTTTGAAGCTGATATTGCCCGTCTGGTTCGCCTTGCCTATCCAGCAACTCCCGAAAACATGATGGAAGGATTATCAGTTAAAACATTTTTAGATGGACTTCCAGATCACGAAGCAAGACAAGCATTAACATTAGCTCTTCCGACTCAATTAGAGGCTAAGTTCGAGTGTATAAGGAGGATAGTAGAGAAAATCCTTACCCCAAAAAACTAAGTTGTTTGAAGTGAGGTAAAGTAGGACATATATGAAGCCATTAGAAGGAGAGTAGAGAAGCGTCTAGTTCGTCGTCGGAAAACTAAAATAAGGTCAATGTAAAGGCGCTATCGACAACCTGTAGCCAGACAGCCCCAACAAACATTGCATATGTCGCCTCACTATATCATCGAATTAACAGTGTCATTTTGGATGGCCTTATTAACATTCTGCTGGATACAGGTGCGACGAAGACAGTCATAAAACCGTCAATGATAAAACCAGCAAGTCATTTTTTTAATTTAATTTTACGAATAATGTTCTGTTTCCATTGACAATAAACCCAAAACAAAGAATAAACGGTAAAAATAATAATAATAGCTAAGATTAACGAAAAGCAAATTAGGAGTGACAAGGAAGATTCGAAGTCGAGCAAAAACCGAGCCAATCTGTGAAATGAACGAGACTCAATCATAATTTGCCTTCTGTATTTCATTATGCGAAATAAAAAGTCGTAAAACATAAATCATATCTTAATAAGAGAAGGGAGTTTAAGATAGCTGTACGATGAATAATTGCTTTTTCCAAGTTTAATTGAAATCACTTTTTGTCTCCCTTTCGGCTGCCTTTTCTTCAAATTAATTATCATTTCGCCAAATTTTCCTCATTATTTTATAGCGATGTCACTATCAATTCCCCTTTTAAATTCAACATATTTAATTAATATCCTGAAAAAGTTTTCTGTCAACGACGATTAAACCGCAAAGTGGTCGCAAGCTCTAATGAATTTAACGATTTTTTTAAATTGCCATTTCACTTTTTATTGAATTGCCATTTCACTTTTTAAGTGGTCACTGAACTTATTTCCTAAGATAATCGGACAACTTAAAATAAAAAAATAATCTAATATTACATTAAAAATATTTGAGGAAAATAATAAAATTATCAATATGACTCGAAATTAGGATTTGGATATATACATTCAAGAAAGAAAATTTAATATCTGCATTGAACGTGGATATATATAGCGGGTGTAAATGGATCATGGGCCACCCCTATAACTTTTAAATGGGTTAATAGATTTATACCAAATTTTGACCGCTTATAATAGAACTATTTTTGGATTTTTTAAAATAAAATATAATATGGCCGACTTCCGGTTTGACCGGAATTAACATTAAAATTAGAAATGCAAATAGAACACCCGATATATTTGTACATAATTTGGATTCTACAACATCAAACACGTACTAGTTGACTGTCAAATATCACTTAAGACGCCATTTTTTTTTCATTTTTGAATTTTTTTTTTATCCATCCTAGGTGCTAATGTTCTGGTCTAAATTCATTATAATGAAACCAAAATTGTCTAAAAGTTTTAAATTTTGTCAGTTATTTATTTTTGTTTCTTAATAATTATTTATTTAAAATAGGATGTTAAAAATATTTTTTATTTTTTTTTTAACTGGGAGAATTTTATATGGAAATTTAAAAAAAATAAAATTTCTCCTTTATTAGAGAAAAAACTTATTATGTGCATTCTTTTAATGGTAATTGAATACACAATTTTTTATACCGGGTGGCCCATTATTGTTATATTTAAAAAATCGGTCAAGTGCGTGTCGGATTTCGCACATTTAGGGTTTCGTACCAAATGTAGAAAATACATAAGCCTGCTGTGCAGATGCAGGATTATTAAAGGACTTTAAATTTTTAGTCGATCTAAAAAGTCAAAAATACAAAAACTGATGGGACGAAAAATGCGTTTCTTAACAAAATTAATATCACAGATAAAAATAATAAAATATCGAATATCACAATCCGCATATATACTGAGATATTAAATTGATCTGTTCTGTTACCTTTTTCAGAATCAATTTAATTTTTTTTATTATTATTATTATTATTATTATATATGATTCACACTTTCTCAGGGTAACCTAAAACACAAAAAAAATCTTTTAATAACAGAAGAAACTTAAATATGTTATCACTTATTTCATAATATTGGACTAAAATAAATATATTCATTACCTGGAGGGAAATATTTATACTATAAAATTTTTGTTAAAATTTTGGCCTAAAAAATTTCAGATCTGGAATTTTTCTTGTTAACAAAATAATACGCCAAAGATAAAAAAACTTATCTTATTGTAGTTCAATCTTCAAAAAATCCTGTTTTATATCTTAATTTTATTGTATTCCATAAAACACTCCTCTTTAATATATTTTTTCTCTGTTCCTTCTAGTCCACCTACAACATTCATTACTTCCTTTCAACCTGCCAACAGTTCTTCTTCATCCTTATCTGTATTTTCACCAAACTTTCTTCTCCGCCAAAATTTTTTTTTTATTTTTTTTTATATTTGGAGTATTGTTTTGATAACAAGAAATATTATAGATCTGAAATTTTTTTATAATAAAAATTAAAAAAAAAAATTTATAGTGTAAAGATTTCGCTCAAGTAAATGAATATGTCTATTTTTGTCCAATATTTAATTTTCTTTGGTTATTTAAAGATTTATTTTGTGTTTGAACTTACCCTGAGAAGGAGTGAATCATATATATATAATAATAATAATATTAATAATAAAAAAAAATAAGTTGATTCTGAGAATGATAACAGAACAGATCAATTAAATATATTAACAAATTTTGGAATGCAACTAACAAATTTGTTAATATCAGTGTAACCGACAAAGATAGAAAAAAAAATATAATATATATAAATATATCTGTCGAAACAACTGTCAGAATTTTTTAAAGTAGTATAGAAACATATTTGTAAAAATAAATAATTCCAGTGATAAATCAATAAATGGTACTTCACCAGATATTCATTTAGCCGCAATAATGTCATAATAATAATATTATTACTCTAAAAATCAAACACTATAGTAGATTGTTTAACGAGGAAGGAATGATAGTTATTTCCCACTAGTATGAAGTTTGCAGCATGAGCCGCAGGGGGAAATTAGCATTCCATGCGAGTTAAACACTATACTTTTTCTATGGCTGTAATAGATAATAGCGAAATGATTTAACAAATAACATGAATTTCAAATTTAACGTCATTCAAAATTTCTATTTAGGTACAATTAAAATATCAATTACACTTAGTATAAATGAGAAGTTTTGAAAAAAATATTTAATTATTCACAATCACAATATTTATGGTTACATTGTTACATTGATGAAACGTAATGTTTAAAAGACCTGATTTATTGAAATAATTACACAATGAATTATTGTGTTATCAGATACGGAAATGAAATTGGAGACATACAATGTACCTCATTGATCAATCAAGAACAGTTAAGAAAGAGCAGTTTTGTATTATAGCCGTAGAAAAAATATATTTTAAAACAGGAGATGCCTACTAGTTTTATACGATTTTAAATGAGAATGCTGATAATGTTCACGTTCTCGCTGTCAGATACGAACATCGTCTGTTCAATTAGCCAAGTGGTTAAAAGCTTTCTAAATTTTTTTATAATTTCTTCTCTTTTAATTTCATAGGGACACTGTATGCAATTTCCTGACCAATAAGATAGAAGTATTACACTCTGATTTTTTTGTAGACTGGATATTTTGACATATACATGTAAAGTCTACCGGGTTTGGAGAAATTGATACTTATTTGCATTTAATTAAATATTATATCGAATTTTTGTACAATTACATTTAAGGGACATGTAGCTTCCGAACCAATTAAGCTATCTCGATGCGGTTTTTACTATAAACTTAAGTAGGGTCATAAGTTTTATTAGGCTATACCGGAAATAAAATAACTTCCACTAAGAAAAAATCAAATTGGCGCTATTTAAAAGTTCATAAAATAATTTTCTTTAAATGAGACAACCTGAATATTACACAACGGTGTGCTTAATATCAAAATAAAAGAAAAAAAATGAAAATGAATATAAATAAATAATTATTCAATGAAAATAAATAAAAATCAATGAAAATCAATAAAAATAAATAAAAATGTGAAAATGAATGAAAATCAATAAAAATTTGAAAATAAATGAAAACAAACGAAAATTACTGAAAACGAGCCAGTTGCGATATGGATATCAATCAACGCGTCTTGACTTACACAACACCTTAATAGAAATCAGTATCGACGAATTTGCTTTCCTTATCGAGATATCTGGAATAAAAGTTTCACTTAGTAGGCGGGACCGGAATCCTCGGATCCGAAATTGCTTATCTTCTGATAGAGCCTTTCTTTTTTGAATAAAAGCCGATAGCCGAAAGAATTTTCCGGATCGGCCGTACCGTTCTCGAGTTATCGTGCACACAGACATCCACACAGACAGACTTTTTTATTTCGCGGAAAATCAATTTTTTCCACGTTTCAGGAAAGTTTAAGTCATTTGGAGAAAAAAATTTTTTTGAGATTTTTCATAAAAATAAATGACACTGAATGAAAATAAATGAAAATTAATGAAAATAAATGAAAATAAATGAAAATAAATGAAAATAATTGAAATTAATGAAAATAAATGAAAATAAATGAAAATAAATGAAAATAAATGAAATTAATGAAAATAAATGAAAATAAATGAAAACAAATGAAAATAAATGAAAATAAATGAAAATAAATAAAAACAAATGAAAATAAATGAAAATAAATGAAAACAAATGAAAATAAATGAAAATAAATGAAAATAAATAAAAACAAATGAAAATAAATGAAAATAAATGAAAACAAATGAAAATAAATGAAAATAAATGAAAATAAATGAAAATTAATGAAAATAAATGGAAATAAATGAAAATAAATGAAAATAAATGAAAATAAATGAAAATAAATGAAAATAAATGAAAATAAATGAAAATAAATGAAAATAAATGAAAATAAATGAAAATAAATGAAAATAAATGAAAATAAATGAAAATAAATGAAAATAAATGAAAATAAATGAAAATAAATGAAAATAAATGAAAATAAATGAAAATAAATGAAAGTAAATGAAAATAAATGAAAATAAATCAAAATAAATGAAAATAAATGAAAATAAATGAAAATAAATGAAAATAAATGAAAATAAATGAAAATAAATGAAAATAAATGAAAATAAATGAAAATAAATGAAAATAAATGAAAATAAATGAAAATAAATGAAAATAAATGAAAATAAATGAAAATAAATGAAAATAAATGAAAATAAATGAAAATAAATGAAAATAAATGAAAATAAATGAAAATAAATGAAAATAAATGAAAATAAATGAAAATAAATGAAAATAAATGAAAATAAATGAAAATAAATGAAAATAAATGAAAATAAATGAAAATAAATGAAAATAAATGAAAATAAATGAAAATAAATGAAAATAAATGAAAATAAATGAAAATAAATGAAAATAAATGAAAATAAATGAAAATAAATGAAAATAAATGAAAATAAATGAAAATAAATGAAAATAAATGAAAATAAATGAAAATAAATGAAAATAAATGAAAATAAATGAAAATAAATGAAAATAAATGAAAATAAATGAAAATAAATGAAAATAAATGAAAATAAATGAAAATAAATGAAAATAAATGAAAATAAATGAAAATAAATGAAAATAAATGAAAATAAATGAAAATAAATGAAAATAAATGAAAATAAATGAAAATAAATGAAAGCAAATGAAAATAAATGAAAATAAATGAAAATAAATGAAAATAAATGAAAATAAATGAAAATAAATGAAAATAAATGAAAATAAATGAAAATAAATGAAAATAAATGAAAATAAATGAAAATAAATGAAAATAAATGAAAATAAATGAAAATAAATGAAAATAAATGAAAATAAATGAAAATAAATGAAAATAAATGAAAATAAATGAAAATAAATGAAAATAAATGAAAATAAATGAAAATAAATGAAAATAAATGAAAATAAATGAAAATAAATGAAAATAAATGAAAATCCCCGCAGGAAGGCAGTCACACTGCTAGATCAACTGAATGCCACATTTACAAACAGGAGAAAGCAATACAGGAGATTAAGGTAAAAGAAAATATCTCCTATTCAGATGCAAAAAGGAAAGTCAAAATTTCTACCCCAAAGCCAAATACTACTTATGCCCAAGCCGCTCAACAGAGTATGCCAATAAATCATGATAATATGCAACAACTGGCCATAATGATCATCGATACAATGAAGCAACACTTTAATGTTACTTCAACTACAAGCTCATTTCCAGGCACTTACTTACAATCCTTCCAACCTTCAATTCCAAGCTACTCAGAATCACAGTCAGTTACATCTAAAAGGCATCTCTCAGAGAGCTCAGACTTGGAATCGATCAGTACTGACTGTACGAGTAAACAAACTAATATAAAAAAACCAAAAAAAAAGAAATCAGGTTGGCCGACAACCTAAAAATATCAGAAAATAAAAAAATACTTGGTGGATCTGCAGATGCCACAGAACCTCCAAAACATTGAAAAATTGTATTTAGACATATATATTGATTCACATATATTTATACACGCAGATATACATACCTATATTATTTATACGCAACACACATATTTACACAAAAATTTATTTAAACACATATATTTCATATATTTATTTATACATATGTATTTTAATATCTACTATCTATATTTGTACATATATTTTATCCACAAATTTTACTTTAAACTTATATTTTAATTATTTTCAATCCTACACAAAATACAATACTCCAATGGAACTGTAACGGTCTAGTCAACAAGCTCAGCGAGTTACAAATCCTTAAAAATGAACATAGGCCATTCGCAATCGCAATCCACGAAACCCATCTAAAACCGAATGAAAAGTTTCGTTTAAGAGGCTACCAATGCTTCAGAAATGATGTTGATGCACCAATCCGTGCTCAGGGAGGCGTTGCCATCTTCTTAAAGGAGAGTATACCTGCAAAAAACATAAGATTAGTCAGCCGTCTACAAGCAGTTGCCGTTCAAATTATGACTCCACTAAGAGTAACCTTATGCAACTTTTACCTACCCGATGGGACCTGGCGGCCTTATCAAATTCAAGAAGTAATTGACCAACTCCCGCGACCGGTACTAATCGTGGGTGATTTCAATGCTTACTCTCCGACATGGGGATCCTTAGCCTTGACACGAGAGGACGTGCCATTGAGTCTGTAGTTGAAAACAATAATTTACTAATTTTAAACAATGGCAAGCCCACCCGCTTCAATGCAAGATCCGGTAATACGTCAGCTATCGACCTAAGTATATGCACAACACATCTTAATACCAAACTATTTTGGGATACCATAGACGACTTACACTCCAGTGATCACTTCCCCATAGTCATCAATGTAGATATCCCAGTTAAACTATATGCTATTAAAGAAAATCTGATGTGGCCAGCACATGACCTCTCGCCATTTTAGAATCAAAAATTTACAGATTGACACAGAAAAGTATGAAAAAAAATTATTTTTTTGTAAATCTGGCAACAATGGCAAAAGTTTCTAAAATTTTAATGAGATGAAAATAAACTATAGGGTATACAACGTATATGTGTAAAACTTTATTGCCGTTTTGTATAATAATGGCGTCATCACCCATAACAACTGCCACTTCCGGTTGTGCGATTGGCACCAAAATCTAATCAGATCTAATCTAGGGAATCAGAATCCTGTATGCAAAATTTCAAATTTTTTTATTCAGTAGTTTTTGAGTTATCGTTACTACAACATCCATCCAAACACACACACACACTAACACACACACACACACTAACACACACACACAGACATCATCGCGAAAATATTAAAATCGTATTCTAGGGACCCTAAAACGTGTTAATTCATTGAAAACTCACTACCCAATTTTTAGCATGATTCCTATACCTCTCTTATCTGAAGGGCGAGAAGTAAAAACATTAACAAAACACAAAAAGAAATGCTGGTCGATTACATTTCGCAACGACCACAGATGTATTCGTCACATTTACCCCCACATTCACCGGGCTGAGTGCCAAGCCCTCTGGTCTGAGCTGGCCACAATTTTAAATTGTATGCCTGACGGAGCTAATAAAACCTGGGAAGCTTGGAGGAAAGTATTATGAACTCTTCCTATTTCAACCTCCTCCAGAGATTCCTCCACATCGTCATTCATGAGATTATTTCATATCAATAATTCATTAATAGTAATTCCTTTATATTAGTAAACTTCCCAACAAAACTCGTAAAAATAAAGACACGAAATACAAACAAAATAAATCGGACCGACAGATTAAATAGTAAGGTTAATGTTTCAAATAAATTTCTACTCCCTACAAATTTCACTCGCTAATGACCAATAGAAATTTTGTACTCCCTGGGAGAATAAAAGTCCCACATAGTTCCATCGAAATATTTCAAGAATAGGGTTATTTTACATTTCAGGGAGCCACGCCTATTTCTATTTTAATTTCTACTCCCTGATTTTCAAGAATAGGTGCACAGAACAGTTATAATTATTTCTCCAACTGTCACCTGTCAAAAATAAAAAAATGTCAAAATTTGAAATTTTAGCATTAAATATCTTAAAAAGTATTCATCCGATTGGACTGAAATTTGGTAAAGGGTTTTGGGTTACCCGTTGGAAGAAATCATTAGTTTTCGTATGGCCAGTTGTCAATCGGAAGTGTCACTATCAAAAAACGACAGATGCAATATGTCACGGAATTCGACTTGCAATATGTCATTTGAAAGCCCAAAACTCTATACAGGACAGTAAAAATTATTTCTCCAAATGTCACCTGTCAAAAATAAAAAAATGTCAAAATTTGAAATTTTAGCATTAAATATCTTAAAAAGTATTCATCCGATTGGACTGAAATTTGGTAAAGGGTTTTGGGTTACCCGTTGGAAGAAATCATTAGTTTTCGTATGGCCAGTTGTCAATCGGAAGTGTCACTATCAAAAAACGACAGATGCAATATGTCACGGAATTCGACTTGCAATATGTCATTTGAAAGCCCAAAACTCTATACAGGACAGTCAACATTATTTCTCCAAATGTCACCTGTCAAAAATAAAAAAATGTCAAAATTTGACATATCCGATTTTTACCTCTCGCCCTTCAGGTAAGAGAGGTATAGGAATCATGCTAAAAATTGGGTAGTGCGTTTTCAATGAATAAACACGTTTTAGGGTCCCTAGAATACGATTTTAATATTTTCGCGATGATGTCTGTGTGTGTGTTAGTGTGTGTGTGTGTGTGTGTGTGTGTGTGTGTGTGTGTGTTAGTGTGTGTGAGTGTGTGTGAGTGTGTGTGTGTTTGGATGGATGTTGTAGTAACGATAACTCAAAAACTACTAAATAAAAAAATTCGAAATTTTGCATACAGGATTCTGATACCCTAGATTAGATCTGATTAGATTTTGGTGCCAATCGCACAACCGAAAGTGGCAGTTGCTATGGGTGATGACGCCATTATTATACAAAACGGCAATAAAGTTTTACACATATATTTTGTATACCATATAGTTTATTTTCATCTCATTAAAATTTTCGAAACTTTTGCCATTGTTGCCAGATTTAAAAAAAAATAATTTGTTTTCATACTTTTTTGTGTCAACCTGTAAATTTTTGATTCAAAAATGGCGAGAGGTCATGTGCTGGCCACATCAGATTTTTTTAAGTATGGTCCAGTTCCATTTTAACGGTAAATCTTTTTGAATAAAATGAATAAAAAATTGAGTATACTAACGCCCTAACTTAACCTAACCTAATCCGCCCCAAGTACACTTAATTTCTATTAGATATCAAAATGAAAGTTTCTTAAATAATCACAATCAGTAAATAAATAAACTATTTAATGATAAGAGATAATTTGAAATCACAATGTATTAAACTAAATTGTCATTCTGAATTAGTTTAATTCTGTTAAAATTACCTAGATTTTCTGTCTCATATTTTCAGGGTAAAAATGAATAGGACCGTACTTAGAAAAACTCACCTTTAATCATTTGCCAAGTTGTATAAAAAAATATTTATAAATAGATATAAAAATTTAATACCCTGTAGACTATTTAATTTAGATTCTTATAACGATGAACAGGATTTTAACGACTTTAATAACTTATGTAGTATTTTAAATGAATTTAATTTATATCAAAAATAAAGTGGCCGACCAGAATAAGTAAAAATAAGGTAAAAACCATAGATCACGTTTTTGTAAATTTTCAAACTAGTGTAAATTGTGTATTAGATAATATAGTTTCTCCACGACCATTACTGAATGTATGAATTCTGAAATCATTTTTAATAATAGAATGTAAACATTCACACTCTAGAGTCTGAATATTTATTCTATAATACTTGCCTCTTATGCATTTTGCATGTATTTTCATTCTTTATCAAGGTAAAGAATGGATTTTCTGTAATCGAATTAAACAATATCGATTGCCGTGGACTTCAAAAGTGTCAGTGTCAGATATAAAATGGTGACGGTAATAATTATTTTCAAACAAGTTTTAATTTAAACAAAATAATGAGTGAAAAATCAATTTAAGTAGATATAGAATTTAATAATATCTGAAATTGCAAATTATGAAAAAACATCAATGCACCAGATTTTAATTTCGGTAAGTGTACAATAACACTATAAATATCAATACAATGTAATACAAATATGTCAACAAATAACTTGTGTTCAGATTTAATTTAATTTTGATTTATACTTTTTGATCGTGGAGAAAATATAGTCTGTTACTCGGTTAGAATGAAAAAATTCGACACTCGTGGTTCCTCACACTCGCATTCGCTCGCGTTCGGAATTTTCCACTCATGTCGAATTTTTCATTCTAACCTTGTTACAGAATCTACTATTCTGATCATAGGTCCATATTTTATGAACTTGACGCGCCTGTCATATCAAAAAAATCTGTAAAATTTAAAAAAAGATATTATGATGACGAATCTTTAAATAACTTTGAAAATTGTTTATTTAATAAAAAATGGAATAATATTTACAAAATAAGTGATTTGGATTTAGCATTCGATTATTTTTCAAAAAATTTTTATCTTGATTTTGATCTGCATTTTCCTTTAAAAAATCTGATGTGGCCAGCACATGACCTCTCGCCATTTTTGAATCAAAAATTTACAGGTTGACACAAAAAAGTATGAAAAAAAATTATTTTTTTGTAAATCTGGCAACAGTGGCAAAAGTTTCGAAAATTTTAATGAGATGAAAATAAACTATAGGGTATACAAAATATATGTGTAAAGCTTTATTGCCGTTTTGTATAATAATGGCGTCATCACCCATAGCAACTGCCACTTGCGGTTGTCCGATTGGCACCAAAATCTAATCAGATCTAATCTAGGGTATCAGAATCCTGTATGCAAAATTTCAAATTTTTTTATTCAGTAGTTTTTGAGTTATCGTAACTACAACATCCATCCAAACACACACACTAACACACACACACACACACACACTAACACACACACACACAGACATCATCGCGAAAATATTAAAATCGTATTCTAGGGACCCCAAAACGTGTTTATCCATTGAAAACTCACTACCCAATTTTTAGCATGATTCCTATACCTCTCTTATCTGAAGGGCGAGAGGTAAAAAGTCACAAAAAAACTATAAATAATTTATCTCTTGAAGTAGATGGTGAGACGGTAACTAATCCAACCACCATTGCCAGTTTATTTAATAAATATTTTGAAATTACACCAAGGAACATTGTTCAAAATATTTTGCAAAATAATGAAGAAAATCTGATGTGGCCAGCACATGACCTCTCGCCATTTTTGAATCAAAAATTTACAGGCTGACACAAAAAAGTATAAAAAAAAATTATTTTTTTGTAAATCTGGCAACAATGGCAAAAGTTTCGAAAATTTTAATGAGACGAAAATAAACTATAGAGTATACAAAATATATGTATAAAACTTTATTTTCCGTTTTGTGTAATAATGGCGTCATCACCCATAGCAACTGCTACTTCCGGTTGTTCGATTGGCACCAAAATCTAATCAGATCTAATCTAGGGTATCAGAATGCTGTATGCAAAATTTCAAACACACACACACACACTAACACACACACACACACACACACACACACACACACACACACACACACACACACTAACACACACACACACACACAGACATCATCGCGAAAATATTAAAATCGTATTCTAGAGACCCTAAAACGTGTTTATCCATTGAAAACTCACTACCCAATTTTTAGCATGATTCCTATACCTCTCTTATATGAAGGTCGAGAGGTAAAAATAAGCAATCTTCAGGACCGGACGAGGTTCCATGTTTTGTTGTAAAAAAAGTCCTTTTTACCTCTCGCCCTTCAGGTAAGAGAGGTATAGGAATCATGCTAAAAATTGGGTAGTGAGTTTTCAATGAATAAACACGTTTTAGGGTCCCTAGAACACGATTTTAATATTTTCGCGATGATGTCTGTGTGTGTGTGTTAGTGTGTGTGTGTGTGTTAGTGTGTGTGTGTGTTTGGATGGATGTTGTAGTAACGATAACTCAAAAACTACTGAATAAAAAAATTTGAAATTTTGCATACAGGATTCTGATACCCTAGATTAGATCTGATTAGATTTTGGTGCCAATCGGACAACCGGAAGTGGCAGTTGCTATGGGCGATGACGCCATTATTATACAAAACGGCAATAAAGTTTTACACATATATTTTGTATACCATATAGTTTATTTTCATCTCATTAAAATTTTCGAAACTTTTGCCATTGTTGCCAGATTTACAAAAAAATAATTTTTTTTCATACTTTTTTGTGTCAACCTGTAAATTTTTGATTCAAAAATGGCGAGAGGTCATGTGCTGGCCACATCAGATTTTTTCAATTGTCAAGCCAATGGTTTACCTTATAAATCTATCCTTTAGTGATGGACTTTTTCCAGCGGCTTTAAAGTTAGGCAAAGTTATTCCTATTCACAAAAAAAATAATCCACTAGATATCGAAAATTTTCGTCCAATAACTTTACCTTTTTCATTTTCTAAAGTTTTTGAATATTGTTTCTTGGATAGACTTTTAAAGCACTTAAACCGACATAAAATCTTATCTCAAAATCTGCACGGATTTTGTGAAGGTAAATCGACAGCAACTGCAATTCATTCCTTTTATGAAAGAATTGTAAATTATATTGAAGCAGGCGATTGCCCTGTCGGAATTTTCTGTGATCTCACCAAGGCATTTGACTGCGTAGACTACAATATTTTATTGAAATGTTTGTCTGGGTACGGAGTAAATAACGCATCACTAAATTGGATTAAATCGTTTTTACATAATAGAAGTCAATACGTTGAAATAATAAATAACAACCATGGTACCATATCACATTTTAAATCCGATAAGCTTAATATAGATCAAGGGATCCCATAGGGATCTATTTTAGGCCCAGTTCTTTTTGCCTGTTACATTAATGGAATTGAAAAGGTTTCCAATGATGCGATGTTTACTTTGTATGCGGATGACACGTCTATAATAATATCAAATAAAGAGGAGATTAGTCTAAGCCAGGAAAGTAATTTAACAATACAAAATGTTGAAAATTGATTTAAAACAAATCACTTATGTCTTAATTTAGGAAAAACTTAATGTATGAGATTTCATTATTTTCAAAAATCTGTAAATGAATTTGATTTGATTGTAAATGATGTTATCATTCCCTTTTCTCAGCATACAAAATTTTTGGGTATAATTCTAGATGAACACTTAAATTTTAAAATGCAATGTAATACAATTATTGCGTCACTAAATTCAGAATGCTACAAATTTAAAAATTTAAGAATGGTCCTCACAGAAAGTCAATTACTTCAATTATATCATTTTTTAATCGAAAGTAAGCTTAGATATGGTTTGTGTTTCTGGGGAACTTCACCTTCTTTCTCCGATGTATTTATTGCACAAAAAAAAGTAATCAGATGTATGGCAGGTGTTTCGAGAACATATAGTTGTCGAGACATTTTTAGAAAATATCAAATTTTAACTTTACCCGGTCTCTATATTTACGAATTATGTGTTTTTGTTTTTCAAAATAAAAATAAATTTTATCTTAATTGTACATATTATTATCATGAAAGAGAAACACGACAAAGATTTGATTTTCATATACCTTTCTGCAATTATGATATTCTGAAAAAATCTCCATGTGTTTTGGGCTTAAAACTATTTAATAATTTGCCTGAAGAGATTAGAAATCTATATAAATTAAATAATAATAATAATAATAATAATAATTTATTCATCCTTTTTGATCATAATACATGATATAGGACAGGTCAAACACAAAAGTACATTATAAATTTGAACAGCACAGATACAAGGTGTTGCACTATTACATATAGATATTTAAGTTAAAAACCTTTGTTTAAAAACTCTGAAACATCATAAAAACATTCGTCAATTAAAAATCTTTTTAGTTTTTGTTTAAAAACATTAAAGTTGTTCTCATCTCTTATACAGCTAGGCAAATGATTAAGAAATTGAATTCCTTTATAGACAGGACTTTTTTCAAATAATGAAGTTTCATGTTTGGGAGGCCGGATAAGCTTGCCAGACCTAGTGGGATAATCATGGAAATCAGAATTGATATTAAAATCTTTAAAATTGCTTTTTGTGTACAAAATGCACTTGTAAATATAAATAGAAACAAACGAGAGAATGTTGAATTGTTTAAAGTGATTTCTACATGTTTCTCTATAATCTAGATTAAAAATTAACCGTATAATCCTTTTCTGAGAAATAAAAACCCTGGAGGCATTGACCGCATTTCCCCAAAGAACCACATTATAGGAAATATGGGAGTATACTATTGCATAATAGACATTAATCAACTGTTTAGTTGTAAAAATATTTTTTAACTGTAATATTGCAAAGTAACTGCTATTTAACTTTTTACAAATTTGATTAACATTAGTATTCCAGCTCATATTACTATCAAGGTAGGTACCTAAAAATTTTGTAGAGTTCGAAAACAGAACATCTGTATCCTTAACTGAGACCTTGCAATTTTTAGGAATTTCTGTTCTTGTAAAAAATTGCATGCAGACAGTTTTAGTAGAATTTACTATAAGGGAATTCCTTTCACACCAACTGATAAATTCTTTTGCTAAAAGATTCATCTTTGTAATCAGTTCGTCTGGAGATTCAGCATCAATTGCTACTGTGGTATCATCTGCATATAGGGTTAAATGATCAGTGCTGATATATTTGGGAAGGTCATTTATGTATAATAAAAATATCAAAGGACCTAGGATAGATCCTTGAGGTACGCCAATATCCACATGTTGAGGTGAGGATTTCCAATCCTCAATTCTAACAATAATTTTTCTAGCTGTCAGGTATGATGTCAACCATGAGATAAATTTGCCCCGAAATCCTAAATCTTGTAGTTTATCTGTTATTATATCAATATTAATGGAGTCAAAAGCTTTTGAGAGATCAAAAAAGAGTGCACCCACGTACCTTTTCTTATCCAACGAGGTATGGATAAAGTTAAATAGAGCTATGGACGCACTCTCCGTTGATCTTCCAGGTAAGAAACCATGTTGATGTTCTGAAATAACGTTATATTTTTGTAAGAAGGAAAGCATTTGTCTATAGATACACTTTTCTATAATTTTACACATGACAGTTTGGACAGTTATTGGACGATAGTTGTCAAGACTAAGAAGGCTGTCTTTTTTGTGTAAGGGTGTAACAAGTCCTATCTTTAGATCAGACGGAAAAGTTTCTTTTTCTACTGAGAAATTAATAATGTCTGCTAGAGTGGAGGCAATATGTGGCCCTATACTTTTAATAATCTTAGTGGAAAGACAGTCAACGCCCTCAGAGTTAATATTTTTCAGGGAATTAATTACATCCATCACATCTTCCGGTATAACTGGCTTAAAATAAAAAGTATTGTAGACATACATGGTTGTATAATTTTTAGAATTACAGCCGTTAAAGTGATAATCTATTGCTTTTTTGGTATTCGTTGCAAAAAAAGTGGCAAATAAATTAGCAATCTCATATTTATTTTTAGTTATTTTTCCATTTAACTCGATACTATCTATCGTAGAATGTTTCTTTTTCCCTATTTTTTGTTGCACTGTACGCCATATATATTTTTGTTTTTCTTTTATATTTTTGCTTTCAAGTTGTTTTTGGTAGAAAGACTTTTTTGCTTTATTAATTTCTGTGACATATTTTTTCTTTAAAGTTTTATAATTTACATGATCATCAGGATTTGGAGAATATTTTGTTAAACAAAATAAATTTCTAACATCATTACCCATCTGTACAAGATTGCCATCAACCCATGTTTTTTTATTAATGTTACTTACATTTTTTGTTAAAATAGGACAAATAAAATCAATATGGTAAAATACAGTATCTAAAAATTCTTTATATATAATATTAACACTGGAAATGTCTATATTATTTAGGCATTCATAGACCGATAGAAAACGTTCATTCTCTAGATGTGTATACAAACTAAGTAAATTAGATTGCGATAGATTTCTAAAGCTTACCTTTCTATCATTAAGGTTATTTTCACATAGTTTACAAGAGTTACAATATACTTGAATATCAAGCCCTAGGTGATCGCCAAGTTGCATATCGATCACATTTTCATTATAATCACAGGTCATGTTGGTTAAGAAATAGTCAACTTTAGTTTTTGTCGTTTTTAAATTTTTATTTGTGAAAATTCGTGTTGGTTCATAATTTTGTAGTTTTAAATTAAAACTCTCCATAAAGTCACTTAGTAATGTTCTCTCACGTGATACAGTTAAATAATCTATATTTAGGTCTCCACAAATGATAGTGCAATCATAGTTATTTGAACAAAAATTTAGTACAATAAAAAGTCGGTCTATGAATACCCCTATGTTGCCTAATGGGGATCTATAAATATTTACAAGACAACAGCTCATTCCTTGTAAACGAAAGGATAAACTACAAATTTCAAAATCAACATCAATTGATAGATTATTCACAAAGTCAATAACTTTAAACGTAATCATTTTTTTCATAAGTATTAAAACTCCGCCATGAATTTTATTAATACGATTCGAGTAAGAAGCCAAGTTATACCCGCTAAATCTTACTAAATCGATATTATCATGATTACACCAGGTTTCTGACAGACACAAAATATCAGGTTTATTGCATTCCAGCAGTAGATCAATTCTATTGGTCTTATTAGTTAAGGATTGACAATTTACATTCATGATTTGAAAAGTTTTACCTAATAGTTTTAAAACTGCCTTAAAAAATATTTTATTGATAAATGTTTGTACAGTGTGTGTGAATTTTTACCTTCTTGTATTTGATCGTTTTTATTGGTAGTGTTCTATTATATATGTAATTTTTAACTGAGCCATAGTCATAGTAAATTAACCTAGTAAACTATAATTGACGACTCCTATACAATTTGTAATTGTCCACAAGGAAAATAAAGAACTTTACTTTACTTTACTTTACTATTTATTTTATGAAAGAAATATACTGTAGCCTGTTGGGCAGCCAAATAGAATCATAGTATATAATAAATTTAGTATTCTTAAGAACTATTAAAAGTATTTTTTAATTTTGATACAATTTTCTCCTCAAAGAAAAAGTTTAATGTTAAAGACACTAAAACAAAACCAACAAAAATCGTACACCGCGTTTGAATAAGTCATCCCTGATGGGTAAAAGGCCAGAAAGAAAAACCAAGAATCTCGTTGTTTTCCGCTGGCAGAGTGTTAATGCAATTGTGTTGAGTAAGAATAGATCCGGGAACCACTTCCTTTAACAGGAAACAATAGAAATAGGAGAGAAAAAACATTTTGTAGTTTCTGGAAGTTTGAAAACGTATTTTTAGAACAGATTGCACAATTGGATTTGTTTGATTTGCAAAGTGTTCTGGTGATTGAAAACTTTATCTTGCTGACCTAGACATTTAAGAATTAATATCTCAATTCAACAATAAAATAGAAAATGACAGAATTTAGTATTTTATTTATAATGAAAATAAACAAATAGGATTTCGAGAAAATTTATGAAATAATGAAATCTTCAAATAGTATGCTACTTTCTTTATGTTTAAGCTTTACGTATAAACATGTAAAACAAATGAGATGATTCAAGGAATGTTGTGTACATAGGTGTGTTCAGGATTTTTTTGTGTGGGTGCGAAAACTAATCGCAAACGCCATTCTCTACAAATTTAGTCATTGATATTTTATGAATTATTAAGTCCGGCCCTGTCTCTTCAGTCTCTTTAATAAATATCATACGCCGCTCTAGCCGGAAGTTTCTAGAAATCTTTTTCCTCAAATCCAATTGTGTTATATATTTACATTTACCTATTATAAGTCGGAAATCCAAACTGATTTTCCATATAAAAGCATAAAGGCATATATGCGAAATTGATGCCGTGTTATAACATTTGGGATTTAAATTGAGCAAATAATTTCCACAAGAGAGGTCAAAGTGCGTGTGGGAGCACAAATACGGGTTATAAAACGAATAAACATCAATTATATCATTACAATGTTCCCCTCAAGTTGCCTCTAATTGCAAACCAGCCCTTGAGGGTAAACAAGAGCATTATTTCTACATTAGATTAGTGAAAGGGATAGCCTAAACTGGTGTTTTGGGGAAAAGAAAGTACCAGAGAGTCACGCGTATTTTGGAGAGGGTTAAAATTATAGCTTATTAAACAGATTAGTTTTCTAGTTACAAAAGGAAATTAGAAAATCTAGATTTAATAGAGTCTATTTACCTTTCCGTTTAATATGTATATTTAAAAAATAGTTATTTTTACTATAAGTGAGCAAAGTGCATCATTTAATTACGAACCTTAATATTAAGCGCATGCGAAGGCATCAATCAAGGGAGTGATTAAATTCACTTTGCTTATGTATGCTAAATTTGATTTTTTCCAATATCTTAAAATATAGATCATAACATGGGTATTTTAACGTCGTTTCCCCGTTTGTCATCACTAAGGGGTAAGTATTTTTTTGCGTTTCACACTTCCTGGAATATTCCTGGGAGGTGCGGATAACTCTAACAGAGTTTAAACTACAACTATCGTGTTTAGCAATCTCAAAAACTGGGACTCACGGAGGTTTTGTCGGTATGAGACGGCATATCCTCATTAATCCCTTTCGGGGGCGGCTTGTGGCCTTTTTGGGGGGTGCAGTTCACTCGGCAATAGTTTAAACCATCGCCGTCGTGTTCAGCATATTTAAAAACGAGGGATACATAGTCTCCCTAGGCTCCGAAATATTTGCACTTTTCGAGGATTTTTCCGACTCACAGAATCGACTATAAGAGCTCGATAAAATTATACTTTATCGATTAGTTACGTAACTTTGCCCAGCTAAAAAATGATCAAAAAAACACATTTTAATACAAATCCGTATTTAATTGTTGACAGATATGTGTCTTCCCAGTCTCAGTTTTTAAATCGACATCAAAACGAAAAATATAAAATTTGCATGTCAATCTTTTATATCTAAATTATGGTTCAATTTCCAAATATTTTTTTTTCATTTTCATAAAGATTATATAATAGTATATTATTCAACGACATTATATCCACGGCTATTAAATAATTTTGGCTAAAACCACTATAAATCTTTATTTAATGAAATTATTAAAATCACTGAATAATGGATATCTAGAAATAAGTCAAACCAGTGAACAATAAAATCATTATTCCTTATTGAAAAAGGTTTATTATTATTATTTAGTAAACTTATGTATATTGAACAAGGCATATATCTAATTGTCAGATTTTATAACATAAAAGTTTACCTTAAATACAGTTATTTGTTTAAGTAGGCAGAGAAGTACCAAATTTACTGTCGCCGCTAGCATTTCATTGCCGAGGCAAATCCGAGGCAATGAAACTAGCCAAGGCAGTAAATCTGATTCTCTCCCGTATGAAACAGACAATTTTTTCTCCGATTGTTTGTACATTATGATTAAAAAAATCAAATTAAAATGAAAACTTTTTTATAACAACTCACAATTTTTAATATTTTTTCTAATCGTATGTTAAAGGTACTAATTAAATCGAATTTTCTAATTATTATTGTCGATTAGACCTTAAATTGTATATATAATAATATCAACCGAAAAATAAGACACCACTGTTACATTCAATTTGCATCAATTTTCTTTATCAATTGATTGTCCATGAGATAGATGTTAGTGGATTCCATGTGCCTGTTTAAATCACATTACCATTGTCGTTGCTAAGTAAAGTATGGGTTGTTATGTACCATTTGTGAATTGTTTAGTTGAAAAGCCATTTTTTTATCCGTTTATCTTAAGATTAAGTTGTTTGGAGAAGTAATTAATCTGTGTTTAGAGATATAAAAATATTTTTTTAATGCCTAGGCATTAAAAATCATTTTTCCTGCCTAGGCAGTAAAAGTGTTAATTCTATGATCGATAAATGTCACTAAAACTGACGTTTAATTTCAATCGGAAAAAACATGTTTTTTTCCAATTCTAGACCTTAACATTTGAAGAGAATCGTGTATCATTTTCTCATATCTTTACGCTATCGTTACCTCTACATCAATAAATAGTTTTACTAGCTAATTTGTCATGTGAATCGATATAAAGAAAAAGTTGAAAGGAATCATTTTGTTATATTTCTTTTTTTACCTCTCGCCCTTCAGGTAAGAGAGGTATAGGAATCATGCTAAAAATTGGGTAGTGAGTTTTCAATGAATAAACACGTTTTAGGGTCCCTAGAATACGATTTTAATATTTTCGCGATGATGTCTGTGTGTGTGTTAGTGTGTGTGTGTGTGTGTGTTAGTGTGTGTGTGTGTGTGTGTTAGTGTGTGTGTGTGTTTGGATGGATGTTGTAGTAACGATAACTCAAAAACTACTGAATAAAAAAATTTGAAATTTTGCATACTGGATTCTGATACCCTAGATTAGATCTGATTAGATTTTGGTGCCAATCGCACAACCGGAAGTGGCAGTTGCTATGGGTGATGACGCCATTATTATACAAAACGGCAATAAAGTTTTACACATATATTTTGTAGACCATATAGTTTATTTTCATCTCATTAAAATTTTCGAAACTTTTGCCATTGTTGCCAGATTTACAAAAAAATAATTTTTTTTCATACTTTTTTGTGTCAACCTGTAAATTTTTGATTCAAAAATGGCGAGAGGTCATGTGCTGGCCACATCAGATTTTTCCTATTGTAACATTGACCCAAAATTGACCTTTTTTTTTCTCTGTATGCATCGACATAATTTAAGTAAAAAGCCTTTTGTAAATATATATTGGCAACCCATATTACACATAGGAGCCTTGTTGGTTGCCTAAATATTTAGCTATTTAGATATTATTAATTTATCGACACTCCACCTCAGGGATGTGGTTAATCAGGCTTCCATTTTGTTTTAAGACGAGATTAGGTTTTTCTGTTGTGACCGGCGAACGCGAAGGTCTTCGTATCACCTAGTGGTAGCGAAATTTTGTAATTTTGTATTTTTACACGTGTTAGTGTATGCTGTCTTATTGAGGGCTTCCTTATAAATAAGGGTAAGCTATTTTGTTATTTTAAATTTTAATGCTAAATCTCATAAGGTTGTCTTTTCTTTATAGATTTGATATGCTCTTCTTATTGGCATCCCTTCTATGGTATTTTTCGTTCATGAAGAACATTTCTACTTGATCTTCGAGATTCTTCAGTTGTTAAGGAATATTTCTACTCGACCTTCGAGATTTCAATTGATGAAGGATATTTCTACTCGAACCACGAGATTTTCGTTTTTTGCTTGTTGTGCGTTGCACGTGGTTACAAAACCCATTTTGTAAGTGGTAGAAGTACTGCTGTGGTGTATTTTGGCTTTAATTAATTTTTTTTATACATATTTGATTAAAATGTTGACAGTAGTATATGAACTACTTTTTGAGTTATGAATAATTTTTAACCAACTTTTGACACCTATTCTTGGGTTAGTTTTTACCTCTCGCCCTTCAGATAAGAGAGGTATAGGAATCATGCTAAAAATTGGGTAGTCAGTTTTCAATTGATAAACACGTTTTGGGGTCCCTAGAATACGATTTTAATATTTTCGCGATGATGTCTGTGTGTGTGTGTTAGTGTGTGTGTGTGTGTGTGTGTGTGTGTTAGTGTGTTAGTGTGTGTGTGTGTGTGTGTGTGTGTGTGTGTGTGTGTGTGTGTGTGTGTGTGTGTGTGTTTGTGTGTGTTTGGATGGATGTTGTAGTAACGATAACTCAAAAACTACTGAATAAAAAAATTTGAAATTTTGCATACAGGATTCTGATACCCTAGATTAGATCTGATTAGATTTTGGTGCCAATCGCACAACCGGAAGTGGCAGTTGCTATGGGCAATGACTCCATTATTATACAAAACGGCAATAAAGTTTTACACATATATTTTGTATACCATATAGTTTATTTTCATCTCATTAAAATTTTCGAAACTTTTGCCATTGTTGCCAGATTTACAAAAAAATAATTTTTTTTCATACTTTTTTGTGTCAACCTGTAAATTTTTGATTCAAAAATGGCGAGAGGTCATGTGCTGGCCACATCAGATTTTTTTTTTAAGCTTTACAAATATCATATTTAGAGGTTATACGATTATCCTGGTTTAAGCTCGTTTACCATGTTATTTAAGTATAAATATTTTGTGAAGTAACTTAACATTATTTTGTTAATATAAATTTTGAAGTAAGTTTTCATTGTAAGACACGAGTTTAAGTTTTTAAGTAACATTTTGATGTACAATATTACTTTGTAAATTTGTTTTTACTGCGATTCAAAAATCACTCGACCAGTAACATTGCGATATTTTGACCACAAAATAATCATTATTTGACATCATCTATTTTCCTAATATTTTTTTATGCACCAAACTGTGGATTTTTTTTTAATTTAAAAAAAACACCAACCAGGAATAAATTGAGTTTTGAAATTTCTTTTGTTTGATTTTTTTACTTTAAGGATAAGTCAATCTAAATTCAAATAGTTAATTTTGTCTATAGTAATTTTTCTTTAATTAATTAAACCCCTGTAAGGATCACATAAAAAAATACAACTGAAATTTACCGAACTGCATTATATTTCTGTGCACTAAATCTAAGATCAGTTTAGCATCACACTATTTTTGCTTTTTATGACAGAAAATCTCAGACTGCACTTTTACGGCACAGCCGAAATTAAAAGCTGATACAATTTTTTGCCCCTTAATACATTAATAATTATGAACACAATATTCATTATCTATATTTGTTTTATTGGGGAAGTTGTGCATATTCCGTTTTATTGTAAATTAAAATTCATTAATTATGTATAACGTAATGCTTTGTCTATAACAAAACAATTTAATTATCACATCATACTTTAATGATAGAGTGATCAATAGTTATTTAAATTATAAAATATTTAAAAGTCAATGCTCTTAATAAAGCTTGTTAGTATAGTATTTCATAATATAAATTAACAATTAATTGTACTATTCAGTCTGCTAATACAAAAGCTTTCAGAATAATTTTATGCCTTATGTTTAATTTTCTATTACTTATACCTAATATGTAAAGTATACTACTGAGGAACACAAAGTGGAGGCAAGGGAGGATAACAAGTGAAAAAAGAAGCACAAAAGATCACGGGTGGCCCAAATCAAATCCTACCCAAAGCCATGATGGCAGTGTATAATATACCCCCTGAAATTCTTGCTAGTGTAACAAAGTTACTTTTTTCCGTATTATTTAAAATATATAAATTAAATCGCGCACGGCACTGGAGTAAAATTAACTTAAATTTGTGAATAATAGACCAGTCGTACCAGTTGAACCGTCGCCAGGCAGATGGAGACAGTCTCGTCTCTGCTTCTTAGATGCCGAAGTTCGTATCGAGTAGGGCAATTCATACCGTTGTCGGCAGCTGCAGAGGCAGCCAGACGTCCGACTTGCTGTGGCCGTGCCAATTGGAGCAGCAGTGCAGTCCGTCGACCTTTAGAGATAGGTCAAGTTGAAGCCAATTTCAGTTGTATCCGGAGTCCAGAACCGTCTGTCCGACTACACCACGCCGCCAAGCCAATCGTCCGTTACACACCTTTTCTCCGTAACTTAAAGAAAAGCAAATATCTACCTAACTGATAAACCTAATCGAGTGATATTTAAGTGTACGAAAATTCATGATAAGTATAAATTGTGAGTTGGTCATATATTCTGGAGTTAAACAGGGGTTGGTATTTGGCCCAGGGCGTTGGAACATCTAGAAGCTTGATCTTCCGGAGAGAGGTGAAATCATCGCAATCGCTGATGTACTGTTAATAACTGTAGACCGGTGGATGGGAGGTCACAAGTTGGAAATTGCCCGACATAATATCGAATCTGCTTACAAATGGGCTGAAGAGAGGGCGCAGATAATTAATAGGTTAATTCCAAACATTGAAGGTCCAAAGTAGAAAAAACGTCAAATCTTTATCGGAGTTGTCTCCTCGATACTTTGGTATGGGGCACCGGTATGGAAAGAAGCGCCAAGTATTGCCGTGGAGAGTATAGCGGAAAACTATGATAAGGATCACAGGCGCAGATAAAATGCTGTACTTGAAAGACTTGTAATTACTGGAATTGTTCTCATGCACCTAATAGCAGCAGAAAGAAGACAAATATACCAGAGCTGGAAAGAGTAGGACAGAGCGCAAATAACGAAGACAGCCTCACAGAAGCAATGATAAAAAGTTGAGAAAAATATCGTGTGATGCAGAAAATAGTAAACAATATTTTAATGATTAAAGGGGAAGATGAAACAAGTACGGAGTGGTTTCAGTCGATGTAGCATCTGATAGTACCGTACACAAGACACATTGCAAAAAAATCGCGAAATATGATACCAATAACATAAATACCGAAATAATAACAAAGCTAACTTCGAACTGGCAACCAAGTAACGAAGCTCAAATAAAAGTCGAAGAGATAGAAAACAAGAATCATGGAAAAAGGACTGCCAAAAATATAAAACCTAGTTACATAGATTGTGAAATCTCAGAAATATTACAACTTACTTCTTATTAAGAGGCCCACATACTACGTGACTTTTATGTTTGCCGGTTAGAGGATTACCCAAGGAAAATGTGCTTGTATTCTAATAAATTGGATGTAAAACTTTTTTTTAGTATCTTCCGGTTAATGTTAAATAATCCTACCCTCTAGTCCAATTTTTTCTGCGCGGAACAGGGTAGAGCACCATATTTGGACGAGAACTCGCCTAGTATAGCAACTAAAAATATGCGGTTTTTTAATATTTAAAATATTTATCATGAGGCAAAGATCTAACCAATATCCAGCGAAACCAGTCAAGAGAACCCATCCCAGCGCCACAACTCCAAAAATTAGCGGGTAAAGAAGACCCCCCATTTTTTTTCTTTATTTATTTAAGTACATACATTTTACATTTTCAATAGTTACATTTGGTGTGTTTACACGTGCCTGTGCAAGAAAAATTAGATTTGTTAGTAAAAATTTATATTATATCCGTTTACATGTACCTATACAAAAGAGTTTAGTTGTACAATAGTAGAAGTTTACAAGCTATTATTTCATATATCTGTTCAGGAAAAGAGAAAGGTAGTTTTTTTTTTTTAGGATAACAACATATACAATTTTATGCCTTAGTGAGACAGCTGTTAATGCCCACAGTTTTTTGATTTGTTAGGTCTATGTCGGGGGGTCGATATGTTAAGCCTTTACTGAGTAGGTGTTGTGTTAATATTCTCCTAACGTTTACTCGTGGGGCAGTTGACAGTTGTGAATGATGTGGTGTTGGTCTTCAGGTTCCATATGTCGCACGTATCGTCAATGTCTCATAGGTGAAATCGTGTGTAGTAAATATTAATGTGTCCATGTCCGGTAAGTAATTGTATGGCTTTCCAGTTAAGCGGTATGTATATCTGGTTGGTGTTATTTATGTAATCGTGTGTCTTGCGTCCTGTATTCGTTCTTTCTTTCTGTTTTTTTTGTCTTGGTATGTATCGTCCGTGGTCCTATCTGCGTGTCTTGCTATTGCCAAGTTGTGTGCTCTTTGTATGCCTGTTGTGTTCCTGATTACGTATGTTATTTGTAGGTGTATATCGTGTCTTTTAATGCCGTTGATGGTTTTTGTAGTAGTGCAGTTAGTATGTCTGTTGGTTTGTATT
Source organism: Neocrepidodera transversa (assembly GCA_963243735.1). Lineage (NCBI taxonomy): Eukaryota > Metazoa > Arthropoda > Insecta > Coleoptera > Chrysomelidae > Neocrepidodera > Neocrepidodera transversa. Next base: position 35,976,257 of record OY725337.1, on the reverse strand, counting down.
TTGTAATTCTTCTTGTTGCGCTCGTCGAGTCCGTGTGTATGTTAATGTATTTGTGTTGGTATGTATGTATGTTGTCTTGTATTTGTTTAGCTGCTCGTTGTATGGCGAGGAGTTCTAGGGTATTAATGTCCGTAAGTGTTTCGATTTTATAAGTGTGGTCTTCCCATTTAAGTCTATTTTGGATACAGAATGCTATGGTGCAGCTTGTTTCTCTTTTGCTGGTGTCGGCGTAGATGTCTATGTCGGGGGTATTTTGGGTTCTGATTGCAAGGATGTGTCTAAGGGCAGGATGGGGTCTAAGGTTTGTATGGATTGTGTATTTGTTTCTGTCTCTGTTCTTTTGTATGTGGTGTCTGGATGCAGCATCTGCTTGCAAGGGAGTAACCCCCGCAAGTACATGTAGCGCTAGGGTAGGTGAGGTCTTATATGCATGTGTAATGGATCGTTCTGTCGCTTGTAAGTGTCGTATAATTCGTGTGTCTTTGTGTCTGGCGCCGTATAGTACCATTGGTTTTATAGCGTTTTGGTAGATGTATCTGATAACGTGTGGTTTTCCCCCAATTTTCTACGTGTTACGGCCCAGAGTTTGTTAGAAACGTCAGACACCTTTTGTCTTGTTTTCTTTACGTGTGGTATCCATGTCAGTCCGTTGTCGATCGCCAGTCCTAGGTATTCTAAAATGTGTTTATTTTTTAAGAGGATGTTATCAGTTTTGATTCTCGGGGGTCTCGTATGTTTGTAGGGCACAAACGTCATTTCCGGCTTGTCCATGTTGTCTGTTAGTTTGTTGTTTTTGACCCAGGTTTTGCAGATTTCCCATATTGCGTTCCATTTATCTTCAGTTTTCTTTAGTGATGAACTCCCTATTATTATGACTTGATCATCTTTAAAAGCCTGAGCTAGTATGTTTGCGTCTTGCAGGGTGTTGAACCAGTCCTCCATCACTAGCAGGCAAAGGGCGGGGCCTAGGCTGGAGCACTGCGGGCATCCCATGTCTGTGTTTTTTTCGATGTTGTCTGTCTGTATTCGTCTGTATGTCAAGAAGTCGGTACACAATTTTGCAATGTTTGTTGGTGTGCGTCGTTTTTTTAGCATGTGTATTATTGATGGTGTCCAGGTGGACAGACGGACAGACAGAGCAGTATTATAAGACTTCTCCTTTAGGGTTTTGAAGTCTAAGAACTTGTTTTTATCTCGTTCTGCTTCTATTTAGAGTTACCATCCACCATCTCCTTCAGCGAGGTTTCTTTTTTTCCGATTAAGAATAATTGCAATATATTAGAAAATATCCCGTAGCGGCCATTATATTATTATCCATCAATGCGAATGTTTGCCAATTACGGATTCGCCATACTGGAATAAAAAATGTATGGATATTTTGGTCAAACATTCGTACAACTCATTCGTATACGTTAACAAATATTCATGTACATATGTTAAGAATGTAGTTGTAAAATAATAAAGATTTTGGATATGATTTTAAAATGTTTAAGTTTGAATGTGGTTTTAAATAAAAATATAACTAGGATTGTAAATGATGGATAATTTTTCAGTGTTGATCCACCGGTCGATATCTCGTATTGAACATTTTTCTTTTCAGGGGTCTAATTATGAAGGTGATAATAATATTGATAATTTTGATTCTTTCATGTAATTTGATTAATTCTAAAACCTCATTAACTGTTTTATTATGTTATTAGTTATTATATTAAGGCATCAAATATACAAGTAATAAGGGAAATTAAATTAAACATAAATAGCAGTCCTTTTTAGTACCGCAGAAATGTAAATAGTTTCTGTACACGGTTCTAACTCAAGTTTAGATTAAACGATAACAGAAAGAGATGTATAATAGACAGCAGAAAAATATAATAAAAAATTGCTACTTTTGAACTTATAAAACCATTATATAATTAGTATACAGACTTACCACAACTAAAGGATGGATGTGACAATATTATTGTTTTGTTTGAGACTAAAGGATCACTTTCTGCATTATTAATGAGTTCGATTTAATTTACCTAAACTAACTTTAATTAGAGTAAATTTATTCAGAATTACACAAGCGTAAACATGATAAAATAATATTATGAAAGGTTATTAATACACTTATACATAAATAGATTAATTACCACTTAAATCATTGTTGGAATTAGGGTTGAATAAAAACAACAAATTTCTTATTTTTACCAACTTTTAAGCATTATTACATGAAAGTTCAGAATCAGTTAGGACCCATTTTTGTGCCTTGAAACCAAAAAATATCGCTGAGTCGCCAAAGCACTGGCGTCTTATAAAATTTCTTAAAATTATAGTCTATATGAAGTCAATTCGAACGGAATAAAAACTAAATATCTACCGACCGGCAGCGAATTCATTGTAAAGTATGGGTAGCGTGATATAATTAATTTTGTAACGAAGTTATTTTTTTTTGATTATTATTATTTAACTAATTTCATTTTTAGGGTATTAATATGGCGCGCCGTTTTGGTATTTAATAACATCGTTTAAAAATCAAGAAAAAAAAATAATCTTTCCTTCAAAAATTTTAATTCCGTAATTATTCTGTTAATGAATTAAAATTATGTATTTCATAATTTTAATACACGTATTTCTATTATGAAAAACATAATAGAAATTCAAGAATTAAAATTATGAAAAACATAATAGAAATTCAAGAATTAAAATTATGAAATACATAATAGAAATTCAATTACCATTATGTATTCAGGTTGCCTATACTGCTGGCGTGCATTTACCCGAAATAGGATAGTCAATCTTTTTCTGGCAACACTGTTTTAGTAGGAGAACGATGGATCTTTAGATGCATTTTAAGGACCCTCTATAACACTCGCGAACAACCACCTAAAAAAAATATATTCTTATGTAAATCGACCTGGTGGATCCGATTTTGGAGTTCACCAGACAATTTGGAATCGCCAAATTGTCCAAAATCGACAATTTCCAAAAAATCTCATATTTTAGGGATTTTTTTAAATTTTTTAATTATCATCCTATATCTCTCTTAGTTTATTAACATATATAAAAAATATTCATTCTTTTGGAATTCCTATTTCTTTGGATTCCCTACTTCTTTGGATTTTTAATTTTGTAAATTGTTAAGACAAACCGAACAAAATAGTTCCGTGGACGATCGCGCATATTTTCTGATTTAGTGGGGCCTTTGTTAAGTGGGGCTGGAAAAACTGTTAAAAAGGCCAGGAGCCGCTAAAATCACTCTCTTGTCTCTCTGCTCTTCTACTTCTGCTGGTGCCGATTGAAATTAATACCGACCGACCGAACTGATTTGTGCACGTTTTTGTTTTTTTTTTGTTTCTTATCAAAGTTAAGAATATTTTATTTTATTTTGTTCAATTTTATTTTACTGATTAAACAATAAATATCATTTGACTGCACTGAGGTTTTAATTGGCAATACATTTCCTGCGTATTTGTGTAAATAAAATATATCATACTGTTTTTTTTTTAAACTAATACAGTTTAAAACAAATAAAATCTAATTTCTGACAGAAAGTCCGTTTAGTTCGAAGATTTTGAAGTAACATCCCTTGTGTTCCGGTGACACAAAAGGCTGTTTATTCAAAACACTTTGGATTAAGAACGGAAAACTGATTTTTGGGGATTAGACTCAGAAGTTCGGGAATTTCGCCCTAGTGATCTCCGTAGTCCGGGGTCATAGGGGGCCTCTTATTCAGAGAACACTGAGTCAAATCTAGAAAATCAGGAATTTTTTTTTTCAAATACCGTTTAAACATCTTGTTTAATTAATTAAATCTTTTAATCAAGAAGTGTAATCACACTGTTTAAAAATTAATTTCGTTAATGTTGATTTATATATTAGTTTAATACCGGCATAGTTGCATTTCAGACACAAATACAACGGAAAATCTATTTGATATTGCCTAATAACGCTTTTCTGGATATATATCATACTCACCATTAGAACTGCAAATGATTTTCACATATATTTTGTACATTTTGTAGAATTACACGCTATCTTATACTGCTTTTATTTATCCTATCATATACCGAAGAATTTTTGCTTGCATTTTAAAAAAAAAAGAAGAAGAATTTAATCTGCAACTAATCTGTGGCATTTGGTTATTAATTGCTTAAGAACACCGCAAGTTTTAATATAGCTTTCCGTAGTTAGTAAAGCATAGGCATGAGTTAGTAATTATAAAGATAAATAGTTATTTGCAATTTTTTTTTAAATTATTTTTACAGAAGCAACCGGTAAATTCAGGTTCGGCACTGTGAAACAATTAAAGCCTGTTTTACACCGTACATCGCTAAACAGTCTACGACAACAGACCCCTGGAATTACTGTAACCATCCCAAAAATCTGGCGCCCGAGGCAATCTAGTTATATACCGAAACCGAGGGTGTCATAGTGACGATAAGACTCTTTTAAAGAAAAAGAAAAGGCACGTCACAATTTTTAAAATAATTTTTTTTCATATACCTACACGATTTTTTTTTTGTAATGCCAATAAAAAATACCACTTTGTACTGCCATGATAATTTAATAAAAAGTTAAGATTCATTATATGAATTTTCAGAGCCTGAATCTGAATTCAGTTCCATTAAAAAAAATCGATATGACTACTACTAGAGGGTTGCGGCAAAAAAAGTTATGACTGAAACGGCCAAGAGAAAAACCTGGAAAATATTTTCAAGTTTCTGAAATGGCCGCCAGGGGGCGTAACTGTAATCTTGAATCTAAAAAAGTTATGTTTCTGTGAAATTCGCTACATTAACCTAACAAAAAAATACTTGATCTTTAAAGTCGAGCATAATCTGAATCTTTTTTTTGACAATTTTAGCTGTATCTCTAAAAATAAACTGGTGGGGGGTATTCAAAGGTTTCCGTAAAAAACACCATGTATCTTCAAAACGGCTGAGCCGATTTTAACCAACTTGGGCTGATTGAAAAGAGCTATTCTTGGACTACAAATGTTATAGTAATTAGAGTTTTGCTAGTTTTACATGTCGCCGCTAGAGGGCTTTTTTCGACATTCCGACAGAAATGGTTAATTTTCTCAAAAAAAATAAATGCATTGGTATAATTTTTTTTTCATGAAAAAGTAGCTAAATGATGCTTAAACAAGCTCGCGAAAACCGCATCTCGATATCTTGTTCCTAACCTAAAATTTAGGTCAAAGAAAATTTTATACGGAAATCCCTTACATTTTTATTTTTTTTAAACTAATTTTTCTGGAATTCAGAATAAAATCACCTTTTTTGAAAATACTGCAAAATAGCGCTAAAAGGTAAGTAAGTAATGCTAATAATGGGTCCTATGATTGAACGTTTACGTTACCTGTAACGTACATGTTAGGCAGATTTTTAACAGCAACGAGACAAATTCATATGATGAAAAGTTTTTCATAACGCATTACTGTTATTTTCCGCCTGTTATGTTCCATTTAACATATCGCCTCAACAGCCTCGAATAACATGCCGTTAAGTGCAAAACGTCAATGTTACTAGTTTATTTGTTTATAATTTTTTTAGAGATTCAATTGAATGGAGGTGTTAATTAATTTAAATTTAATAGAAGAATTAGAAAATGAAATAAGGAGGTAAGTATATTAGGTATAACATTATTACTATTTTATATTAATGTATTATGAGGTACAAAACTATTGCATAATAATTTTCTATTTAAGGACTGAATTGAATATTCAAAGAAGGCACATTAGAGACCACAGTAATCCGTTTGAAACTCCTTATGAGGTTTTCTTACTATATTATAGGCTTCCAAAAGAATCAGTGCGGTTTTTAATAACAAGAATGAGACCCCATTTTAATAATCCCCGAAGACCAAGGATTACGTCCATTCCAATTGAACTGAAGGTCTAATACCAATATTGCTATAATCTGAATTCTTAATATGTTTGAATCTGGTTTTTATTTATATAGGTTCTAGTGATGCTATATTTCAGATTGGGTTTGTGCAGAAGTGGAGGCTAAAATAATGAATTAACAGTTTATAAAAATACTTATTAACAAAAATAATAATTAGAAAATTTTAAAAACTTTTTCTTAATAAAACTGGACCTAAAATAATATATACCTATTTGGTAATCAAGGGAATCTTTTATTTCCATATCTCCTAGGTGGATTTTGCTTAACAAAGCAAGCAATTGTTCTTCAAGCTCAGTCAACGTTTTTGGTGTATGGGGCCCACCTCCTGTGCCTTGCTGGTGTTTAATGATCTCCCTACTTTTTTTTCTGGTATTAGTTTTCCATTCATTAAATACCTTTAACAAATATTAATAAAATAGTAAATGTCTAACATTGATAATTTAAGCGATTTATAAAATCTCTATATTATACTTACATGTTTCCACTGATCGGCAGTTTTTTGGGGTCCAACACCCAGGGCATTTATATGATTTGTAAATGAAAACCAAAGGTTTGCATTTTTTTTTGATTTAAAATATTGGTTTTGCCCGTAAGAATGGTGTTATTTTTCCTAACAAAGTTAAGAAGTTCTTCATATTGTTTAGAAGTTGTTTTCCCTAATCTCTTCGCCATAACCTGTTTGTTGTTGTTTTTACTTACATTCATCACTCATTTTTGACATTTTTGGAAATGAAGTGAAGTTAGGTACTTCTTGTGCGCACGCGCAAAAACGCAAATAAATACTTTCTTCCATTCGTAACAGCCGACTTAACATCTGCTGTTATCGACTCCTTCAATCATACCGATATGACATCTACTGTTATTTTACACGTTATCTACTCCCTATTAACATAACATAACAGATTTGTGTTAAAATTAACGTAAACGTTCAATCATAGGACCCAATAAAAGGCATATTTTTTGTTTAAATGCATATTCACAATGGGTATATATGAAAAAGACAACTAATAGGAGCAGGCCATGGAATACAACAAAACAAATACCTATTCAAAAATAAATAATCCTCAAATTGTCAATAGTTGTCAATAGTTTTGCGTTACTTTGAGCAATTTTTGTGCTTACAAAATGCGTTTTACGAACGATGAAGCTGTTGATATGCTTGCAGTTTATTTTGAATGTCTTCAGAATGCCGCAGTAGCAAAAAGAGTTTACGCGGCTCGATATCCAAATGGGCGTCTTTGCGATGTGAGATTTTTTTCCCCGATTAGTGGCGAGCTTACGAGCCAATGGTAGTTTTCTGCCTTCGTTTCAACGGCAAAGAATTGGAAGAACACAAGAAAATATTAACCACGTACTGGGATGTATTGAAGGAAATCCCCATGTTAGCATAAGAGCATTATCCTTTGAGTTGGGCATATCACGAACAACGGTTCAAAATATTTTGAAGGACCATAGGTAAGTTCTAATGGCCGTCAAAATACAGAGAAAGAGAAAGACTTGGATCGGTGGTTGGACTATTGCCGTTGGATGTTAGGCATGATACGCGAAAATAGAGATTTTTTTTTTCAAATTCTTTGGACCGATGAAGCCACCTTTAATACTAACGGGCGAGTCAATCTGCATAATATGCATTATTGGTCTGCAGAAAATCCGCATTGGTTAAGTGCAGTTCACCACCAAGGGCGTTGGAGTTTAAATGTGTGGTGTGGCATACTGGAAGGCAGAATTATTGGGCCACAATCAATTACCATTGTTGTTGGAAGATGTGCCACTGGAAACATGGCAAAACTTGTTTTTGCAGTTGGATGGTTGCCCAACACATTTTTTAATTATTGTGCGAGAGCATATTAATGTAGTATTTCAACAGCGGTGGATTGGAAGAGAAAGTCTGTTTCCATGGCCTCCGCGATCACCAGACTTAACTCGTCTAGATTTATATTTATGGGGACGGTTAAAGGACATCGTATTTCAGACTCAACCTACGACGAGTGAAGATGTGAAAAACCGGATTCGAAATGCAATACGTAACATACCGAGAGCCGAAATTGAAGCTGCAGTTTTGTCTACCCATATGAGGCTTCAAGAATGCATAGAGCATGATGGTCAGCATTTCGAGCATTTACGGGGGCATTAAAAACATTTCTTTTTAAATCGGTCCTTTTTAGGGCCACAACTGAATAATAAGAAGAAATTCCAGAAAAATTAGTTTAAAAAAAAATTAAAATGTAAGGGATTTCCGTATAAAATTTTCTTTGACCTAAATTTTAGGTTAGGAACAAGATATCGAGATGCGGTTTTCGCGAGCTTATTTAAGCATCATTTAGCTAATTTTTCATGAAAAAAAAATTATACCAATGCATTTATTTTTTTTGAGAAAATTAACCATTTCTGTCGGAATGTCGAAAAAAGCCCTCTAGCGGCGACATGTAAAACTAGCAAAACTCTAATTATTATAACATTTGTAGTCCAAGAATAGCTCTTTTCAACCAGCCCAAGTTGGTTAAAATCGGCTAAGCCGTTTTGAAGATACATGGTGTTTTATACGGAAACCTTTGAATACCCCCCACCAGTTTGTTTTTAGAGATACAGCAAAAATTATCAAACAAAAAATATTCAGATTATCCTCGACTTTAAAGATAAAGTATTTTTTTGTTAGGTTAATATAGCGGATTTCACAGAAATATAACTTTTTTAGATTCAAGATTGCAGTTACGCCCCCTGGCGGTCATTTCAGAAACTTGAAAATATTTTCCAGGTTTTTCTCTTGGCCATTTTAGTCATAACTTTTTTGCCGCAACCCTCTACGATGTCTAGGTTCCCAGATACAGTACCTCGCATTCTTAGTTGGCCACCCTGTACAGTATTCTACTCGCATATAATGGCTATAATTCACACGGATGCACCCTTGTGAATAATATTAATCATTATAAGCTCGTTGAATAATATGCTATTATAAACGTACACGACCAACCATCGGGACGTTTTAAAAACGTTTGTTAAAGTACCCGAGAACGTTTATAAGACGTTTTTATATAGTGCAAATGTCACAACTTCTAACGTCATAAAAAAAACATTTCACTTAATAAATGGTTCAACAAAAGACGTTTTTCGCACGTCTGTTAAAACGTCCACTGGATGCCCCTTAAAGTACAAGACGTTTTTCTATAATGCAAATGTCACAGATTCTAAGTCGAAAAACGATGATTTAAAAACGTTTCAAAATGGACTAAATAAATTTTTCGACTAAAGACGTTCATATAAGCCAAAAATATATACATATTTATTAAAAAATATTGATACAATCTGTATAATAAAATAATTTCCATTTACACAATAAGTCAAGTTAAAAAAATTATTTTTAAAATATAAAACTATATACCAAAAATAAAATAATATTCATTTCTATAACTAAAATATAGTTGGTCACACATAAACAAGTTAGTCATCATATCGGTTTGTGCTGAGGTGTCTTCAAACGAAATATGTAGGAGTATTTCTTATGTGATTATACAATGCAAGGCTGAAACCGGAATCATCAGAATCGGAGGAACTAGAATAATTATGTTGAACTTGAGTTTCGACATTTTCAAATAAATCCTTTGATAAATTCATAGTGTTGTTGATATACCTGTACTTTTGATGCTTCGAAACTTTCTTTTCTTGATACATTTCACAAAAAACAAACATGTAGATTTACAGAGTCAAAAATCTTGAAAAATGACTAATTACATGACAAATTGAATCACGAAATATACCTATATCAGGTTTTAAATACATATTAAATGTTCAACCATAGCTAAAACACAAACACAATTCACCATTCACATAATGGAAAAGCCAAAAAGATATACATACTTAAATAAAACAAATTTTCTGGAAAAATATGACAAAATAGATGCTAATTTTAGAGATATAAGATTTGCTAGGTTTATTTTCACTAGTTGCAGAGAAAATAAATATGAAATTACCGAGGGTCACGCCACCTTTTAGGGTTCACTATGCAAAAACTATAGTTAACAACAGCCACGCAGTGCTCATTCTGTCTCCCAAATCTACCGTTAGCGAGCTAACTTCGAGTATGGTTGAAATCTGAGACACAGTCAGAGAGAGCGTATTACTCTGCCCCATGCGACAAGTGGAATAGCGGTGTTGCCACGGATGGGGCCGCGATGTTGCCTCAAATGAAGTTTTTATATTCCTTTATAGTGACAAAGGAGGGTATCGTTTTTTGGGTTTTTTGCGACCCCGTACGAAATTTTTCTCACTAAAAGATATTAAAAAAAAAATGGATTTCCCAAAATTTTTTTCTTTAAAACGCCTCGGAACATACTTTTTTTTAATTTCGAAATTTTGAAATCACAAGGACTGACAAGGGGATTTGGCAACATGGCGGCCAGCTGTCATTTAATAGACCACGCGCGATTTTTCTCGAAATAAGTCAAGTGTTTTAAAGACCAGGGGCTCGATTCTTGAATCCCGAATTCGTAATTTCAGAGTCGATTTTCGACAAATGTCGATGGTGTTGTGTGTTGTCTATTCTTGAAAGTCGAGTTCGAGATTAATTCGACATTTCTCGTTCGAGAGTGCATCGAACGACTAAAATCCTTCGACTTCTAATGTCGAATTCGAAAGTTACACTGTAGATACATGTGTTTTGTTATGAATTGCGAGTTTTAGGTTGTTTATAGTTTTTTCGTAAAGGTGTTTTTTTTATTAAACAAAAATCATTTATTAATACCAAAATGAATCCGAATGTTGCATTAGTGGTGGCTATTGAAAACATGGAAGATGATGGTAATACTCCCAGACCAATTATGAACTACATGGATGCATTTCAAATGAATGATAACGAATTTAAAAAAAAACTTTAGATTAACGAAAGTAGTTACGCAGGAGTTACTCGAAATGGTTACGCCATATGTATAAGAACAAACTCGCATGTCTGGCTTAACAATTGAAAGAAAGGTAAGCAAATGTTCATGTTTGATATCCGAGTATTAACAAGTTACTAAAATTACAGGTTCTTGCAACACTAAACTTTTTTGCAACTGGCAGTTATCAAACAGCTGTTGGTAAAAATGCACTATTAGGATTATCACAAGCTTCAGTTAGTAGAAGTGTTAAGGAAGTTTCTGAAGCACTAAACAGACCAGAAATATGTAACGAGTGGGTGCACTCTCCACACACTACAGTAGAGGTGAATGAGCTTCGTCAAAAATAAGCATACATGTGGTACTAAATATTTCCTTTTAATAAAATAGGGAGTGACGCCTAATGTACACATTCGTTAAATAAAATTAATATGACAGTATTTTACAGCATAACATGCAAATGAAAGATCAAATAATTTATTTCAGAAACTGACGACAGATATTTTTGTTGAGAGGTATATTTAAACACATTCTAAATTACTATAAACAAATGTTTATATGTACAATGTAACAAATCTACATATAGTTTACGCAGAGAAGTGATTAGCTATTTTTTCAATAGCTAATGTCTGCCTTTCCATTAGTGCAATTTTTTTGCATAGTACCGCTCTCTTATCTCTAACTCTCTCTCTCTCTCTGAAACTTGTGCTAACACGTGTGTGGCATTTGAACTTATTGCCCGGCGCTTAGTAGGTGTTACTCTTTTCCTTTTTTTTCTGAACCCTTAATGTAAGTGTGATCTGTTGGAGGAGGGCTGGGTGTAGTAGCAATTGCTATTGGCGGAATATCTGTCACAGCATCTGTGTCATCCCACTCAAACGCTATGCTTGTTTCTAACACATTGCTGCTTCCAGTTACAACTGTTGTATTGAGCGACTATAACACTGCTTCCTCAGTCGGCGTCAAAATTTCCTTCGTAGGTGGCCCCCCTACCCCAGTACCTTGCATGTGCATCCTTGCAGCAGTTTGTTTCTTTTTTGTGGAACTCTTGAGATCTTGCTAAGTCTAAATAACAGACGGAGTTGTAAAAATATCCTTGTAAGTGAACAAAGGTATACTTACTTTTTTCCATTGTCTCCAATCTTTATTAGCCCCGGGTATCGAATTGTAACATTTCCGCAATGTTTTTCCACTTTTCCATACTATTTTTGGCTGTAAAGGTATTAGTAAACTTGCCACTTAATAAATGTTTGTCCCCTATAACCACTTCCGTTAAACGTTGTTTTTGTTCTTGGCTACAATACATTTTTTTCCATTTTCACAAGTAAAATACAATATCTGTGTTTGATACAATGCAGCAAGGTACCAATGAACTAACAAATTTTTAATTTTGCAAGACGTTTGACATCCAAATTTACGTCCCATGTCACAATATTACATCGTTGCCACTTATACTTTCGACAAATAATGTCGCATTGTTTTTAAATCCCGATTCGTATTGAAGAATAGGTCTTGACAATACTGTTCGACACTGGCAGTGACAAATGTAGACTTCGACATTTCGCAGTCGAGATTCAAGAATCGAGCCCCAGGGGCTCGATTCTTGAATCCCGAATTCGTAATTTCAGAGTCGATTTTCGACAAATGTCGATGGTGTTGTGTGTTGTCTATTCTTGAAAGTCGAGTTCGAGATTAATTCGACATTTCTCGTTCGAGAGTGCATCGAACGACTAAAATCCTTCGACTTCTAATGTCGAATTCGAAAGTTACACTGTAGATACATGTGTTTTGTTATGAATTGCGAGTTTTAGGTTGTTTATAGTTTTTTCGTAAAGGTGTTTTTTTTATTAAACAAAAATCATTTATTAATACCAAAATGAATCCGAATGTTGCATTAGTGGTGGCTATTGAAAACATGGAAGATGATGGTAATACTCCCAGACCAATTATGAACTACATGGATGCATTTCAAATGAATGATAACGAATTTAAAAAAAAACTTTAGATTAACGAAAGTAGTTACGCAGGAGTTACTCGAAATGGTTACGCCATATGTATAAGAACAAACTCGCATGTCTGGCTTAACAATTGAAAGAAAGGTAAGCAAATGTTCATGTTTGATATCCGAGTATTAACAAGTTACTAAAATTACAGGTTCTTGCAACACTAAACTTTTTTGCAACTGGCAGTTATCAAACAGCTGTTGGTAAAAATGCACTATTAGGATTATCACAAGCTTCAGTTAGTAGAAGTGTTAAGGAAGTTTCTGAAGCACTAAACAGACCAGAAATATGTAACGAGTGGGTGCACTCTCCACACACTACAGTAGAGGTGAATGAGCTTCGTCAAAAATAAGCATACATGTGGTACTAAATATTTCCTTTTAATAAAATAGGGAGTGACGCCTAATGTACACATTCGTTAAATAAAATTAATATGACAGTATTTTACAGCATAACATGCAAATGAAAGATCAAATAATTTATTTCAGAAACTGACGACAGATATTTTTGTTGAGAGGTATATTTAAACACATTCTAAATTACTATAAACAAATGTTTATATGTACAATGTAACAAATCTACATATAGTTTACGCAGAGAAGTGATTAGCTATTTTTTCAATAGCTAATGTCTGCCTTTCCATTAGTGCAATTTTTTTGCATAGTACCGCTCTCTTATCTCTAACTCTCTCTCTCTCTCTGAAACTTGTGCTAACACGTGTGTGGCATTTGAACTTATTGCCCGGCGCTTAGTAGGTGTTACTCTTTTCCTTTTTTTTCTGAACCCTTAATGTAAGTGTGATCTGTTGGAGGAGGGCTGGGTGTAGTAGCAATTGCTATTGGCGGAATATCTGTCACAGCATCTGTGTCATCCCACTCAAACGCTATGCTTGTTTCTAACACATTGCTGCTTCCAGTTACAACTGTTGTATTGAGCGACTATAACACTGCTTCCTCAGTCGGCGTCAAAATTTCCTTCGTAGGTGGCCCCCCTACCCCAGTACCTTGCATGTGCATCCTTGCAGCAGTTTGTTTCTTTTTTGTGGAACTCTTGAGATCTTGCTAAGTCTAAATAACAGACGGAGTTGTAAAAATATCCTTGTAAGTGAACAAAGGTATACTTACTTTTTTCCATTGTCTCCAATCTTTATTAGCCCCGGGTATCGAATTGTAACATTTCCGCAATGTTTTTCCACTTTTCCATACTATTTTTGGCTGTAAAGGTATTAGTAAACTTGCCACTTAATAAATGTTTGTCCCCTATAACCACTTCCGTTAAACGTTGTTTTTGTTCTTGGCTACAATACATTTTTTTCCATTTTCACAAGTAAAATACAATATCTGTGTTTGATACAATGCAGCAAGGTACCAATGAACTAACAAATTTTTAATTTTGCAAGACGTTTGACATCCAAATTTACGTCCCATGTCACAATATTACATCGTTGCCACTTATACTTTCGACAAATAATGTCGCATTGTTTTTAAATCCCGATTCGTATTGAAGAATAGGTCTTGACAATACTGTTCGACACTGGCAGTGACAAATGTAGACTTCGACATTTCGCAGTCGAGATTCAAGAATCGAGCCCCAGGTGCTCGATTCTTGAATCTCGAATGCGAAATGTCGAAGTCTACATTTGTCACTGCCAGTGTCGAACAGTATTGTCAAGACCTATTCTTCAATACGAATCGGGATTTAAAAACAATGAGACATTATTTGTCGAAAGTATAAGTGGCAACGATGTAATATTGTGCCATGGGACGTAAATTTGTATGTCAAACGTCTTGCAAAATTAAAAATTTGTTAGTTCATTGGTACCTTGCTGTATTGTATCAAACACAGATATTGTATTTTACTTGTGAAAATGGAAAAAAAAATTATTGTAACCAAGAACAAAAACAACGTTTAACGGAAGTGGTTATAGGGGACAAACATTTATTAAATGACAAGTTTACTAATACCTTTACAGCCAAAAATAGTATGGAAAGGTGGAAAAACATTGCGGATATGTTAAATTCGATACCCGGGGCTAATAAGGATTGGAGATAATGGGAAAAAGTTAGTATACCTTTGTTCACTTACAAGGATATTTTTACAACTCCGTCTGTTGTTTAGACTTGGCAAGATCTCAAGAGTTCAACAAAAAAGAAACAAACTGCTGCAAGGATGCACATGCAAGGTACTGGGGGAGGGCCACCTACGAAGGAAATTTTGACGCCGACTGAGGAAGCAGTGTTAGAGTCGCTCAATACAACAGTTGTAACTGGAAGCAGCAATGTGTTAGAAACAAGCATAGCGTTTGAGTGGGATGACACAGATGCTGTGGCAGATATTCCGCCAATAGAAATTGCTACTACACCCATCGCTCCTCCAACAGATCACACTTACATTAACGGTTCAGAAAAAAAAGGAAAAGACTAATACCTGCTAAGCGCCGGACAATAAGTGCAAATGCCATACAGGTGCTAGCACAAGTTTCAGAGAGAGAGTTAGAGATAAGAAAGCGGTACTATGCAAAAAAATTGCACTAATGGAAAGGCAGACATTAGCTATTGAAAAAATAGCTAATCACTTCTCTGCGTAAACTATATGTAGATTTGTTACATTGTACATATAAACATTTGTTTATAGTAATTTAGAATGTGTTTAAATATACTTCTCAACAAAAATATCTGTCGTCAGTTTCTGATTTATTTGATCTTTTACTTGCTGTAAAATACTGTCATATTAATTTTATTTAACAAATGTGTACATTAGGCGTCACTCCCTATTTTATTAAAAGGAAATATTTAGTACCACATGTATGATTACTTTTGACGAAGCTCATTCACCTCTCCTATAGTGTGTGGAGAGTGCACAGACTCGTTAAATATTTCTGGTCTGTTTAGTGCTTCAGAAACTTCCTTAACACTTCTACTAACTGAATCTTGTGATAATCCTAATAGTGCATTTTTACCAACAGCTGTTTGATAACTGCCAGTTGCAAAAAAGTTTAGTGTTGCAAGAACCTGTAATTTTAGTAACTGGTTAATACTCTGATATCAAACATGAATATTTGCTTACCTTTCTTTCAATTGTTAAGCCAGACATGCGAGTTTGTTCTTGTACATATGGCCTAACCATTTCGAGTAAATCCTGCGTAACTACTTTCGTTAATTTTTTTTTTTAAATTCGTTATCATTCGTTTGAAATGCATCCATGTAGTTCATAATTGGTCTGAGAACATTATCATCATATTCCATGTTTTCAATAGCCACTACTAATGCAACATTCGGATTCAATTTGGTATTAATAAATGATTTTAGTTTAATAAAAAAAAAACTGCTTTACGAAAAAACGATAAACAACCTAAAATTCATAACAAAACACATGTATCTACAGTGTAACTTTCGAATTCGACATTAGAAGTCGAAGGATTTTAGTCGTTCGATGCACTCTCGAACGAGAAATGTCGAATAAATCTCGAACTCGACTTTCAAGAATAGACAACACACAACACCATCGACATTTGTTGAAAATCGACTCTGAAATTACGAATTCGGGATTCAAGAATCGAGCCCCAGTTATCCACGAATACTTTCTGCTATTTTTTTTTTATTGGTACACTTTAAAATCATAAATACTGGTATTATTACTACAAAAAATGGAAATAAAGAACCAATAATGTAAAATGGTTGAATTAGTGATGTCATCAGCTGTCATCGAAATGACAAATACAAAAATTAATTTGCAATCTATCACATAAGATTTATTGTTGTCACCACAGTTGTTACAGGTTGTATATTACTTAAAATTAAGTTCTAACATTGATACCTAAAATAATAAAGCAGAATCGCGGTTAATACAGCAAAAATCAGAAGACACTAAAGATTATGACAAGTTCATCAAATGGATGGAAGAGCAAAAGGTATTAATTTAAATAGCATTTCATCTGATTTAAAATCGAAGTTTCAATATTTCAAACAATACTAACTATACTTTTCACGTTAATTTAAAAAATTAAGATTGACAAATATTTGAATAAAGCTTTTAAAAAATGTGTTAGTAATATTTTATTTGGCGTTATAGGGTAATCCTATTAGATCAATAAAAAGATTAACATTTAAACTTCTTACACGAATGGGGTGTTTGCTTGATTTTAGGTTAATGGGCCATTAAAAACCTGAGTAATAAAAATTTAACCCTTATTTTTTTTATTATTTTTTAAACCTATATTCAACATATAATTAAAAAAAATCTGTCACTTAAGGTAGATCAGTTAAACAAATATGAGAAAGATGGTGCCACTCGGATTTATTTAAATTCGGTTTCCAGTTGACAGTTTTCTTTGTAGTACCGGCAATACTACACCTCAATACTATAAATAACCAAGGGGGAGTTAGCGTCGAAATTACGTTTTTATTCTAGTTTTTGAATAACTATTAAAAATACTATTCTTGAACATTGCGACACAATAATTATAGGGCATTTTGTAGCAAAAGGTAAGCAAATAATTAAATAAAAGGTCGAGACTACACACACGTTAACCTGTGGATAATTTCAGAAATTCCCCACACGTTAAAATATTAAGCTTGGTTATCTGACTTAAAAAAATTATTATTATTATTAAAAGAAGTTTTTACTATCTAAATCTAGCCTGTATTTTTAAAAAAGTATATTAAAAGAATTCTTACTATCTAAATCTACCTGTGTTTAAAAAAAAAATAAAAAGGCCATGTGGGATTCGATCCCCGGACCTACTACACCACTAGAGAGCACTACGTCCACGCGGCTACGCGGCTCTTGCATAAATGTGTTCAAACTTATTATTTAAGCGAGTTACGTTTCACGTGTCGCTAATTTCTAAAATTATCCACAGGTTAACATGTGGCTAGTCACAGTGTAAATAAATAACTTCGATTGTAACGCCATCTTTGCTTAAATAGATAATTCAAACTTAAATTGATGACTTGCGCCATCTTTCGCTTATTTCTTAAACTGATCTACCTTAAGACATCTCAAAAATATTAAATATTTGAAATTAAACGTTTGATCGTAAAAAAATCTGCTAAATCCTGGGTCTTTGCTTATCAATACGGGTAATAAACATATTAAAGTTAAAAAAAAAAACATAAAAGTCCTAGTTCTGTCACAACTTATAGTAGGAGGAGCTATTTCTGTCACAGTATAAGGCTCATGGTAGGGGGAGCTATTGGGAGACAAATATTCCAATTTTTTTTTGAAATTTTGTATTACTGATTAGCCCCGTTAAATCCAAATAATATTTTTTTTTATTTGTATTCTAAATAATCAGAAAAAACCTAATCTAACATTTACGGCGCATGCGCACAATCATGAGTATTTGTCTCCCAAAAGCTCTACCTCATATAGGAACTACTGTGGTTCTGTGTTAAGACATGCGATGGTGCCATATTTAAAAATTGGTTTAA
This sequence comes from Neocrepidodera transversa, assembly GCA_963243735.1. Classification (NCBI taxonomy): domain Eukaryota; kingdom Metazoa; phylum Arthropoda; class Insecta; order Coleoptera; family Chrysomelidae; genus Neocrepidodera; species Neocrepidodera transversa. Next base: position 35,958,060 of record OY725337.1, on the reverse strand, counting down.
CAACTTGGATATTAATAATAAATGTCAAACTTTTCCAGTTCTTAGATTTTTCAGTTAACAATTGTTAAATATTTGGGCTTTTTTAGACAGATGTAATAGTTTTAAAAATATTAGTGATTCATTCTACGTATTTTTTTTTCATTTCAAAGAGATTTCTTCCATTAAATATTTTTATTTATTAATAATTTTAGCCGTCCGTATACACCCTAAAAATCAGTAATTTAGAATTTCCCGCAATGGAAATTCATTTTAAGCTTATAGTTTTAATACAAAACAATTTTTTTCGTTTTCCTCTCTTGGATTTTCAAGTTTTTGAAACATAAAAATTTTTTTCATGAGAAACGCAAAACACCCATTTAAAACGATACCCTCCTTTACAGAAAACCTTTTTAACTTTTTGAATATACTTTTTCGTAGTTGCGAGATCCGGGAGAGAAATGCGATGTAGCCTTCAATTCAAAAGTAATTGTCAGAATAAAATTAAGATCATGAGAAAAAAATCGGCTGTGTCACCCCAGAACTTTCCCCGCTCAACCGTAGAGAATAGGATTATTTTAATTACAAAATACTAAGCATTACATTAATTTAAGGAACACATTAAAAATAGCTGTACTAGAAATAGTTGTACTACAATATTTTGCACTTAAGTGTATTGTTTGTCCTTAAAATTTAAAACAATAAAAAAATCTTACATGTGTTTTTAATCAGTGTCGGTCTTGAGGACTTTCTACTGAACCAAATTACAAAAAAATAATAGCGCATTCGAGGCACACACATACCAAATTTCAGCTTGATTGGTCAAACGGTTCGGCAGTTATCGGGGAAGATTACACACAGATACACAGACATACAGACACACGGACACACAGACAGACCATTTGCTGGAAATGGTTTCAATCTTCTTGGGGGACCACAAAATGGATATTTACATCGATATTTCGATTTTTTTTTGCTCGTTCACCTTACTTTCCCTTAGATGGGTCCGGGAAAGTAATACGTTTTCATAGACAGGACGGCAGAAAAATGTCAGGAAAAATAAATTAATAGACGGTGAGTAATGTAACAGAAGTAAAAAGTAAACATACTTTTACTGCCACTAAGATCGGAGACAGTTTTTACCGGTGATTTTAAAAATGACTGAAACATAATATTTAATAAACGTCACTTTTATGACTTTTTAAAAAACATATTTTTCGAAGCTAAACAAAACGTCTTTTGAACGTTTATTTACATTAGTTATGGAAACGACTCACAAAGACGTTTAAAAAACATTCCTTTTATGGAAACATACTTTTGGGGTCCCAAATAAAACGTTTTTAGTTGTGGTTTAAAAAACAACTAAAATAAGACGTTTAGAAAACGTCCCTTTTATGATTATTTTTCAAAACAGACTGTTGCAGACCTAAAAACAACGTCTTTTGGGCGTTTTTTACAGTGGTTCTAAAAACAGCTTACTAAAAGGTCTAAAAAACGTAACGTTTTGCCTTTTTCTCAAAACTTTTGAGGATCTAAACAAACGTTTTTTGAACGTTTTTACCGGTGGTTTTAATAACTACTAAAATAACACTTTTAAAAAACGTGCCTTTTGTGATTATTTCTCAAAACATACTGTTGCAGACATAAAAACAACGTTTTTGGATGTTTTTAAAGTGGTTATCCTTACGAAAACGTTTAAAAAATGTAACTTTCTGACATTTCTCAAAACATTACTTTGATGACCTAAAAAAAACGTTTTCTGAACGTTTATACTGGTGGTTTTAAAAACGACTGAAATAAATCGTTTAAAAAACGTTCCATTTATGATTTTTTCTCAAAACATACTTTTACAAACCTAAAAACAACGTCTTTTGGACGTTTTTTACAGTGGTTATAAAAACAACTTACAAAAACGTTTAAAAATCGTAGCTTTTTGTCCTTTTTCTCAAAACATGCTTTTGAGGACCTAAAAAGAAAAGTTTTTTGAACGTTTTTACTGGTGGTTTTAGAAACGACTCAAATAAAACGTTTTAATAGCGTCCCCTATTGTGACTTTATAAAAAACCTTCTGACATGTAAGTACTAGAGGTTTTTTATCGTAAGTTTTAAAAACGTAGTAGTATAGCTTAGACAACGTTTTTATTTTATTTATGATTTCGGACGTTTTGACAAAATATTTTTTACGTTTCTTTATGTTCCTTTTAAAAATGTTCTTACACAAACGTTTATAAAACGTTTTATTTCGGTCCTCGGACGTTCCAACTTTAAACGGACCATAAAAAAACGTCAATCGGACTTTTTGTGCTATAAGGGTAATAAAAATGATACAGCTCACTTCCGTTTAAAACAAAGTAAGTCATAAAATGTATGTTTACTTTTTGTATAAATAAATTATCAAATATTGAATAACTTAAAAACGATTTTATTTATAAAAAATATTATGGGAAAATTCTATTTAACTAATCTTCTAATTTAATTTTATTTGCATGTCTAACGTATCAGTAGCTCCCACTGAACAACTAAAATATCGTCGCATAATCCATGAATTACAATGATGTCAAAAAGATTAATGAGATCGCTCTCAAGTAATTCCCATAGTAAAAATATTTTTACAGTGTTGAAAAGAATCTTTTTCTACTATCATCGATGCAGGCCTCGGTATTAGCTTTAATTTGAATTTTAATTGGATTTTTTAATATAAATCACACTCTCCCATCAATGGAAAATGATGTATAATTCATTTATCATCGGCGAATTTCGGAAAGTTTTGTTTTTGCATTCTAATAGGGATGCGTCTCCTGCTTATTTTTTTAACATCGGGGGATAATGTAAAATTTTAATGAGATCTCGAGAGATATTTTTTTGCCAAACGTACACCTAATTTAAAATGTAATATTCAATTCCCAGACTGAAGTTAAAAAAATATGTTTTTACTTTATTTAAGTAAAATGGATTGGTTATTAAAAAGCGGTAGAGATAATACGTGTCAAGCGTATCTTCCGATAATGATTTTTGATTTGTCTTCGTCAATAATCTGGTTTCCCTCTGCCAAATTTCCATATTTTTAATATAAGGGATGGTTTCAGTTCACTGATTTCAAATTTTTTGCATATTTGTCTTATACATAAACTTGTCACATATGCACGGAAAAAAGAGGATTCGTAATGAAAATGACTATTTTTGTTTTATCTTAACTTAAAATTGGACCGGTTCCATTCATACTGCCATGTACCGTACACTAAACGTTTCAAGTACAGTTTTAAGTCCAGATGAATAGGTTCGTCCATGATGGTAGCATCAGGGATATTAAAATTGCTGCTTTTACGGGTTCATCGACTTATTCGTTCCCACTTATCCTACATATCCCATAAGAACTCTAAGTAAATACCCTTTTGTTGAAAATCGTGCCATTCCTTTTAGACTTCTAAACCCTAAACAAGAAGTCTTATAATACGGCTCTGTGTGTCTGTCCGTCTGTCTGTCTGTCCGTCTGTCTGTCCTTCTGTCAATAATAAAAAACTCAGCATACCTCGAATAGCTCCCAAACAAATATTCAGATTTTTATGACTTCCGGTTTCAAAACTGGTTTTACAAACCAGAACCGGAAGTGATACTACCGTTTTCAAAAATAGCATTTCGACGTGAAATGTAACGCTGAATCGATATTTGAAAACAGATTTTAAATATCTTTTATGTTTCATGCGTGTTTAAAAGTTGTCACGTGCCTGCTAACGCTCAGGCGCTTCTGACTTGTTTTATAGATGAAACTATTGGGTGGGATTGGTAAACTTGTTTCATTCCGTGGATGGTAAAAAAAAGAATCGTTGACGATTAATGATTTCTGATTATTTATGAAGCTGATGTGTTTAAGGGCATTAAGTACGGCACTTAGTTCAGCTGAATATAGATGTGATTATTAGAAGTAAAATCTAAATAGAATGACACGAATTCTAGAAAATTTTCGTTGTTAATCTAAGTAGATGGAAAGGTGTTTTAAATATTGGCTTATTCTATGTTGAAAAGGAAAATTGATTCTTTTTTCATGTCGTATATAAGTCTGTTAATCTACTGGCGAAGAAGTAATGAATTACGAGATTTTCTGAGTTACATAGTACAGCTCTTGTGATATATTATAACGCGCATGTCTGGTCGCTTAGAACCATCAGTTGTGATTTACCTGTTAATTAATATACAGTAAAATAATATCTTCTTATACCGGCATTTTTATTTGTACATCTCCACGAATCACATTATTTGTGGAAGGTATCAGTGGCGACGAGGATTTTGTGTAAAGTATATCAAGAACTAGTATATTATTATGAAGTGATAGTTTCTTTTGTCAAAATGGAAAGTGAAGGCAAAGAAAATGGTTACTAAATAAATCGGACACTTACGCGAATTTGATCCCGCAAATTTGGAGTGGAGTGGTCAATATTTAAAAAACGTATGGATAATTACTTTCTTGCTAACGATATAAGCGATGAAAAACGTAAAGCCGCAATATTACTGAATAGTTTAAGTGAAGAAGCTTATAAGCTAGTGTCAAATATGTGTTTGCCTACAGAACCGGAGAAAAAATCTGATGTGGCCAGCACATGACCTCTCGCCATTTTTGAATCAAAAATTTACAGGTTGACACAAAAAAGTATGAAAAAAAATTATATTTTTGTAAATCTGGCAACAATGGCAAAAGTTTAGAAAATTTTAATGAGATGAAAATAAACTGTAGGGTATACAAAATATATGTGTAAAACTTTATTGCCGTTTTCTATAATAATGGCGTCATCACCCATAGCAACTGCCACTTCCGGTTGTGCGATTGGCACCAAAATCTAATCAGATCTAATCTAGGGTATCAGAAGCCTGTATGCAAAATTTCAAATTTTTTTATTCAGTAGTTTTTGAGTTATCGTTACTACAACATCCATCCAAACACACACACACTAACACACTAACACACACACACACACTAACACACACACACACACACTAACACACACACACACACAGACATCATCGCGAAAATATTAAAATCGTATTCCAGGGACCCCAAAACGTGTTTATCCATTGAAAACTGACTAACCAATTTTTAGCATGATTCCTATACCTCTCTTATCTGAAGGGCGAGAGGTAAAAACGTACCAAGAACTGGGTAATTTACTAACAAATCATTTTAAAGCTAGTGGTATAATGTGTTCGCAGCCCGTTTTAAATTCTACACTGCCCAATGAAAGTTCGAAAGAGTGGGCTGCGCGAGTGCGACATTTAGCAGCTTCGTGTCAGTTTGAAAATGCCGAATTAAAAACGGTTCTGAGGGATATTTACATTACGGGGTATGATAAAGGTTCTGTTCAGGATCGACTACTAGAAGAAAAAATTAGCGCATTATTTGATGCAATAGTCGAGTTGGCGGCTTCCAAATCGGCAGTTCAGCCATCTTTTTCTTCAAACTCAAACCTCGAAAGATTTATCATGAAAGAACCAGACCTTCATTACGCACGTGCAAATTCACAGTGGAAGGGAAAATCTAACCAATCACAACGCCAGCGATTGGCGGGAAAGCAAGTCCTGCCACTTCTACTTCAACAAATAACTTCTCCCATGCGCCAATAAGCAGCGTGTGTGGACGCAGGAATCATCGCTCAGATAAGTGCTCATATCGTAATTGTTTTTGTCATATTTGCAAAAAAAGGAGCATTTAGCTCCGATGTGTTTAAACCAGTAAATAAGAATAATAATTCCACTTCAAGGAATTTTTTAGAATTCAAACTTGGAAACAAAAAAGACTGAATAATCAGGAAACCGAAAAACCATTAAGAAAACTATCTAAAGCACTAAAAAGCATTAACGATGCGTTAAGAAACAACTCCAGATTAAAAGTTACATATCTCGAAAGGGAATGAATCGTGATTGCAATTTTTTGAAGCACTATGAAGCACTAACGAAGCACTAAAAACTGATACCGAAATTGAGTCAATAGGAAAATGTTTTGGGGATGACGTTGAAGTTAAAATCTAAAATATCTAAAAAAAATAGACAAGCACTTTCGAAACTATTTGAAGCAAGCACCAAGAAGCACTAACGAAGCACTAAATAAAAGTACCAAATTTGGTCAATTTTGGTAGATTTTTAGGGCTGACCTTGAAATTAAAAAATCCTTAATATGCAGAAAACGGAAAAAGCACTAACGAAAATAGTTAAAGCACTGAGAAGCACTAACAAATAGGAAATGTCCGAAAAAAAAACTGGCACTTTGGGTGCTAACTTCACGGAGCTACTGCTTATGCGTCGAGCACAAACCTTTAATTTCAATTTTCCATCCTGAAAAAAGTATTCCTCAATTTTCAGAAAATCGTTTACGCATATGGGTAGTTATGCTATCAAATTATCAGTATCATGTAGAATTTGTTCCTACTCATAAAAATTATGCAGATTCGTTGTCGCGATTACCTTTGCCGAAACAAAAGGAAGAAAACCTTAGTTTGGACTTGCAAGATATAATTTTTTTAAATTATTTTGAAAATAATGAGCATTTTCCTATTAATTTTAAATCCGTTCAGAAAGACACTGCTCAGGAAAATATTTTAAATAAAGTAAGTAATTTTGTTCGAACAGGGTGGTCCAATAAAGTTGAGGTAAACTTGAAGGATTTTCATAGAATTAAAAATGATTTAAGTATTGAGCAAGATTGCATACTATGGAATAATCGGTTAATAATTCCTAGTACATTAAAAAGAGTGCTTTTGAGTGATCTTCATCGATCTCATATGGGTTCGTTCTTAAACAAATTTTTTTAATTATTATCAACGCACATTCTATGTAGATCGAGGTTTATCCTATGAGTTCTATTAGTTCAAAATTAACCATTGAAGTTTTACGTAGCTGTTTTACTAGGTTTAGCTTGCCCCGACAATTAATTTCCGATAATCCTATTACATTTACTTCAGTGGAATTTCAAGAATTTTTGTAGCGTAATAATATTAAACATTGCACATCTCCGCCTTATCACCCCTCTTCTAATGGACAAGCGGAGAATGCGGTTAAAACAATTAAAAATTCCCTTAAAAATGCTTTGGGAAATAATAAAAAATTGGACATTAACAAATGTTTAAATAATTTTTTATGATACCTTCAACAAATAATGTGATTCGTGGAGATGTACAAATAAAAATGCCGGTATAAGAAGATATTATTTTACTGTATATAACAGGTAAATCACAACTGATTATTTTAAGTGACCAAAACGGTATCGAGTCTTCAACGTGTGCGCCAGACATGCGCGTTATAATATATCACAGCTCTGCAAAAGCTAAAGTGAGGTACTTTCTCCGTAGTGTCAATTGCGGTTTCCCAGCTTCATTATAAAGGCTTTTTCTAGAATTGGTATAAGAGACTCCCAGAGTCGGTTTCGGATATTATGTATTATATCTAATTGGCCCTTGCAGTTTTACACAATGGTCCCATAGTCAATTTTAGATCTTATTAATGCTTTATATATATTTACTGATACATTATAAACAGATCGCTAAGATCTGTGAGCTACTGATTTCATTAGGTTTAATCCTGATTGATACATTTTCCAATGATATTGAATGTGTTTTTGGTCTAAAACCATACTAAGGAATCTGATATTGTCGTAGTTTTTAATTGGGTAGCTACAGGGTGTAAAAGGTGGTAAATGATATATATTTGTTTCTGGCTTAGTTTTTATTGTCGACAACCGTAAAGCATTGTTGAGACCCATTTTCGATGTTATTTAGAACTTCTTGGATAAGATCTCGGTGACGCAGATCGTTGGCTATCGGTCAGATTCATTTACAGCTGTTTATATGTTAGAGCCAACGTTGGTTCGTGCCTCGTATCTAGTAGTGAAATTTTAATTAAAAAAAATTCAGTGTAAGATATTTGGCTCGAAAAGGTGAACTATTAATTTAACTAATGTCTAATGCAGAGCCTATATTTTCAATCAACCTGTGTCACTGTGTCGATGATGGTGATGAGGTTTTCCTACACCTATAGCCAAATGGCGCCATCAAATATCAGTAAGTCGCCCCAAAGCGCCAAGCGTATAATAATAATAGCCGTCCATTCCCAGCATACGCCAATGGCTTCTGGGCGAGTATTATTATTATTATTATTATTCCGTTGTTGCTTTATCCACTAATAAAAAAGATCATCTTGCGTTTACTGAGATTGTGCAGTATTGAATGATTTTATTGATAGGAATGTGAAAAAACTCGGAATTTAAATACACGTCGATTAAGAAAACTCTGAACTCTGGATGAATTTGGCAATATTACCATAAGTACTCAATCGTCCTAGTACAATATGGACAATCCACACGAGTTTAACAGTACATTTTTTCTATAACCCACTAAAGGAAAAACTAAAAACTACTATAAAAAAGAAATAAAAAAAAGATTGCAGCCTCCGGGTTTGAACCGACGATTTTCGTATCCGAAAGCGAGAGCGATAGCACTGGGCTATCACGAGCTTTCACGGATCAATTATAAAATCATATAAAACTAATAGACACCTTCTGTTTTTAAGTAGGTCGTATTCATATTTAGTTTTTGATTTTTCTTGTAATAATATTCGAGAGTAATATAACGAGAATAAAAAGTCGTCTATTATTATGGTATCTAAATTTCGACTATTTTTGCTAACAATTCATCGAAACGTAATGTTTGTCATTAATAATCTGATTAAAACCGGAGAACTTTAGCTCGAGGGTTTTAATCTTTGATTATTAATGACAAAAATTATGTCGAGACGAATTGCAAAATACATGAGAAGTTTAGAATAATAATAATGGGTTGAAATTTTACATTTAAATTTATCAAGAAAATCTGGTAAAGGTGTTTTTTCAATTTGTAGGATATTTATTAGATATTTTAGAGCCAGTTCTCGATAATCTTGTTCAAATATCATATCGAGAATTTCTCCATCCTCTATGCACTCTATGTTGAAACTCGCTGGCATAACGTAACCTTTTTTGAAATCTTCTCTAATTTTATTTTTAAGTTGACTTTGTATAATTGATCTGTTGGTATTTGTAGTAAATAGGTTTCTGTACTATAGTCCTTTCGTTTCATAACAGTCTGTCATACAAAAGTTAAAGATAAAATAGTCGGTTTGCATCATAAAGGTTCTGACATTTTTTAATTTATGTTTTCTTAGTTGTAACTACTAATTTTTAGTAGTTCTAAGTAAGCATAAAGGCCACACATGTAAATAATGACATAGTATGTCATAAGATTGATATGTTTAAAGTTGGGCCATTATTAATGTAGTTAGACGAAAGTGCCCTTTTGTGACGTTTTCCGTATTGAATTTGGCACAATAATAACAAAGTTAAATATTAATGCCGTTTTGCTGTTGGCTCTGCATATAATTTTGGTTTACGTATATATTCTACATCACATTTATAATACAACGATAATTTCTGTGTTTAAATCTGACTACTAATAACGAAGTTAGACCATAATTCCCTTTTGTCGTTGGTTCTGCGCATAATTTTTGTACGTATATATTATACGTTACTTTTATAATACAGTGGGGTTTGTCTCTTTTAAATCTGACCATTAAGAATGAAATTAGACCACCATGCCCTTTTGTCTTTAGTTTTGCACATGATTTTTCTTTACGCATTTATACTGTATCACATTTAAAATATAGTGCTGTTTTCCACGTTCAATCTGGACCAATGGGAATGAAAATAGACCCTAGCGTGACGTCGAATCGCTCTTGTACACTGAAAATCTGCATCCTCTCTCTCTAAGATGTCAAATACCTATATCATGAACGGCCTTTCTAATCTAGTAACATTTAATACGACGTCTCAATGGTTAGTTTATCACAAACATTTGTGGTGTGGGCCCGAGGCCTACATGTGATCGTACTGAGACTCGTTCCTACAATCTAAAAAAGTAAAAATATATAGCGTGTTCCATTTAAAATTCCAGAGTGGGGAACATGGAATATTAAAAGATTTTCCAATTATTGAATCAAATATACCTTTATACCTAACCGAAAGTAACTATGGTTAAAACTGGCTAACTCAAAAGGTTCCAATATAAGCAGTCTAGATTTCATATTATATTTTCATATTATATAATTGCCTCTTACTAAATCTATTTTAAATGTATTTGGTGTATTTAGACAGAGGTCAGGTAAAAAATAATAGTAATAAACAGAAAAATTCAATAGAACCAAATAATGGTAGATTCTGTAACAAGGTTAGTATAAAAAATTCAACACGAGTGGAAAATTCCGAACGCGAGCGTCTGCGAGTGTGAGGAACCACGTGTGTCGAATTTTTTCATTCTAACCGAGTAACAGACTATATTTTCTCCACAATCAAAAAGTATGAATCAAAATTAAATTAAATCCGAACACAAGTTATTTGTTGACATATTTGTATTACATTGTAGTAATATTTATAGTGTTATGGTACACTTACCGAAATTAAAATCTGGAGCATTGATGTTTTTTCAGAATTTGCAATTTTAGATATTATTAAATTCTATATCTACTTCACTTGATTTTTCACTCATTATTTTGTTTAAATTAAAACTTGTTTGAAAATAATTATTATCGTCGCCATTTTATATCTGACAGTGACACTTTTGAAATGCATGGCAATCCCATATCGTTTATTTCGATTACAGAAAATCCATTCTTTACCTTGATAAAGAATGAAAATACATAAGAAGCAAGTGTTTTAGAATAAATATTCAGACTCTATAGGGTGAATGTTTACATTCTATTATTAAAAATGATTTCGGAATTCATACATTCAATAATGGTCGTGGAGAATAGTAGATTCTGTAACAAGGTTAGAATGAAAAATTCGACACGAGTGGAAAATTCCGAACGCGAGCGTTAGCGAGTGTGAGGAACCACGAGTGTCGAATTTTTTCATTCTAACCGAGTAACAGACTATATTTTCTCCACGATCAAAAAGTATGAATCAAAATTAAATTAAATCTGAACACAAGTTATTTGTTGACATATTTGTATTACATTGTAGTAATATTTATAGTGTTATGGTACACTTACCGAAATTAAAATCTGGTGCATTGATGTTTTTTCAAAATTTGCAATTTTAGATATTATTAAATTCTATATCTACTTCACTTGATTTTTCACTCATTATTTTGTTTAAATTAAAACTTGTTTAAAAATAATTATTACCGTCGCCATTTTGTATCTGACACTGACACTTTTGAAATCCGTGGCAATCCCATATCGTTTATTTCGATTACAGAAAATCCATTTTTTACCTTGATAATGAATGAAAATACATGCAAAATACATAAGAAGCAAGTGTTTTAGAATAAATATTCAGACTCTAGAGGGTGAATGTTTACATTCTTTTATTAAAAATGATTTCAGAATTCATACATTCAATAATGTTCGTGGAGAAAAATGTTTTATATAGAAAAATAAAAATGGAGAATGATTAAAATTACATTATAGTTATCAAAATGTGAACTAAGCGATAAATTTATATTAACGTGTTAACATCGGTATCCTGGCAATGGTTAAAACAATATATATTATCACGTATGTAGATGCACATGGCGCGGTTTACCTCATTACAGGATAATTACAGTCCAGCTGTGTTGGTCAGCGTTTTCGGTCCCAGTCGTATCCGATTTTACATTTACATCATGTCATTGTTTCACCGGTTTAATCGTCATCCAAAATTATTCGACATTTTTTTGGTATATTAACAAGTTTTTATCTCAACTTCAATTCAAAAAGATAGATTATACAAGAATCAGAAGTGATAATATGCAGATCTGCGATAAACAAATCGAGCAATATTGCTATGTACAAAAATACTTATTAGTCCCTTATTAGATGGATTGATGTAGGCCAAAAGATATATGCCAGTAACTCGATTGCAGAGAGCTGGGTTCGGATTTATCACCGAAAATTATTAATCCGCTATTAAAGACAGTACTAACCAGCGGGATATATTTTACCTTTCTGGTAATGTTTAGTTCGTATTATTATTGTATTTTTAATCTTTGGATAGATACCGAACGGTTACAGTGTAGCAACGGGTTATTATAGTTATTTTATATTGTAGATCAAATAATCCTAAAAATTCAGTAGAAATGCGATTAATTTATGTTTTATGTTGTCCGTATCAACCTGTCCTCAACGTCTTGTAATTTATGAAATTAAGTTAATACAAAGTTTAAAAAAATAGATCTGTTTTTTTGTATGAATTTTAAATATGGCAGAACTGGAAAGTTAAATTAAGTTAAACTGATTTTAAGTTACTGTATTGAAATTTATAATTCTTTTAATAGAAATAGTTGTATCCGATTTTCTGTCTTTATCTTATTATTTAACATAAGTATCTCACTGTTTTATTAAAATAATTTATATTTCCAAAAAATGATTACATATTTCAAATAAAATATCGTATTTTTACCTCTCGCCCTTCAAATAAGAGAGGTCTAGTAATCATGTTAAAAATTGGGTAGTGTGTGAGTGTGTGTGTATGCATACTGGGTGCGTGCGTGCATGCATTCGTGCGAGCGTGCGTGCCTGCGTGCGTTCGTGCGTGCGTACGTGCGTGTGTGTGTTAGTCTATTAGGATGGATGTTTTAGTAACGATAACTCAAAACCTACTCAATTAAAACAATTGAAATTTTGCATACAAGATTCTGATACCCTAGATTAGATCTGATTATATTTTGGTGTCAATCGCACAACCGGAAGTGGCAGTTGCTGTGAGTGATGGTGCTATTACTTAACAAAATGGCAATATATTTTGTATACACTATTGTTTATTTTCGTACCATGAAAATTTTCAAAACTTCTGCGATTCTTGCTAGAGTTAAAAAAAGTCAATTTTTTTCATAATTTTTTGTGTTAAGGTGTAAATTTTTGATTTAAAAATGGCGAGAGGATATGTGCTGGCGTGATCATAGAAAAAGTATTGTGTGTAACATATGCGCTAAGAAGTTTTCCTGGCGGCTCGTATTCGCAAACTTTAGAGCTCGTTGGAAAGGTAACACTTGCGCACTTGTTGCAGTAACTACTATTCCAGACAGCTATAAATTTTTTACTAGCATTTCTTGTTCTTACAAGAGACTCTTGGTATCTTATTTCACCTGGAGTAATAGGAGTATGCAATGGAATTATAAAATATTTTTCGACAGCATACCCACTATCACCCAGGAACCTGGCCACCTGGCTACTTTTTTCTCCAAAAAAATTTAAAAAAAAATAGCACAGACGCGATCTTTTACTAAATTATTTAAATATTATGAAAACAGACGCACACTTTAAGTTGCTATATTAGGTGAGATCTCGGCCAAAAACGAAAAAAATGGACTAGAGGATAGGATTACTTAACATTAACTGACAAAAAAAAAACAATTTTTACACCCAATGTACTAGAATACAAGCACACTTTCCCATAACGACAACACGTCACTGCGGTTGATTATTCAAACCAAAAGGCCAAAATGTACATGCCAAGACTGTAAAGACTAACTCAAGAACAATATCTGATAGTATTTATATCATTGTTATTTCACGATTCGATTCATGTATTAGCCTTGTTCAGTTTTAGAACGTTTCAAGTTTAAATAAACAAACGCCTAGAATGAAGAAATAAACCTGACTTTTTGCTCCATATTTAAATATTAATTCATTTAATAATTCTTGGTCGGAATACTTTGAGAAAATATTCGTCCTGTCAATATTCTTGACATCATTAAATAAATAAGCGAAATATTTTGTTAAACGCTCGGTATACAAAGTTAAACGTTTCTTCTTTGTTATGCATATGTGTTTTTGCCGTTAAAAGTTATCTTTGAATATTAATATTTCTCAAAATATCACGCACTATAACCATTTAAGTGTAGTATAAGCTAATAGCGGTTTGCAGGTGAAACTGCTACGACAGGTGACAACTTATTTTTCAGTCACGTTTTTTTATTAGTCACGGCATTTCATCATTGAAACATATAATGTTACTTTCGTACTTATTCCTTTGGATTTATAAGTTGTTTTTATAAAATTGTATTAAGATTGATGTAGGCCACCTAAGAAAATGCTCAAAAGCTTAAATTTCCGTAAGCTTATATTTTTTATTAAATGAATTAATACTTTTGGATTTTTAGAAAAAACATCAAAAAAAAACTATGACTAACTTGCCAGTCATTATATTTTATAGCACAATACTTTTCTGACCCACCTCCGAGAAGGACAAGTATTGTGAACAAGCTAAAAAAAAATTTCAAGATGAAGATGGAATAGTAGGTTAGAATGAAAAATTCGACACGAGTGGAAAATTCCGAACGCGAGCGAAAGCGAGTGTGAGGAACCACGAGTGTCGAATTTTTTCATTCTGACCGATTAACAGACTATATTTTCTCCACGATCAAAAAGTATAAATCAAAATTAAATTAAATCTGAACACAAGTTATTTGTTGACATATTTGTATTACATTGTATTAATATTTATATTGCTGTAGTACACTTACCGATATTAATATCTGGTGAATTGGTGTTTTTTCATAATTTGCAATTTCAGGTACTATTAAGTTCTATATCTACTTCACCTGATTTTTCACTTATTATTTTGTTTAAATTAAAACTTGTTTGAAAATAATTATTACCTTCGCCATTTTATATCTGACAGTGACACTTTTGAAATCCAGGGCAATCCATATTGTTTATTTCGATTACAGAAAATCCATTCTTTACCTTGATAAAGAATGAAAATACATGCAAAATGCATAAGCGGCAAGTATTATAGAATAAATATTCAGACTCTAGAGTGTGAATGTTTACATTCTATTATTAAAAATGATTTCAGAATTCATACATTCAGTAATGGTCGTGGAGAAATATCCATTTTGATATTACCTGAGATGATTAACACCATTTCCAGATGGAAGTCTGTCTGTCTGTCTGTGTGTATTCTTCCACGATAGAGGCCACACGTTTTATCTGATTGAGCTGGGTTACCCGTCGGACGAACCCATTAGTTTTTGTACGACATTTGTCAAACGGAAGTGTCACTATCAATAAATGACAGATGCAAAATGTCACGGAATTTGACTTGCAATATGTCATTTGAAAGCCGTTGAAAAATTCTATTAGAACAGTCAAAATTATTTCTCACACTGTCACCTGTAAAAAATAAAAAAAAACTGGACCAAGTCGCCAAACCGAATCACTTAGCGACAAAAGAGCGTTATAGTATAGGTTGCAGTATTTTTGCACTCCTTTTTTCCCAATTATATCCTTCTTTTAGACTTTTTTCATATCCCCCATTTTTTGTCAAGTTTATCCTTTTTATAGTATTTGTTCCAGCTTTTCTCAATAAATGACCTTTTTTGGTCTCACTTTTTTTTATGCTGTTTTTTCAGTATTTATTTACTCCTTTCCATCTTTTTTTCTAATTTTCTTTCCCATTTTTTTTTAATTATGCTGTTTTTTATATTTTGCCCCCATTTTCATCATCTTATGTTCACTTTTTCCTCTTACTTTCTCCTCTCCACTACCCCCTTTCATTCCATTTTTCCCTTTTTTTCTTCCTTTTGTTTACTCCTTGTTTTACTTTTTTCTTTTTTTGTTCCAATTTCCAATTTTCCATTTTTCCTCTTTTACACTCGGTTTTTTTTGCGTATTTTTTACTCTACCATCACCTGTTCCTCTACTTATAGTAACAAGTGTACCGACTATTTTTTTATTTAATTTTTAGATTAGAATTATTTTATTAAACTATAGTACTTTTTTTAAATCTAGAATTATGCAACATTTAAATTAAGTATTTAAATTACAATTCATATAATAAAGCCATTTTTCAGATTATATCACTCATAATGCAATAATGTTCTATATTGTTACTTGATTAATAATTGATAATCATTCACCATATAGGTACTGACTAATAACTGATAATCACACTTGGTACTTTTAATTTTAAAACTCCAGTAGGTATGCTGTCATCTTTGTCATTGCTTTTGTACTGTAAATGTAAATTATTGAGCTGTCAAATTTTTAAAATGTCATGAATTCGTGATATAATCTAATGAATACAACTCGTGTTATCGTGTCTTTTTTATAATCGCATAAGTTAATGAACTCAACGTGTTGTCAAATTATAATTTCACTCGTCCTGCGGACTCGTGAAATTAATATTTGACAACACGTTTCGTGAAATGACTTATGGGATTATCGAAAGTCAAGAAGCCACTCGTTGTATTATATATGATAATTTAACCTGAATGTAAATTATTAACACAATAATGTATTAAAAATATAAGTCCAAAAGGTTATCTATTTTCTCTTATGTGGTCGACCGATTAGGTAATAAAACTTGAAGTCAAATAATCATAATTAATTTATTGATAAAAATGTAAAGTTTCGAGATTGCGAAATTTCGCCATCATCAGGCCAAAAAGAACTTCCGTCAATTAACAAAATGAGATATAACAAATTTTAACTTACCAATGCATTCATGGGCAAAGGTGGGGGGGTTAATATGTAGTGGATTATGATTAAATTAAAAATTAATGAGTATGCATTGCATGACGCAATATGTAACAATATTTGTAATCAATTCATAAACGAATTAAAAATGAAATGTGGTTATTTAAAAATATTTTTAAAAATTAAAATTTTTATAGCAGGTCAACATTATGCCCGCAATCAGACATGTAAAAGTAAGAAAGGGGAGGAAGGAGTTCTAAAATGTAAAAAAAAACCCAAAGGATTATCTTTGGCGAGAAATGTGTAATTACGTGAACATTTTAGTTGTTTAAAATTAAACAACCATGAATATTCGCCAAGCAATTGGACGATATAGGAAAGAGATAAGATCCCGACGTGGGAAACCACTTCTCTTGTATTGGGGTAAGCAACTACCAAGGCAGCGTACCAACAAAATTCAAATAAATGAAGATCCAAACAGGAAGCATTGCCACCAAGTGGCTCAGCAGCACGACGTTAAATAACTTGAACGCGTTGACCATACGCTGCATAAACATGACAAAATGGAGTAACGAAATTATTAAATGATATGACAAGTGACAGTTGACCAATGAATACATGTAATAAATATAAAATACCTGAAGGGTGTTTAACTAAAATTAAGTTTGGAGTAATCAGCTAAAAAACAACCAAATTAAATGAACAAGAAAATAAATTTGAATTATTAATTAGTAAATCAGGTGCAAACGTGGGAAAAGAACTAACAACTCAAGGGCGTAAGAAAATGTGAAGTTATAATAGCTGAAAGAAGAATGCAAAGACGAAAAGAAGAAGAAGAATGACAGTAATGACTTATGAAGTATGATTTGACAATGTCATGACAAAGAATAATCTGTAATATTGGGTCCTATGATTGAACGTTTACGTTAATTTTAACACAAATCTGTTATGTTATGATAACAGGGAGTATGTAACGTATAAAACAACAGTAGATGTCATATCGGTATGATTGAAAGAGTCGATAACAGCAGATGTTAAACCGGCTGTTACGAATGGAAGAAAGTATTTATTTGCGTTTTTGCGCGTGCGCACAAGAAGTACCTAACTTCACTTCATTTCCAAAAATGACGTTTACTTGTTTTTATGAATGTCAAAACAACAAAGAGGTTAGTTTTTTGTAGTTCATTTTTCATTTTAATATGGAGAAAAGATTAGGGAAAACAACTGTGACAGTATGAGGAGCTACTTAATTTTGTTAGGAAAAAAAAATATTCTCACGGGAAAAATAATTAAATAAATTAGATCAAAAATAAAAATTCTACCCATATAAATAAAAAAACAGATTCAAATATATATATTAAGAACTTATTGGTATTAGACCTTCGGTTTAATTGGAATGGATGTAATCTTTCGTCTTTGAGGAGTATTAAAATGGAGCCTCATTCTTGCAATTAAAAAATGCATAGATTCTTTTGGAAGCCTATAGTATAGTACAAAAATCTCATCAGGAGTTTTAAAAGGATTATTGCCTCTAATATGCCTTTTTGGATATTCAATTCAGTCCTTAAATAGAAAATTATTATGTATAATATTTTTGTACCTCATAATTCATTAACATAAAATAGTAATAATGCTTAGGTACCTTCTTATTTCATTCTCTAATTCTTGTATTAAATGTAAATTAATTAACATATCCATTTAAAATCGAATCTCTAAAAAAATATAAACAAATAAAGTGATAACATGGACGTTGAGCACTTAACGGCATGTTATTCGAGGCTGTTGAGGAGATATGTTAAATGGAACATAACAGGCGGAAAATAACAGTAATGTGTTATGAAAAACTTTCCATCATACAAACTTGCCTCGTTGCTGTTAAAACTCGGCCTAACATGTATGTTACGGATAACGTAAACGTTCAATCATAGGACCCATTGACTAGAAAAATAAATAAAATTAATATAAATAGAAGGAGGCTTGAGGTACAAAGCAAAGGAGTTAGATGTAGCATGTGAAATAAAAGGTAGGTAGTAATATTAGATCAACTCTCTGAAAACCTAAGATAGAACAATGTGATTGTCTTTAGTGGTTGAGGCACAGGAAGGTGTCATTGTGTAAGCAAGCGTTAATTCCAAACGTTTCAAGAAGATTTAATCTATTACCACAGAAGATAAACTAATACAGAAGTGGAGGTTCCTGTCGGCCCTTTTGATGTAGCGTTGACCAATATTTGAGTGCCAGTTGAAGTTTCGGCCCCTTAATACACTGGGAAAAATGTTTAAAACTCGTATGTCTAGATAGACGAATTTACAAATTTTGATCAATTTTCCCAGTGTATTAAGCGGCAGAAACTTCAACTGTCACTCAAATATTGACCACCGTTACATCAGGGACCTTCGCTTCTGTATTAGTTTATCTTCTGTGCTATTACCTTTGGGACAATCATGTAGGAGTTCAGAATTAGGAATTTAAAGAATATGGTGACTGGATAAGATGTGGTTGACAAAAGAAGAAGGTGTCAGAACTTTTATATCTGTCAGTGTACCTCTGACATATACTTTTATTCTAGTTTCAAGGGTAACTAAGTTTATATACACCAGATTTGTGGAGATAAGAGGTAGAATTTGTTTAACCATCTTTTGCCGTTGCGTCATACATTATCCATCTTGATCTCTCCATCATGAAATGGATGAGACGGACTCATGACGTCAGTAACATATTTCTTAACTAATGTAGATTATTTATTACTGTTGACAGTTAAGTTGTCATATTTTGATTTGTTGAGTATTTTTGATTATTTTCGCCTTTTTCAATGATCGCATTCAGCGGACGTAGCGCAAAGCGCTACTGCTACATATCGGTAGCGGTTGCGAACGTGTTGGACGTTCGCTGTCAAGCTGTTTTCGTTTTGTGTCAATTTTTGGTAGTGGTATTTATTACTGAGACAGTAATTATGTTTTTTGTTTATTCAAAATGTTTTTTTATTAAATTTAAAAAGTGTTAGTCGTAAATGTTTGTCTAGGTTTTTTTAACAATTACGAGGTATATCCAATTCAATTAAGACTACATATAACCTATATTTTTTACAAAATCAAATATACTTCTTGTTTATTTGATAATATGGTATGGTATTTTCTATAGTTTATGATCCTTGGGTATTTATCACTATTATTTTCCAACTCTTTCTGGCTAGAATTCATCATCCTCAAAAACAAATTCAAACATTATTTTTTTTTAACTCGCTCTGACTTTGCTCACTTCGCTACCGCTACCTAGCACAAATTAAAAGAGCTCCGAAAAATGGCGTCCACTCCAAAACATGTCGAGTTTGTAGCGCATGTGCCACCGGACATTTTGCAACAGTTGCACAACGGTTTCGTCCGCTGAATGCGACCAATTAATTTTTCATTGTCAAAATGCATTCCCAGTATAATGAGAAAGAGCAAAGATTAATTTTGAAGTTGTTTAATTACTTTTCAAGAGAAAGAGATGGCTGGAATACCGCTTTTACCATTAAATGCAGTCTACAACATAAGTATCAACCTATATTATGCAAAATGTAAGTATTTATTGACTTGATTTTATTAAATTTTATAGTGTATTGCTGATGCTCTAGACATATGTATTCTAACCGTTCAAAAAATAGTTACTAGTGGAATAGAAACAGATAAAGACTACAAAATCAAAGTTCATGCTGGACATGTTTCTGCTCGAGGATCTTCCATTTTTA